>CM077163.1:160321472-160793989 GCA_039583875.1 Platanthera guangdongensis | reverse complement strand
TTGGTGATTCCAACTTTGGACAGACAAAGGATATGTACAGTCCAGATTGGTTCAGTAACCTTCAAGAAGGTAGCATATGTGAAGGACGAAGCAAAACTTAATCAGCATCATTCAGCTATATGATGAAGGCTACCAGGTGACCTTCAGCAAAGCCTTAGCAAAATCAAGTCAGAGGACAACACAACTGTGTTGACAGGTATAAGGAAGGTAACATTACATAGTAGATCTTTCAACTGATATAGATATCTGCTTGTTTAATTCAGTATGTAGACCAAATGTTTTTATGGCATGAGAGACTAGGGAACCTAAACCTTAGAAACTATTGCTAGGCTATCCAAGGACAACCGTAGAGGACTACCTTTGGCCCTACAAGAAGGAGGACTCTGCAAGCCTGTCATTAGGCAAGCAAACTAAAAACAGTTTAAGTCACTTAATAAGAGTGATTCACCTAGGATTTGTATCTGCTACACATGGATCTATTTGGACCCATCACAGTACAAAGCCTAGGAGGGAAATCCTGTTGGAACACCCTATTACTAATTTGGGTCAGGATCACTATGTCTCTAGGAATCTGTTGCTGACCTTCTGTATAGCTTAATAGTCAATTAGAATTGAGTCTAAGGGTTAGAAGTCTAGGATTGGAAGCTGCCCTGAAGACCCAAGTTTTCTGTCTGGAGACCAAGTGATCGTCGAGCTCAGCACGACGATTCGTCGAAACTCAACTTCGGCAGATCGTCGAGCTCCACTCGACGATCGCTGAGCTCAACTTCATAATATCGTCGAACTCCATTCGACGATCGGTGAGCTCAGTTCGACGATTTGACTCTGCTTTGGATCTTTATCTCTGAGCTCAGTTCGACGATCTTTGAGCTCAGATCGACGATTATTTGTTGCTTGAATTTCCAGTCGCTGAGCTCAACTCGACGATAGCAGAGCTCAGTTCGACGATTTCAGATAATCTTTCCAGAATTCAAATTCAAATCAGTTAGAAGTTATTCTGCATTTAATTCAGAGATTTGCTAGCCGTTTTCATTTATTCTGGACCAAGTTTCAAGGGATTTTTCAAGGAAAATTCTGTGGACTTTCCCAGAAGAGATTTTGCAATTAAGGATGCAATCAATGCAGACCAACGGCTATCTTTGACAGAGTGATATTCTATTCTGGCACAGAGAATAAGAAGAAGAATGTTTTTGAATCAATAAATGAAATACAGAGATTGACAAGAGAGGACACACAACTCAGAATACAGAGACTTTTTCAAAATCTTCTGTCAAAAGAATTCAGAAGAACACTCATCAGAGAGATCAAGCTTTCAAAATCTTCAGATCTCTTCAGCTCTCAAAGTGTTCAAGGCCAACATCATTTCAAGACTCCAGACTCTCAACATTTCAGCTTGCTGAAATCATCTTGTGCTGGAGATCTATCTTTGAAGGCCTATCACCCTCAGCAAAGCTTTCTTCCTGAAGATTTCAAGGATTCAGGGGGAGCTTTGACATCAATCCACATAGTCTTCTCAGTTGTTTGAGAAAGAGAAGACTGCCATCACTCTCTCACCCCCATTCTGTAAAGGGTTTTCAAACTCCCTTCAAAAGTTTGAATCTGTTTTTGAGCACCTTGTCAAAAGCTCATTGGTGGCAAGACACCTGATCAAAAAATCTGCTTGTTTTTGAGCACCTTATCAAAAGCTCATTGGTGCCCAGGACACCTGATCAACTCATCCTGCAGTGGATTCCTACCTAGGGTGGTAGAAGAGTGGATGTACCCAAGTTTGGGGAACCACTATATTTCCTTGGTCCTCTGGTTCTGCTTGTTACTTTTTGTTTCTGGCCTGATTTGTCTGTGCTTAGTTTTTGCATAGCTTAGTCTGTGATTAGATTTACATTTGCTTCCTGCTCACACTTATTACAACAATTGTTGTAAAGCTTTGCAAAAGTTTTCTTTGTTTTAAAACACCATATACTCTATTCACCCCCCTCTAGAGTATATCAGATCTAGTTGCCCTTTCAATTGGTATCAGAGCAGGTTGGTAAACATACCATACCTGATTGGTTGTACAGGCTAACACCTGAACCCAAGATCCCAACTAGATCTGTTTTTCTTTGTATTTATTATTAGATTTTGTTTGCACAAATCATGGCCCAAAACAAAGATTATGCTAGCACCAGACCTCCAGTGTGCAATCTGTCAAAGTTTGCACTTTGGAAAGCAAGGATTAGACTTTACATGAATTCTATTGACGAAGATATTTTTAATTCTGTTTTGACAGTGTGTCCAAGACCCCCAGAAAGTACAAGCACAAATGCTGTTCCACCTCCATCAGGAACAGATGCTGACATAAAAAAATGGAAAGTAGCTGATGCCAAAGCTATGAACATTCTAGCTCAGACAATGTCAGATGACATTTTTCAAAAGGTAGCTGAATGCAATTCAGCCAAGGAGATTGGGACAAGCTCTCAGAAATTGTTCTCAGGCTCAGCTGATGAGAGAAAGGACAGAAGATCCCATCTCATCTCCCAATATGAGAACTTCAAGAAGGGAGAGACTGAGTCAGTGGGGACATGTACAACAGATTGAGTCTAATTGTCAGTGAACTAAGGACATTGGACAAGAGATTTCTCTGACAGAACTTAATGACAAGATCCTAATGTGCTTCCCCAGCACTTGGGATTCAAGAATTGGCCAATTAAAGATGCCAGAAGTCTAATGAGATCACCACTGAAGCCTTGTTGGGTAAGCTCAAATCTTATGAGCTACTCATCAAGAACAGAGAGGAAGAACAGAAGGCTGCTTCACCAGCCACAAGGAAAGAGAAAAACCATAGCCTTCAAGGCAACTGAGGATCTGCCTGAAGAAAAAGCACAGGCAATGATGAACTTCTCAGCTTGTTGGCCAAAAGATTCTATAAGATGGCCAGAAAGGACTTCAGAAGAAGATCATACAAGGAGGATAAGCCAAGGTATGACAAGTCCATTGGCAATAATAAAAAGACATTATTTGCTTTGGTTGCAGGAAACCAGGGCACATAGTTCCTGACTGTCCAGAGAACAAGAACAAGGACAGAAGGGACAGAAAAGAAAGAAGAAAGGAGAAGGACCCCAAAAGAATGGCAATAGCAAACCTTCTTCAGCAAAAATAAGCATACAAGGAAAGGGTTTGTTGCTGAATCCTGGAGTGAGACTGAAGAGGAGTCAGAAGCCTCTTCCAGCTCCAGTGATGATGAGGATGATGCAGAAGAAAAGGAATTCTGCATGATGGCAATCAATGCCTCACAACACAACTCAGAGGAAGAAGAGTCAGAGTCAGACTCAGAGACTCAACCTGAAGAAGATCAGGTAATTAGTTCTTTTGATTTTAAAGATCAGAAGATTAAATCTGAATTTAAAGCACTGTGTTTAGACCTGCTAAAGTCTGAGAAAGAGATTATCTCTCTCAGAAATCAATTATCTGAACACAATGTTTAAAGTCAGAAAACCTCAAACTCTCTCAGGAGTTGGAGAACTGTAGGGAACAGATAGCTACACTGAAAAGTGAGCTCTCTGAGGCCAAGAAGCTTGAAGAATCCCTTAATGGGAGAAGCATCAAGCTGATGGACATCACAAGCACAGTGAACTCTAGATTAACAGTACACTGGGCTTGGGTGCTTCATCCAGCCAACCTATAGTCTAACAACTCCCATCAAGTTTATTTCTAGCAAGGGAAAGGGAGTTGTAGAGGTTGCAGGAAAAATTCTGATCTGCCTCAGAAAATTAAGTCCCAGCAGAAATCGTCGAACGGAGATCGACGATCGCCGAATGAAGATCGACGATCGCCGAACGCAGCTCGACGATCTCAGGGAAAATCGTCGAACGCTGATCGACGATCTCAGCCAAAGTCGTCGAACGCAGGTCGACGATCTCATATACCTGACCTCACCCATAGTCGACCGTCGAACGGAGCTCGACGATCTGACCCAAGATCGTCGAACTCAGCTCCAAGATCGTCGAACAGAGGTCAGAGCTCTGGAAATTTTTCAAAGGCAAATCAAAATTGAATCCTGAGGGTTCTTCATCCCAAACCTTAACCCTATACTGAATGGATTTTACCTCCAAGGAGATATCATCCTGAAGGATATAAGAGTCAACCAGGGATGTCTTTCATTTCTGAATTTAGAGGTTATCAACCTAGGCCCAAGGTAAACTGGGTCAAAAACAAGTAAATTGTTTATGTGCAGGTGAAGACCTATCCAACATCTAACCAGCAATGGTATTTGGATAGTGGGTGCTCTAAGCACATGACAGGGAATAAGGACAACCTCATTCCTTCAGAGCCAAGCTTGGACCCAAAGTTATCTTTGGTGATTCCAACTTTGGACAAACTAAAGGATATGGTGCAGTCCAGATTGGTTCAGTAACCTTCAAGAAGGTAGCATATGTGGAAGGACTGAAGCACAACCTAATCAGCATCAGTCAGCTGTGTGATGAAGGCTACCAGGTGACCTTCAGCAAAACCTTATGCAAAATCAAGTCAGAGGACAACACAACTGTGTTGACAGGTAAAAGGAAAGGTAACATCTACCTTAGTAGATTTTCTTTCAACTGATGTAGATATCTGTTTATTCAATTCAGTCTGTAGACCAAATGTTTTATGGCATAAGAGATTAGGACACCTAAACTTAGAACTATTGCTAGGCTATCCAAGGACAACCTTGTTAAGGACTACCTTCTGGCCCCTACAAGAAGGAAGGACTCTGCAAGGCTTGTCAATTAGGCAAGCAAACTAAAAACAGTTTTAAGTCACTTAATAAGAGTGATTCACCTAGGATATTGTATCTGTTACACATGGATCTATTTGGACCCATCACAGTACAAAGCCTAGAGGGAAATCCTACACTTTAGTAATTGTAGATGACTTCTCTAGATTCACTTGGGTGTTCTTTCTAAGGAAGAAGTCTGATAACTTTAAGTGTCTGACAGAGTTTCTCAAATGTATACAGATTGAGTTCAATACTCACATTGCCCTGATCAGAAGTGATCATGGGACAGAGTTTGATTCTCTTCTTATGCAAGAGTTCTGTCAGAGTGAAGGGATCAGGCATACTTTCTCAGCTCCTAGAACTCCTCAACAAAATGGGGTAGCTGAAAGGAAAAATAGAACCCTTATTGAATCTGCCACTACATTGTTGTCAGATGCTCATCTACCTCTATCCTTTTGGGCAGAGGCAGTGAACACCTCCAACTATGTGCTGAACAGAAGTCTGATACATAAACTGAAGGGAAAGACTCCCTATGAATTACTCAAAGGGAAGAAACCTAAAGTTGACTATTTCAGAATTTTGGTTGCATTTGCTATATTCACAATAATGACAAGAAATACTTAGCAAAATTTCAAGCCAAAGCTGATGAAGGAGTGTTTCTGGGATACTCCATGATCAGCAAGGCCTATAGGGTCTATAATAAATCATCTTTGAAAATTGAGGAATCTGTTCATTTCTTTTGATGAAACTAACATGTCTTTCAAGGAGAAGATTCTTCTACCATAGAACCTTTGCAGGAACATTCTCTAGTTGAAGATATGAACAAGTTACAGGTTGCTCAAGAGATGAAAGCAGTGAAGATGAAAGCAATGCTCAACACATTGAAACCAACCTGAAGAGCCAGTTGTTGTACCACAAGAGGAAACAACAACACAGGTTGGTGAACAATCAACACCCCCTGTTGATTTAGTAACATCAAGAGACCATCCAATTACCCAAATAATTGGAGAACTCTCAGCTGGTGTGCAAACCAGAAATCAGGTCAACCAAAAACTGTTGCACACCTGCTTCCTTTCTCAAATTGAACCTCAGTCCATTCAAGATGCAGAGCAAGATCCACACTGGATCATTGCAATGCAAGAGGAGTTGCATCAATTTGAGAGGAACAAAGTATGGGAACTAGTGCCAAAGCCAAAGGATCATTCCATTGTTGGAACAAAATGGGTATTCAGAAATAAACTGGATGATCAAGGAGTAATAATAAGGAACAAGGCAAGGCTAGTTGCCCAGGATATTCTCAAGAAGAAGGAATTGACTACGACAGAACTTTGCACCTGTTGCAAGATTGGAAGCCATCAGAATATTTCTAGCTTATGCAGCTCACAAAGGCTTCAAGGTTTATCAGATGGATGTCAAGAGTGCTTTCTTAAATGGAGACATCAAAGAGGAAGTCTATGTCAGACAACCTCCAGGTTTTATCTCTCCAACTTATCCTGATTATGTTTTTAGATTAAATAAAGCATTATATGGTCTCAAGCAAGCTCCTAGAGCATGGTATGAGACCCTAGCATGCTTTCTCTTGGAAAATGGTTTTATAAGGGGTAGAGTAGACCAAACTCTTTTATTAGAACCCATAAGTCCCATACCCTACTAGTACAAATTTATGTAGACGATATCATTTTGGTTCTACTGACTCACAATTGTGCAGAAGGTTTTCTAACCTAATGCATTCTAAATTTGAGATGAGTAGCATGGGTGAGCTATCCTTCTTCCTAGGATTGCAAGTCAAACAACATGCTGAAGGCATCTTATTTCTCAAACCAAATATGCTAATGAGCTGGTTAAGAAATTTGGTATGTCTGAGGCATCTTGTATGAAAACACCCATGCCTACCAATGCTGTATTGGATGCTGATGAACATGGGAAACCTGTTGATCAGACAACATATAGAGCAATGATTGGCTCTTTACTGTATCTTACAGCTAGTAGACCAGATATAATGTTTGCTACATGTATATGTGCTAGGTTCCAAGTAAGCCCTAGAGAGTCACACCTAACATTAGTAAAGAGGATTCTCAGGTATGTTAAAAGTTGTCCAAATCTAGGTCTCTGGTATCCAAAAGATTCAGCATTTGAGTTAACTGGATTCTCTGATGCTGATTATGCTGGATGCAGAATTGACAGAAAAGCACCAGTGGAACTTGTCAGTTCCTTGGTGATAGACTTGTCTCTTGGTTTTGCAAGAAACAAACATCTGTGTCAACTTCAACTGCTGAAGCTGAATATATGGCTGCAGGTAGTTGTTGTTCACAAATATTGTGGATTCAAAACCAACTCCTAGACTATGGTTAAACCTTAGAGAAGTCAAAAATCTTTTGTGACAATACAAGTGCTATTTCTATAGCTCAAAATCCAGTCCTCCATAGTAGGACAAAACACATAGAGATTAGGCATCACTTCTTAAGGGACAATGTTGAAAAGAATAAAATTGAACTGCAATATATCCCAACTGATACAAAGGGGAGATATTTTCACCAAGCCTTTGGATGAAAAGAAACACACCTTCTTCCTAAATCAGTTAGGAATGTTAGATGGAGGAAGTCTTAAATAATCTCAAGATTTTGAAAGCTAAAAATTGACCAAGACTAGGCAAAATTCTGATTTTTCTTAGTGTCTAAAATTTTCTGATCTCTGAACTGCGCTCGACGATTTCCAAGATCGTCGAACGGAGATCGACGATTTCCAGAATCGTCGAACTGAGTTCAGCGCCCTCAGATAGTAGACTATCTATTCCGGTCAACGATCGTCGAACGGCGCTCGACGATTTGTTCCCTGAACGATCGTCGAACGGAGCTCGATGCTTTCCAAGATCGTCGAACGGAGATCGACGATGTTGGAGCTCTTCAGATTCCTTTAAAAGCCTCGATCGTCGAACTGAGTTCAACGATCTTTCCAATTCTGCGTCGAACCCTAATATAAAACTCATTTTTCGCCGTCGTTCTCTCTTGCGCTTTCATTTCTCTGCAAGAATTTTCTTCCCTCCAAATAGTTCTACGCTGTTCGGTTTGTTTGTTAAATTTTTGCAGGTACAATGACCGTATCAGTTGCTGTTCTAGCCGCCATGAAGTTCGATGCAGGATTCGATATTAATTTGGACTCATTCAACACTACTGATCAATCTTCCAGGACATTTGATTTATTCAAGGATCAGAACTTGTCTGCCCTCATGACCACTCGAATCAAGCTTGCTTCAGATGAAATAAAGGAATGGGTCTATACTGCTCACAACCTTGACAACAACACAATAGTTGGATCTATTGCTGAACACAGGTACCTCTGACCCCCACAGTCTTAACAGAGGTTTTTGTTTGAGAAATGGAGATGTACTGCTGAACTATCTGGGGATGAATTTTCTGATTTCTTACAGGATGGGTCATCCAGAGGGAAACCTAGCAAGTTGTTCAAAAGGAACTTGTCTGTTGAGTACAGGTTCTAGCAGATGTTTAGGCAAAGGTGCTGTTGGCAAAGCATTCTGCACATGATACCATCTCCAGACATCAGCTCTGCCTCATGGGCTCTTGTAGATAAGAAAAGCTTGAACTGGGGAGAGGTCTTCTTTGACCTGATCAAGAAGAAAATCAACAAAACCTTTGTAAATTTTGGAAGAATTCTTGGAGTTTTCCTTCAGGCAAGGTGCCCTGCTCCTGCTCTGCTGGTCCCTCTGGAGTGCACATCAATGCCTCCAAGAGACTTACCTGTGACCTATTTGGCAAGTGGGACAGGCAAATTAGCAAACCCAGCAGGCCTCTTTCAACTGCTCCTTCAGGCACCAGGACTCAAAGAGTCACTCCCCCACAGGTCTCTGCTCCTGCAGAGGACCTGGCTGCTATTGTTGCTGCTTCCTCTCCTCCTCCAAGTCCAACCCTACCTCTTCCATCCACCATTCCAGCTTCATCCCCCATTACCATCTCTAGCCCTTCCAAAACATCAATTCCATCTCCAACAACCATTTCATCACTCTAGTAGACCACTTCCACCCATTGTTCTCATATCCACCACCAGATGTCACCTCTTCTCCATCCATACCATCATTCACCCTTCTGGATGACTCCTATATGGATGATTCCCCTTCCTCTCCTCCAGATTACCCTCCTCCTCAACCTCATTCCAAGATCTCCTCCACCATATCCTTGACCAACCAACTTTCACTCCATCCCATATCCACCCTTGTCCTCCATCTCCACATCCCCACTCCTCAGCCATCCATCCCTCCACCATCCAGCCCTCCACTTCCGCTTCCTCAGACATCCCTATCCATCTACCTCTGCTCCTGCTATTGAGCATGTAGACCTGCCACCTTAGCTGACAAGTTGTATGAGCTCCTTGCCCCCAGGCCTCTCTTCTCATGGAGGCCTCCTTAGCTCCTCTACAACAGTCAGTGGCAGCTCTCTCTGCCAGGCTTTCCTCCTCATTCCTCAGGCAGCACCTCCAGCAGTGTGCCTTGATACAGATGCATCTGCATCCAGGCAGGGGAGATGCAATATGAAGCAAGCCTTCATGCTGCTGTTACTGCTGCTTCTGCTCCTTGCTGTTCATGATACTGCTGCTGCTGCTGTTGTTTTTGTATCTGCTGCTCCTGTTGCTGCTACTCCAGTTTTGGCAATAGACCTAAGGTCTTTGCTGTCTGCCTTTGATACTGCATACTTCAGCTATCTCCCAGAGCTTAATGCTGTCCAGCTCCCAGAAGATCTGTCCAAGGCTCTGGTGCCTTTCTCTGCCTGTGACCCCAACATTATTTCTTCTTTTATACTCTCAGTAACTGCTGCTGCTGCTGATGAAGAAAGGTCTGCCTTTGCTTCTGAAATTGTTGATGCTAATGCTGAAGTTGTTCTCCCTGCTGCTGAAATTCAAATTGTTTCTGATGAGCCCATTTCCAAGGAATTTCTGATGTCAGAGGCCATTGATGTTGAGCCTGCTGCAGATTCTGTTGATGTTTCTGAAGTTGCTGCTGCCATCACTCCTGTTGTTGCTGAAGTTGTTTCTGCTTCTCCTTCTACATCTACTGCTGAATCTGTTGTTATATCTGCTGCTGTATCTGTTTCTGTTGCTCCTTCTGCTTCTGCCTCATGTGCTGCAATTCAATTAAAGAAGGATCTTATGAAGAAGATTGATGCTATATATGATGACCAGAGTTCTGACTCTGATGAGTTTAAGACAGATTCTGATGACTCTGCTGCCACTATTGCCAGGAAGAGGAAGGCTAGAAGCAAGGCTATGAGAAGGGTTCCTCCTGCCAAAGTAAAAGATGATAATGATATTCCTTACTATATTCTGCATAACTGCCAAATTACAGAACATTGGATGCAGTATTCTAAAAATCAGCTGAAAGCAATGAAAAGAAGAGAAAGTATGAGAAAGGCTCCTCCCAGTTCAAGCACCCTCATCCTCCTCCACCACCTCCACCTGATGCAGGTGCAGGTGGCAGCTCTGCAAGTTCAGCCCCAGCTAGAAGCCAGGCTCCCTATCAACCCCATGCTAGAACCTATCAAAGGGAAAGCCAGCCTAGGGGTTCTTACTATAGGAGAGGAGGATACAGGGGAAATCAAAGAGAGACTCAAGTTTATTCCAAAGGGCATTCCAGGCAGCACCCTTATTCCAGGGAGGACATGGTTCTTCTGATACATCATCAGGTCCTTTCCCCTACAGCTCAAAGAAACTGTGACTGCCAGGACTCCTCAAGATAATTCTTCCAACAGGTATGAGCCACCTGTTGCCATTTGAGGACCCTGAAAAGAACCCAGCCTCTGGACTGCTAGAATGAAAGAAATGGCTGCATTAGATCAGATAAAGAAAGCCAAAGAACAAGGCCTAGACACTTCCAATATTCTACTATGTCAGAACAAAGACAGAAGGAATTAGAGAGATATGCTTCCAGCAAATTTTTTGATGCAGACAGATATATGGAGTTGCATCCTGCTGCTGTAGTTCCCAGGACTTCAAAGCAAATTTATTTGGTACAGCAGATGACACCAGATCCAAACAAGAAGCCCTGAATCCTAATAGAGAAATCAAAATGGTTAAAGGCAAAGAGAAGAAGTAATTCTGTAAGGTGACAATCTTTGGTTGATTTTTCTGACTGCTATCTGGATGCCATATATATATATCTGTGATGTTTCTGCAATGTCTGTATATTGTTTTTATTCTTTTCTGATTGTATGTTGTTATTTGAATTTTTCCAAAATCTGTAAATAGTAATCCTAACCCAAATAGGGGGAGATTGTTGGAACACCCTATTACTAATTTGGGTCAGGATCACTATGTCTCTAGGAATCTGTGCTTGACCTTCTGTATAGCTTAATAGGTCAATTAGAATTGAGTCTAAGGGTTAGAAGTCTAGGATTGGAAGCTGCCCTGAAGATAAAGTTTTTTGACTGGAGACAAGTCTGATCGTCGAGCTCAGCACGACGATTCGTCGAACTCCGATCGACGATCGTCTAGCTCAACTTCGGCAGATCGTCGAGCTCCACTCGACGATCGCTGAGCTCAACTTCATAATATCGTCGAACTCCATTCGACGATCGGTGAGCTCAGTCGACGATCTTGACTCTGCTTTGGATCTTTATCTCTGAGCTCAGTTCGACGATCTTTGAGCTCAGATCGACGATTATTTTGTTGCTTGAATTTTTCCAGTTCGCTGAGCTCAGCTCGACGATAGCAGAGCTCAGTTCGACGATTTCAGATAATCTTTCAGAATTCAAATTCAAATCAGATTAGAAGTTATTCTGCATTTAATTCAGAAGATCTGCTAGCCGTTTTCATTTATTTCTGGACCAAGTTTCAAGGGATTTTTCAAGGAATAATTTTGTGGACTTTCCTCCAGAAGAGTTTTTGCAATTAAGGATGCAATCAATGCAGACCAACGCTATCTTTGATGAGTGATATTCTATTCTGGCACAGAGAATAAAAGAAGAATGTTTTTGAATCAATACAGATGAAATACAGAGATTGACAAGAAGAGGATACACAACTCAGATACAGAGACTTTTTCAAAATCTTCTGTCAAGGAGAATTCAGAAGAACACTCATCAGAGAGATCAAGCTTTCAAAAATCTTCAGATCTCTTCAGCTCTAAAGTGTTCAAGGCCAACATCATTTCAAGACTCCAAACTCTCAATATTTCAGCTTGCTGAAATCATCTTGTGCTGGAGATCTATCTTTGAAGGCCTATCACCCGTCAGCAAAGCTTTCTTCCTGAAGATTTCAAGGATTCAGGGGGAGCTTTGACATCAATCCACATAGTCTTCTCAGTCGTTTGAGAAAGAGAAGACTGCCATCACTCTCTCACCCCCATTCTGTAAAGGGTTTTTCAAACTCCCTTCAAAAGTTTGAATCTGGTTTTGAGCACCTTGTCAAAAGCTCATTGGTGGCAAGACACCTGATCAAAAAATCTGCCTTGGTTTTTGAGCACCTTATCAAAAGCTCATTGGTGCCCAAGGACACCTGATCAACTCATCCTGCAGTGGATTCCTACCTAGGGTGGTAGAAGAGTGGATGTACCCAAGTTTGGGGAACCACTATATTTCCTTGTGTCTCTGGTTCTGCTTGTTTACTTTTTGTTTCTGGCCTTGATTTGTCTGTGCTTAGTTTTTTTGCATAGCTTAGTTCTGTGATTAGATTTACATTTGCTTCCCTGTTCACACTTATTACAACAATTGTTGTAAAGCTTTGCAAAAGTTTTTCTTTGTGTTTTAAAAACACCATATACTCTATTCACCCCCCTCTAGAGTATATCAGATCTAGTTGCACTTTCAAATCCTACACTTTAGTAATTGTAGATGACTTCTCTAGATTCACTTGGGTGTTCTTTCTAAGGAAGAAGTCTGATAACTTTAAGTGTCTGACAGAGTTTCTCAAATGTATACAGATTGAGTTCAATACTTACATTGCCCTGATCAGAAGTGATCATGGGATAGAGTTTGATTCTCTTCTTATGCAAGAGTTCTGTCAGAGTGAAGGGATCAGGCATACTTTCTCAGCTCCTAGAACTCCTCAACAAAATGAGGTAGCTGAAAGGAAAATAGAACCCTTATTGAATCTGCCACTACATTGTTGTCTGATGCTCATCTACCTCTATCCTTTTGGGCAGAGACAGTGAACACCTCCAACTATGTGCTGAACAGAAGTCTGATACATAAACTGAAGGGAAAGACTCCCTATGAATTACTCAAAGGGAAGAAACCTAAAGTTGACTATTTTAGAATTTTTGGTTGCATTTGCTATATTCACAATAATGACAAGAAATACTTAGCAAAATTTCAAGCCAAAGCTGATGAAGGAGTGTTTCTGGGATACTCCATGATCAGCAAGGCCTATAGGGTCTATAATAAATCATCTTGAAATTGAGGAATTTGTTCATATTTCATTTGATGAAACTAACATGTCTTTCAAGGAGAAGATTTCTTCTACCATAGAACCTTTGCAGGAACACTCTCTAGTTGAAGATATGAACAAGCTACAGGTTGCTCAAGAGGATGAAGCAGTGAAGATGAAGGGAATGCTCAACACATTGAAGCTCAACTTGAAGAGCCAGTTGTTGTACCACAAGAGGAAACAACAACACAGGTTGGTGAACAATCAACACCCCCTGTTGATTTAGTAACATCAAGAGACCATCCAATTTCCCAAATAATTGGAGAACTCTCAGCTGGTGTGCAAACCAGAAATCAGGTCAACCAAAACCTGTTGCACACCAGCTTCCTTTCTCAAATTGAACCTCAATCCATTCAAGATGCAGAGCAAGATCCACACTGGATCATTGCAATGCAAGAGGAGTTGCATCAATTTGAGAGGAACAAAGTATGGGAACTAGTGCCAAAGCCTAAGGATCATTCCATTGTTGGAACAAAATGGGTATTCAGAAATAAACTGGATGATCAAGGAGTAATTATAAGGAACAAGGCAAGGCTAGTTGTCCAAGGATATTCTCAAGAAGAAGGAATTGACTACGACCAGACTTTTGCACCTGTTGCAAGATTGGAAGCCATCAGGATATTTCTAGCTTATGCAGCTCACAAAGGCTTCAAAGTCTATCAGATGGATGTCAAAAGTGCTTTCTTGAATGGAGACATCAAAGAGGAAGTTTATGTCAGACAACCTCCAGGTTTTATCTCTCCAACTTATCCTGATTATGTTTTTAGACTGAACAAAGCATTATATGGTCTCAAGCAAGCTCCTAGAGCATGGTATGAGACCCTAGCATGCTTTCTCTTGGAAAATGGTTTTATAAGGGGTAGAGTAGACCAAACTCTTTTTATTAGAACCCATAAGTCCATACCCTACTAGTACAAATTTATGTAGACGATATCATTTTTGGTTCTACTGACTCAAAATTGTGCAGAAGGTTTTCTAACCTGATGCATTCTAAATTTGAGATGAGTAGCATGGGTGAGCTATCCTTCTTCCTAGGATTGCAAGTCAAACAACATGCTGAAGGCATCTTTATTTCTCAAACCAAATATGCTAATGAACTGTTAAGAAATTTGGTATGTCTGAGGCATCTTGTATGAAAACACCCATGCCTACCAATGCTGTATTGGATGCTGATGAACATGGGAAACCTGTTGATCAGACAACATATAGAGCAATGATTGGCTCTTTACTGTATCTTACAGCTAGTAGACCAGATATAATGTTTGCTACATGTATATGTGCTAGGTTCCAAGTAAGCCCTAGAGAGTCACACCTAACATTAGTAAAGAGGATTCTCAGGTATGTTAAAAGTTGTCCAAATCTAGGTCTCTGGTATCCAAAAGATTCAGCATTTGATTTAACTGGATTCTCAGATGCTGATTATGCTGGATGCAGAATTGACAGGAAAAGCACCAGTGGAACTTGTCAGTTCCTTGGTGACAGACTTGTCTCTTGGTTTTGTAAGAAACAAACATCTGTGTCAACTTCAACTGCTGAAGCTGAATATATGGCTGCAGGCAGTTGTTGTTCACAAATTTGTGGATCCAAACCAACTCCTAGACTATGGTTACAACTTAGAGAAGTCAAAAATCTTTTGTGACAATACAAGTGCTATTTCTATAGCTCAAAATCCAGTCCTCCATAGTAGGACAAAACACATAGAGATTAGGCATCACTTCTTAAGGGACAATGTTGAAAAGAATAAATTGAATTACAATATATCCCAACTGATTTACAAAGGGGAGATATTTTCACCAAGCCTTTGGATGAAAAGAAACACACCTTCTTCCTAAATCAGTTAGGAATGTTAGATGGAGGAAGTCTTAAATAATCTCCAAGATTTTGAAAGCTAAAAATTGACCAAGACTAGGCAAAAATTCTGATTTTTCTTAGTGTCTAGAATTTTTCTGATCTCTGAACTGCGCTCGACGATTTCCCTAAGATCGTCGAACGGAGATCGACGATTTCCAGAATCGTCGAACTGAGTTCAGCGCCCCTCAGATAGTATGAACTATCTCTTCCGGTCAACGATCGTCGAACGGCGCTCGACGATTATGTTCACTGAACGATCGTCGAACGGAGCTCGACGCTTTCCAAGATCGTCGAACGGAGATCGACGATGTTGGAGTCTCTTCAGATTCCTTTAGAAGCCTCGATCGTCGAACTGAGTTCAACGATCTTTCCAATTCTGCGTCGAACCCTAATATAAAACTCATTTTTCGCCGTCGTTCTCTCTTGCGCTTTCAATTTCTCTGCAAGAACTTCTTCCCTCCAAACAGTTCTACGCTTGGTCGTTTTGTTTGTTGAATTTTTGCAGGTACAATGGCTGTGTCAGTTGCAGTTCTAGCCGCCATGAAGTTCGATGCTGGATTCGACATTGATCTGGAATCTTTCAACACTACTGATCAAATATTCCAAGACATTCTGAGTTTATTCAAGGATCAGAACTTTTCTGCCCTCATGACCACCAGGATAAAGCTGGCCTCAGATGAAATCAAGGAAGGGTTTACACTGCTCATAATCTGGATAACTCTACAATAGTTGGGTCCATTGCTGGAACTCAGGTACCTCTGACCCCACCATTTTAACAGAGGTTTTTGGACTAAGAATGGAGAAGAATCTGCTGAGTTATCTGGGGAGGAGTTTTCTGACATACTTGCCAGGATGGGTCATCCAGAGGGAAACCCTAGCAAGCTATTCAAGAGGAATCTATCTGTTGAATACAGATTCCTAGCAGATGTTGTAGGAAAAGTGCTGCTGGCAAAGCAGTCAGCTCATGATACTATCTCCAGACATCAGCTCTGTCTCATGGGAGCTCTGGTGGATAAGAAAAGTTTGAACTGGTGAGAGGTCTTCTTTGACCTAATCAAGAAGAAAATCAACAAAAGCTTTGTTAATTTTGGAAGGATTCTTGGAGTCTTCCTGCAGACAAGGTGCCCTGCCTTGCTGGTCTCCTCTGGAGTTCACATTAATGCCTCCAAGAGACTTACCTGTGCCCTCTTTGGCAAGCGGGACAGGCAAATAAGCAAGCCCAGCAGGCCCTCCTCAAGTGCTCCTTCAGGCACCAGGACTCATGAAGTCACTCCCCACAGGTCTCTGCTCCTGCAGAAGACCTGGCTGCTGCTGTTGCTGCCTCTTCTCCTCCTCCAATTCCAACCCTACCTCTTCCATCCACCATTCCAGCTTCATCCCCCATTACCATATCCAGCCCATCTCCAACCTCAACTCCATCTCCAGACCCAATTCTACCTCCACCAGCAGACCACTTCCACCCATTGTTTTCATACCCCCCACCAGATATCACATCATCACCATCCATACCATCTTTCACCCTTCTGGATGACTCCTACATGGATGATTCCCCTCATCTCCTCCTGAGTTACCCTCCTCCTCCACATCTTTTCAAGATCTCCTCCTCCACATCATTGACCAACCAACATTCACTCCATCCATATCCATCCCCTTGTCCTCCATCTCCACCATCCCCACACCTCAGCCATCCATCCCTCCACTCTCCAGCCCTCCACTTCCAGCATCCTCAGCTATCCCTATTCCATCTACCTCTGCTCCTGTGGTTGAGCAAGTAGACCTCTCAGCCCTAGCTGACAGGTTGTATGAGCTCATTGCCCCCAGGATCTCTCTATTATTAGAGACCTCCTTAGCTCCTCTACAACAGTCAGTGGCAGCTCTCTCTGCCAGGCTTTCCTCCCTCCTTCATCAGGCAGCACCTCCAGCAGTGTGCCTTGATACAGATGTATCTGTATCTAGGCAGGGGGAGATGCCATATGAAACAAGCTTTCATGCTGTTGCTGCTGCTGTCTCTGCTCCTGCTGTTGATGATACTGCTGCTGCTGCTGATGTTTCTATTTCTGCTACCTCTGCTCCTGCTACTGTGCCTCCTACTCCAGTTCTGGCACTAGACCTAAAGTCCTTGCTCTCAGCCTTTGATACTGCCTTAAAACATTTGGTCTACAGACTGAATTAAACAAGCAGATATCTATATCAGTTGAAAGAAAGTCTACTAGGTAGATGTTACCTTTCCTTATACCTGTCAATACAGTTGTGTTGTCCTCTGACTTGATTTTGCATAAGGCTTTGCTGAAGGTCACCTGGTAGCCTTCATCACATAGCTGACTGATGCTGATTAAGTTGTGCTTCAGTCCTTCCACATATGCTACCTTCTTGAAGGTTACTGAACCAATCTGGACTGTACCATATCCTTTAGTCTGTCCAAAGTTGGAATCACCAAAGATAACTTTGGGTCCAAGCTTGGCTCTGAAGGATGTGAGGTTGTCCTTATTCCCTGTCATGTGCTTAGAGCACCCACTATCCAAGTACCATTGCTGGTTAGATGTTGGATAGGTCTTCATCTGCACATAAAACAATTTACTTGTTTTTGACCCAGTTTAACTTGGGCCTAGGTTGATAACCTCTAAATTCAGAAATGAAAGACATCCCTGGCTGACTCTTATATCTTTCAGGATGATATCTCCTTGGAGGTAAAATCCATTCAGTATAAGGGTTAAAGGTTTGGGATGAAGAACCCTTAGGATTCAATTTTGATTTGCCTTTGAAAAAGTTTCCAGAGTTCTGACCTCTGTTCAACGATCTTGGAGCAGCGTTCGACGATCTTGGGTCAGATCGTCGAGCTCCGTTCGACGGTCGACTATGGCTGAGGTCAGGTATATGAGATCGTCGAGCTGCGTTCGCCGACTTTGGCTGAGATCGTCGATCTGCGTTCGACGATTTTTCCTGAGATCGTCGAGCTGCGTTCGGCGATCGTCGATCTTCATTCGGCGATCGTCGATCTCCGTTCGACGATTTTTGCTGGGACTCAGTTTTCTGAGGCAGATCAGAATTTTTCCTGGCAACCTCTACAACTCCCTTTCCCTTGTTAGAAATAAACTTGATGGGAGTTGTTAGGACTATAGGTTGGCTGGATGAAGCACCCAAGCCCAGTGTACTGTTGAATCTAGAGTTCACTGTGCTTGTGATGTCCATCAGCTTGATGCTTCTCCCATTAAGGGATTCTTCAAGCTTCTTGGCCTCAGAGAGCTTACTTTTCAGTGTAGCTATCTGTTCCCTACAGTTCTCCAACTCCTGAGAGAGTTTGAGGTTTTCTGACTTTAAACCATTGTGTTCAGATAATTGATTTCTGAGAGAGATAATCTCTTTCTCAGACTTTACCAGGTCTAAACACAGTGCTTTAAATTCAGATTTAAAATCTTCTGAAGTAAAATCAAAAGAACTAATTACCTGATCTTCTTCAGGTTGGGTTTCTGAGTCTGACTCTGACTCTTCATCCTCTGAATTGTGTTGTGAGGCATTAATTGCCATCATGCAGAATTCCTTTTCTTCTGCATCATCCTCATCATCACTGGAGCTGGATGAGGCTTCTGATTCCTCTTCTGTCTCACTCCGGGATTCAGCAACAAACCCTTTTCTTGTATGCTTATTTTTGCTTGAAGAGGGCTTGCCATTTCCATTCCTTTTGGAGTCTTTCTCCTTTCTTCTTTCTTTTCTGTCCCTTCTGTCCTTGGTCTTGTTCTCTAGACAGTCAGGAACTATGTGCCCTGGTTTCCTGCAACCAAAGCAGATAATGTCTTTATTGTTGCTAATGGACTTGTCATACCTTGGCTTGTCCTGCTCCTTGTATGATCTTCTTCTGAAGTCCTTTCTGGCCATCTTGTAGAATCTTTTGGCCAACAAGCTGAGTAGTTCATCATTGCCTGTGCTCTTATCTTCAGGAAGATCCTCAGTTGCCTTAAAGGCTATGGTTTTCTCTTTCCTTGTGGCTGGTGTAGCAGCCTTCTGTTTTTCCTCTCTATTCTTGATGAGTAGCTCATAAGATTTGAGCTTACCCAACAAGGCTTCAGTGGTGATCTCATTCAGGCTTCTGGCATCCTTAATTGGCCGGATTCTTGAGTCCCAAGTGCTGGGGAAGCACATTAGGATCTTGTCATTAAGTTCTGTCAGAGAAATCTCTTTGTCCAATGTCCTTAGTTCACTGACAATTAAACTCAGTCTGTTGTACATGTCTCCCACTGACTCAGTCTCTCCCTTCTTGAAGTTCTCATATTGGGAGATGAGATGGGATCTTCTGTCCTTTCTCTCATCAGCTGAGCCTGAGACAATTTCTGAGAGCTTGTCCCAAATCTCCTTGGCTGAGTTGCATTCAGCTACCTTTTGGAATATGCCATCTGACATTGTTTGGGCTAGGATGTTCATAGCCTTGGCATCAGCTACTTTCCATTTTTTGATGTCAGCATCTGTTCCTGATGGAGGTGGAACAGCATTTGTGCTTGTGCTCTCTGGGGGTCTTGGACACACTGTCAAAACAGAATTGAAAATATCTTCGTCAATGGAATTCATGTAAAGTCTAATCATTGCCTTCCAAAGTGCAAACTTTGACAGATTGCACACTGGAGGTCTGGTGCTAGCATAATCTTTATTTTGGGCCATGATTTGTGCAAACAGAATCTAATAATAAAAAACAAAAGAAAAACAGATCTAGTTTAGGATCTTGGGGTTCAGGTGTTAGCTTGTACAACCAATCAGGTATGATATGTTTAACCAACCTCGCTTTGATACCAATTGAAAGGGCAACTAGATCTGATATACTCTAGAGGGGGGGGGGGAATAGAGTATATGGTGTTTTAGTACTTTTAAAAACTTTTACAACAATTGTTGTAATAAGTGTGAGCAGGGAAGCAAATATAAAATCTAATCACAGAACTAAGCTATGCAAAAACTAAGCACAGACAAATCAAGGCCAGAAACTAAAAGTAAACAAGCAGAGCCAGAGGACACAAGGAAATATAGTGGTTCCCCAAACTTGGGTACATCCACTCTTCTACCACCCTGAAAAGAATCCATCTGCTTGGACTGCTAGGATGAAGGAGTTGGCTGCACTAGACTAGATCAAGAAGGCCAGAGAGCAAGGCTTAGATTCTTCAAATATTTCTACAATGTCAAAGCAAAGACAGAAGGAACTAGAGAAATATGCCTCCAGAAAATTCTTTGATGCAGACAGATATATGGAATTACATCCTGCTGCTGTAGTTCCCAGGTCTTCAAATCAAACCTATTTAGGTGCAGCAGATGACACCAGGTACAACAAGGAAGCCCTAAACCCTAACAGAGAAATCAAGATGGTTAAAGGCAAAGAGAAGAAGTGACTTTGTAAGGTGACAATCTTTGGATTTTCTGACTGCTATCTGGATGCCATATACATATATATATATATATATATATATATATATATATATATATATATATATATATATATATATATATATATATATATATATATATATATATATATATATATATATCTGTGATGTTTCTGCAATGTCTAGCTGTTGTTTTTATGCTTTTCTGATTGTATGTTGTTATTTGAATTTTTCCAAAGTCTGTAAATAGTCATCCTAACCCAAATAGGGGGAGATTGTTGGAACACCCTATTACTAATTTGGGTCAGGATCACTATATCTCTAGGAACTTTTGTTTGACCTTCTGTATAGCTTAATAGGTCAATTAGAATTGAGTCTAAGGGTTAGTAGTCTAGGTTTGGAAGCTGCCCTGAAGACCAAGTTTTTCTGTCTGGAGACCAAGTCTGATCGTCGAGCTCAGCACGACGATTCGTCGAACTCCGGTCGACGATCGTCTAGCTCAACTTCGACAGATCGTCGAACTCCATTCGACGATCGCTGAGCTCAACTTCTTAATATCGTCGAACTCAGTTCGACGATCGGTGAGCTCAGTTCGACGGTTTTGACTCTGCACTGGATCTTTATCTCTGAGCTCAGTTCGACGATCTTTGAGCTCAGATCGACAATTATTTTGCTGCTTGAGTTTTCCAGTTCGCTGAGCTCAGCTCGACGATAGCAGAGCTCAGTTCGACGATTTCAAATAACTTCCAGAATTCAAATTCAAATCAGTCAGGAGTTATTATGCAATTAATTTAGAGATTTGCTAGCCGTTTTCATTTATTTCTGGACCAAGTTTCAAGTGATCTTTCAAAGAATAATTCTGTGGACTTTCCTCCAGAAGAGTTTTTGCAATTAAGGATGCAATCAATGCAGACCAACGACTATCTTTGACAGAGAATGATATTCTATTCAGGAACAGAGAATAAAAGACAGAATGGTTTTTGAATCAATATAGATTAACAAGAAGAGAACACACAATACAGATTACAGAGACTCATTCAAAATCTTCTGTCAAAAAGAATTCTGAAGAACACTCATCAAAGAGATCAAGCTTTCAAAATCTCTTCATCTTTCAAAGTGTTCAAGGCCAACATCATTTCAAGACTCCAGACACTCAACATTTCAGCCATTGCTGAAACCATCTATTGCTGGAGTTCTATCTTTGAAGGCCTATCACCCTCAGCAAAGCTTTTCTTCCTGAAGATTTCAAGGATTCAGGGGGAGCTTTGACATCAATCCACATAGTCTTCTCAGTTGTTTGAGAAAGAGAAGACTGCCATCACTCTCTCACCCCCAGTTTGTAAAGGGTTTCTCAAACTCCCTTCAAAAGTTTGAATCTGGTTTTTGAGCACCTTGTCAAAAGCTCATTGGTGGCAAGACACCTGATCAAAAAATCTGCTTTGGTTTTTGAGCACCTTATCAAAAGCTCATTGGTGCCCAGGACACCTGATCAACTCATCCTGCAGTGGATTCCTTCCTAGGGTGGTAGAAGAGTGGATGTACCCAAGTTTGGGGAACCACTATATTTCCTTGTGTCCTCTGGCTCTGCTTGTTTACTTTTTGTTTCTGACCTTGATTTGTCTGTGCTTAGTTTTTGCATAGCTTAGTTCTGTGATACTGCTGCTGTGCCTCCTACTCCAGTTCTGGCACTAGACCTAAAGTTCTTGCTCTCAGCCTTTGATACTGCCTTTTTCAGTTGTCTGCCTAAGAGTAATGCTGTCCAGCCCTCAGAAGACCTGTCCAAGGCACTGGTGCCTTTCTCTGGCTGTGACCCCAACATTATATCTTCTTTAGTACTCTCAGTAATTGCTGCTACTGCTGCTGTTGAAGAAAGGACTGTTTTTGCTGCTGCTGAAAATATTCTTACTGCTGCTGAAATCTCAACTGCCTCTGATGAGCAGATATCCAAGGATTTTCTGATGACAGAGGCCACTGATTTTGAGCCTGCTGCAGATTTTGTTGATGTTACTGAAGTTGCTGCTGCCATCACTCCTGCTGTTGCTGTTGTTGGTTCTGCTTCTCCTCCTGTATCTACTGCTGAATCTGCTGCTGTATTTGCTGCTGTCTCTGCTGCTGTCCCTGCTGCTGCTATTTCAGCTTCTGTCTCTTCTGCCTCTGCTCAGCTGAAGAAAGACTTGATGAAAAGAATAGATGCTTTATATGATGATCAGAGCTCTGAATCTGATGAATACAATACAGACTCTGATGATTCATCTGCCACTATTGCCAGGAAGAGGAAGGCAAGGAGCAAGGCAATGAAAAGGGTTCCTCCTGCAAAAGTCAAGGATAATAATGATATTCCTTATTATATTCTGCATAACTGCCAAATTACTGAACATTGGATGCAATATTCCAAAAACCAGCTGAAAGCCATGAAGAAGAAGAGAAAGTATGAGAAGGGCTCCTCCCAGTTCCAGCACCCTCATCCTCCTCCACCGCCTCCTCCTGATGCAGGTGCAGGTGGCAGCTCTGCAAGTCAGGCCCCAGCTAGAAGCCAGGCTCCCTATCAACCCCATGCCAGATCCTACCAAAGGGAAAACCAGTCTAGGGGTTCTTATTCTAGGAGAGGAGGATACAGGGGTAATCAAAGAGATATTCAGGTTTATTCCAAAGGGTATTCCAGGCAGCACCCTTATTCCAGGGGAGGACATGGTTCATCTGATACATCATCAGGTCCTTTTCCCTATAAGCTCAAAGAGACAGTGTCTGCCAGGCCTCCTCAAGACAATTCTTCCAACAGGTATGAGCCACCTGTACCATTTGAGGACCCTGAAAAGAATCCATCTGCTTGGACTGCTAGGTTGAAGGAGTTGGCTGCACTAGACCAGATCAAGAAGGCCAGAGAGCAAGGCTTAGATTCTTCAAATATTTCTACAATGTCAGAGCAAAGACAGAAGGAACTAGAGAAATATGCCTCCAGAAAATTCTTTGATGCAGACAGATATATGGAATTGCATCCTGCTGCTGTAGTTCCCAGGTCTTCAAAGCAAACCTATTTCGGTGCAGCAGATGACACCAGGTCCAACAAGGAAGCCCTAAACCCTAACAGAGAAATCAAGATGGTTAAAGGCAAAGAGAAGAAGTGACTTTGTAAGGTGACAATATTTGGATTTTCTGACTGCTATCTGGATGCCATATACATATATATATATATATCTGTGATGTTTCTGCAATGTCTAGCTGTTGTTTTTATACTTTTCTGATTGTATGTTGTTATTTGAATTTTTCCAAAGTCTGTAAATAGTCATCCTAACCCAAATAGGGGGAGATTGTTGGAACACCCTATTACTAATTTGGGTCAGGATCACTATGTCTCTAGGAACCTTTATTTGACCTTCTGTATAGCTTAATAGGTCAATTAGAATTGAGTCTAAGGGTTAGTAGTCTAGGTTTGGAAGCTGCCCTGAAGACCAAGTTTTTCTGTCTGGAGACCAAGTCTGATCGTCGAGCTCAGCACGACGATTCGTCGAACTCCGGTCGACGATCGTCTAGCTCAACTTCGACAGATCGTCGAACTCCATTCGACGATCGCTGACCTCAACTTCTTAATGTCGTCGAACTCAGTTCGACGATCGGTGAGCTCAGTTCGACGGTTTTGACTCTGCACTGGATCTTTATCTCTGAGCTCAGTTCGACGATCTTTGAGCTCAGATCGACGATTATTTTGCTGCTTGAGTTTTCCAGTTCGCTGAGCTCAGCTCGACGATAGCAGAGCTCAGTTCGACGATTTCAGATAACTTACAGAATTCAAATTCAAATCAGTCAGGAGTAATTATGCAATTAATTCAGAGATTTGCTAGCCGTTTTCATTTATTTCTGGACCAAGTTTCAAGGGATCTTTCAAAGAATAATTCTGTGGACTTTCCTCCAGAAGAGTTTTTGCAATTAAGGATGCAATCAATGCAGACCAACGGCTATCTTTGACAGAGAATGATATTCTATTCAGGAACAGAGAATAAAAGACAGAATGGTTTTTGAATCAATATAGATTAACAAGAAGAGAACACATAATACAGATTACAGAGACTCATTCAAAATCTTCTGTCAAAAAGAATTCTGAAGAACACTCATCAAAGAGATCAAGCTTTCAAAATCTCTTCTTCTTTCAAAGTGTTCAAGGCCAACATCATTTCAAGACTCCAGACACTCAACATTTCAGCCATTGCTGAAACCATCTATTGCTGGAGTTCTATCTTTGAAGGCCTATCACCCTCAGCAAAGCTTTTCTTCCTGAAGATTTCAAGGATTCAGGGGGAGCTTTGACATCAATCCACATAGTCTTCTCAGTTGTTTGAGAAAAAGAAGACTGCCATCACTCTCTCACCCTCAGTTTGTAAAGGGTTTCTCAAACTCCCTTCAAAAGTTTGAATCTGGTTTTTGAGCACCTTGTCAAAAGCTCATTGGTGGCAAGACACCTGATCAAAAAATCTGCTTTGGTTTTTGGGCACCTTATCAAAAGCTCATTGGTGCCCAGGACACCTGATCAACTCATCCTGCAGTGGATTCCTACCTAGGGTGGTAGAAGAGTGGATGTACCCAAGTTTGGGGAACCACTATATTTCCTTGTGTCCTCTGGCTCTGCTTGTTTACTTTTTGTTTCTGGCCTTGATTTGTCTGTGCTTAGTTTTTGCATAGCTTAGTTCTGTGATTAGATTTTATATTTGATTCCCTGCTCACACTTATTACAACAATTGTTGTAAAAGTTTTTAAAAGTACTAAAACACCATATACTCTATTCACCCCCCTCTAGAGTATATCATATCTAGTTGCCCTTTCACACCAAAAATAAAAGATTCGGACAAGGGTGGTTCTCTCCCAACAAAATAAAACGAGGGCCGCCACGCCTCACGAACTTAAACGAAAGAAATAAACACGACAATAACTAAAAGAAATTAGCCACGAAAAATCAAGCGTTACACAAGCCACGCAATTTGCCAATGCCACAAGATCTATCTAAAGAAGAGAAACCCATAAAGGTGGAAATGTTCGTTACCCAACCAGATTTGATGAATCTGGTTCACTCTACTACAATCGTTCTTCAACGACTCCGCCAGAGATACGCCAGAGGGAGAGAAATTCGTCGCCTTCTTCGTATCACGCTATGTTTAGAAAGTCCCGGCGAAATCTTCTGAATATGGAAATATTTCCCAATTCGGCAGGAGAGAGAAAGGTGGCAGGATATCGGAAATAATTAAGGAATGATATAACTTCAAATATGGTAGGTAGAGAATTTAAGGACGGGGATATATTTTGAATATGGTAAATAAGGGATGAATATGGTAGAGGATCTTTAAGCTTCTTAGGAAGGGTAATAGGGTGTGGGTCGGATTTGGTAAGGAGGAGGAGGAGGCCTCGGGTGAGAGGTAGGTTGGCCGGATTTGTGAAGGGTGGTGGTGGTGGGACTCGGCTTAAGGAGTTTTGGTGGGAGCCGGACTTGTGAGAGTGGATGTGACGAATTGGAGGTTGGGGAAAAGAGATGGCTCGCGTAACAAGGAGGCAAGGTAGAGATGAGGAAGGAGAGGAAGGGAGGCCGAGAGAGAGGGGAGGGGAAGGGTGGCCGGCGGCCAAGGGAGAAGAGGTATAGAGGGGGGCCGAAATTTGCCTTAGAGAAGGAGGAGGATTTCAATCTTGAAATTGGTTTTCTTTTCATTCCTTAACTTCCGAAAAATAAATGAGTACATTCCGTTATATAGGCTTTACAATGAAGGGAAAAGGGCTACATGCAGCCCAACATGATAATGAAATAAAACACAAGCATACACCATGGTTTTATAACATAACCATGTTACAAATAATACATGAAATTAAACATGAAATGAAAATGATAATTTTAAAATAAAATAACTAATAAAATATATTATTACTCAATTATTATTTATTAATATATATTATTAATAAATAATAATTGGGCTTGCGCTCCGGACGGCGATTGTGGCGACGCCAATAATTGGGCTTGCGCTCCGGACAGCTATTGTGTCGACGCTTCCAAGGGTCATCCGTAAGCATGCTGTCGCCGTCATCAAAGTGTTGCGGGCCGACGTCTCCATTCAAATCTACCGGGTCACCATCATCGTCAGAGGGAGGATGCTCCTTGGCCACATGTCGTGGGAAGTCGGCTCCATCATCATCTTGCCCTAAGGGGGCTTTTATAGATCACCAAGTGGGGAGGAGAAAGGGTAAAGCATTTATGGTCATGAAGGCTCTCCTCTTAATAATATTTTGGTTATGGTGGAGGGATAGGAAAAGGTGGAAGATGAAAAGATGTGTCCAGGTGGCGATTTCTCATTGGGTCAACACTTCCTCATTTTATTAAGTAATTAGAGAAGGAAACGACCCATAAATACTCCCGGTGTAACTTCCCATAATCAGAGTTAATTGTGACATGTATTAAAGTAATTTCCAGCCTGGCTGGCGTTTCGGCATTTGTCACGGGCGTGACGGGCCTGTCACGGGCGTGACATTAGTCCATTTGTCATTCTCGAGTCGACGACTAATTTTGCTGCGTCGGTTTACAGGTCAACCTCCCCCCCATGTCACGGGCGTGACACGTTTGTCACGTGCGTGACAGGTGTTCTTCGATCGACGTTCATCGAGTTGAGGTCGACGGTCGGTGGGGGTGTCACTCCCTAGGTCACAGGCGTGACGGGCTTGTCACGGGCGTGACCAACCCATGACATGAGTTCTGAGCTCGGCGATCAGCTTTCTGATTTCGTCGACCATCGAAGGAATTCACGGGGGTGACTGGCCGGTCACGGGAGTAACCAACCCGTGACTCGGGATTTCGGTCGATGTTCGTCGAGCTAAGGTCGACGGTCGGTGGGGCGTCACGCCCTAGGTCACGGGCGTGATGAACCTGTCACGGGCGTGACCATCCCGTGACATGAGTTCGGAGCTCGGCGATCAACTTCCTAATTTCGTCGACCATCGAAGGAAGTCACGGGCGTGACAGGCCGGTCACGGGCATGACGGGCCGGTCATGGGCGTGACCAACCCGTGACTCGGGATTTCGGTCGACGTACTTCAGAGGATTGCGTCTCCGGCTAGCCGTCGTGCCTGAACCTATTTTTAGATCGGTTATTGTCAATTTTTGGGGTTTACGAGGGTTCTGTCACGGCAGACCGACTCCTAAGGGTCTAGCCGGAAATGGGATGTTACAAATCCCAATAAATAAACAAAAATTTCGTCCCCAAAATTGAGGTTAAGCCTACGGGGATTTCTACCGGAATAAAATAAACTTGTAACATCCCATATGATTTTTCTATTGAGTCAAAGTGACTACTTGTTCAATAAACGAAGGCAATCCCCCAATAAACAAAAGATTAGCCCCAACTTACCTGACTGAGTGCGCATGTCTAGGTTCTCAATTTCCCTTATCTAGTCCTACCGGTTCAATACAAGAAGGTAATTTATAGTATACCGAGAGGTGGTGAGGTATACCTGACTGAACAACTCTGGGTATTTTTGCCTCATCAGGTCCTGCGGTTCCCAGGTGTGCTCCTCCTGACCGTGGTTCCTCCACAGAACCTTGACTAAGGGGATCTTCTTGCGGCGCAAGATCCGTACACCTTTGTCATCGATCCGAACCTGCTCCAAGTGAACAGACCGGTCTGCAGCTACTAGCCCTTCGGTGGTCAAAATCTGCTGCTCCGGGCGTAGTAGAGACCTCCTCAGCGAAGAAATGTGGAAGACGCCGTGTAGAGCTGCCAGCTCTGGTGGAAACTCCATCCTATAGGCTAGGGCCCCATCCGCTCCAGGATCATGTAAGGGCCCATATACCTAGGGCTGAGCTTATTCCTCCGACCACACACTAGTGATGGGCCAGATCTTCAAAAACACTCGGTCCCCCACCTGAAACTCCACCTGACGATGTCGGGCGTCATAGTACTTAGCCCGTCTGCTCTGTGCCTCTAACATCCTGTCCCTGATTAGCCTCACCTTAGCCGCGGTGTCTTCAACAAAATCCGATCCCAACGCCTTCGGATCCTCGTCCTGAATCCAAGAAAGCGGGGTCCTGCATTTCCTTCCATACAATACTTCGTAAGGTGCCATCCTGATGCTGGACTGGTAGCCGTTGTTATAGGAGAACTCGACCAGGGTTAAGAGCTTCTCCCAAGGTTCCCCGCGGTCCAAAATGCATAGCCTCAAAAGATCTTCCAGCGTCCGATTGGTGTGTTCCGTCCACCCATCCGTCTGGGGATGGAATGCGGTGCTGAAGGTCAATCGCATGCCTAAGTAAGCCTGCACGGATCTCCACTCCCTGGAAGTGAACCGGCCATCCCGATCCGACATGATCGTCTTGGGCACCCCGTGATATCGAACGAACTGCTCCACAAATCTCCGCAATAGTACTCCCACAGAGTTATCCTTCCTGATCGGAATGAATCTGGCCACCTTCGTCAACCGATCGACGATGACCCAAATCGAGTCGTTTGCCATCCGTGATCGGGGAAGTCCATGAATAAAGTCCTTTCTGATGTCTTCAAACTTCCACTCCGGTACCGGGAGTGGTTGCAACAATCCTGCGGGGTTTTTGCACTCCGCCTTCACTAGCTGGCACGCCTCGCAGTGGGTCACAAACTGAGTGATATCCTTCTTCATGCCGGGCCAGTATATAGTCTTCTTCAAGTCCACAGTCATCTTCGTGATCCCCGGGTGCACTGAGTATCTGCTGTGGTGGGCCTCTGCCATGATATATTCCCGGACCTGACCGCCTTCTGGTATATAAGTCCAACCTCTAAAGCATACCACGCCGTCCCTCATCATGTAATCCCCTGTTGCACCGTTCTCCAAGGCCCAGAATATCGGCTCCAATTTGGCATCCCGCATCTGACCATCTCTGACTCGGTCCCGGATATCGTCTGTAGCACTCATCACAGCTAAATACTCCATTTAAAGCTCGGGGTCCTCGGACGACACCATTGTGATTTGCATATCCTCCAATCTCCTCACCAGCTCCATAGACAGAACCTGGGGCCCGGATTCGGAAGTGGCAGCTCTCTGACTCAACGCGTCAGCCACCATGTTTGCTTTCCCTGGATGGTAGTGCATCTCATACTGGTAATCCGCTAAGAACTCCACCCAGCGCCTCTGCCTGATATTCAGCTCCTTCTACGTGTCCACATATTTCAGGTTCTTGTGGTCGGAGTAGATGTCGCAGTGGACTCCATAAAGATAGTGGCGCCAGACCTTCAAAGCAAAAACGACTGCTCCCATCTCAAGGTTGTGCACTGGGTAGTTCTGCTCGTGCTTCTTCAACTGGCGAGACGCATACGCAATCACATGGTCCTTCTGCATCAATAGAGCTCCCATACCTTGGTAGGAAGCGTCGGTGTAGACCTGAAATCCTTCTCTCCCCGAGGGGAGAGCAAGTATGGGAGCCGAGGTTAGTCGATCCTTCAGCACCTGGAAAGTCGCCGGGTACTGCGGGGTCCAAACGAAAGGTACCTCCTTCTTCGTCAAAGTTGTGAGTGGGAGGGCAATTCGAGAGAATCCCTCCACGAACTTCCGGTAATAACCGACAAGTCCTAGGAAACTTCGTACGTCGGTGGCTGCCTTCAACTGCGGCCAATCCCGAACTACCTGAATCTTTGTCGGATCCACTGCCAACCCGGCTCCACTGATAATATGGCCTAGGAAGCCCACCTCCTTCAACCAGAACTGACATTTGTTGAACTTTGCATATAAATGATTCTCCCGCAGTCTCTGTAGGGTCAGTGCTAGATGGCGAGTGTGCTTCTCCTCCGTTCTCGAGTAGATGAGGATGTCATCGATAAACACAATGACAAACACATCTAGATACTCCTTGAAAACATGGTTGATGAGGGTCATGAATGCCGATGGTGCATTCGTGAGCCCGAAGGGCATCACTGTAAACTCGAACAGTCCGTACCTACTACTGAAGGCAGTCTTTGGAATGTCCTCCTCTCGAATCCGTAGTTGGTAATAGACTGACCTCAAATCAAGTTTTGAGAAGAAATGCGCTCCTTCCAGTTGGTTGAATAACTCGTCAATCCGTAGCAGCGGGTATGTATTCTGGACCGTCAATCTGTTCAGCGCTCGGTAATCAATACACAAGCGGAGACTTCCGTCCTTCTTCTTGACAAATAACATCAGGGCTCCCCACGGCGAAGAGCTTGGTCGGACAAACCCTGCCTCTACTAGTTCCTGCAACTGACTTCGAAACTCTGCCAACTCCTTCGGGGACATCCGGTAAGGAGCCCTTGATGCCGGCTTGGCCCTCGGAACAAGCTGTATCTGGAAGTCCTGCTCTCGGTGCGGAGGTAGTCCTGACAGTTTCTCTGGAAAGACGTCAGCGAAATTTCGCACCACCGGGATGTCTGCCACAGACCCCTTGGCCTCCTCCATCTCAAAAAGAATCTGATAAACCTCCTCTCCCTGCAGATGGGCCTTAACGGCGTGTACTGAAGATAAGAGTATACGAGAGGCAGATCTTATACCTTTGATGATAATGACCGAGTCCCCGTGCCTAACGGTGACCCTCTTTGTTTGGCAATCAATCTGGGCATGGTTCCAGTGCAACCATGTCATGCCTAAGATCAGCTCGAAGATTGGCATCCTTAGGATCATTGCAGATACTTCGAATGACTTCCCGCCAATCTCCGCCTCCATGTTGTAGTGGGCAGAGGTGATTAGCTCCGATCCGTCGGGTAGACGGACCCTCCTCATCAGGCCTGTGAACCGCTCCACTCCTTCCAGCCCTTCCAGAAAGGCCTCTGACACAAACGAGTGTGAGGCACCCGTTTCGAACAAAGTATATGCTGGCTTGCTGCTGATGAAGACACCTGGGACGGTTAAATGTCTTAGTATTCTATTTCGGGTTTTCTTTCCTAGTTATTCTACCTAGTGCAGTTCTACCAATTTGACAACTGAGAAAGGGGATTCTATTTAAACAATTAAACATCTTGGCGTACCTGCTATGACCTGCTCTGGGTTCCAAGGCTGCACCAGGTCCAAAGCATACACCTGCTGTCTTTCTTGTCTACGATCCCCTCCCTGGTATCCACGTCCTCGGCCATGACCTCGGCCTCCAAAATGCTGAGTAGGTGGGCCACCCTGTGGTGCTGGAGGTTGCGTAACAAAATCCATAATGAGAAAACATTCAATCTTTACTAAAAATGGACAATTTATATGTGATCCCCATATGAGCACACCACTGCTTCCGCTACTTAGTTTGTCCCCAAACTAAACTCGAGCGGGGGTGACCCAGGGTCAGTGGACTGCTACTTTTTTTTTGATCGATGTTACGCTCTGATATCACTTGTAAGACCCCCCCCCCCCCCCCCCCCTTCGTTCAAACCCTGGGGTCTTATGCCTAGAACCGCCGCTTTGAGGTGACACCTTCACGCCCGGGAAGATCGTCACTACAAAATGTCGATTATGTCGGCCTTATTGATCACAAAAGTAGCAGTACAAGAGAATAGACATGTAAGTCCACAGAAAATCACATATCATATAAATAATCTCCACGAAGGGAGTGTCCACAGAATAATATATCAGAGTACTAAAATACGAGCTTGTGCCTGGAACATCTTATCCTCACTACAAATCACTCATGCGGAAGCAAAAATAGAACATCTACTCAAGTTCAAGACTCACGGTCCCGACTGTATGAACTCTGGAGCTAGACTGCCCCATCTCCAAGCGCACCATTCTCTGGGGCTGCTCCCCCGTGCTGGGCTCCATGATTCCCTAAAATGATGCGGTTCGAAAACCATTAGTCATAAAGACTAAGCCCTATCATCCCCTACCCCTTCCCCCATGGCTCCTAAGTACCGAGCGGAGAGGAAGAAATGGAAGGACATGAAGGTGGAGAATAAATCAAAAGAAACAGGTGGCAGCGGAACTAGTCTAGTAATTCTATAATAAATAATGTCAATAAGATGAAATATGAAAAGTAACCTTCACTTATGTGAGAACACATAAGCCAAGGGGTCTTCTGCAAGGCTCCCATCGTATAAAAAGTCCCATACTAAATGATATGTTGGGGTGTCGGTTATCAAACAACAATTTATATATATCAAAATTGACCGTAATTTATAAACTTTCCCACACAAGCTTATAGACCAAGAGGTCGTTTTGCAAGTCCTAATGTATAAGCGTCCCATTCCACTTATACCTTAGGTGTCAGGGGTTAAATGAATCGATTATGCTATGACATGCAAGTGGGTATGATGGAACATGCAAGTGCGACACACACACCCGACTCTGTGCATACAGACCTTTAGTTCCCCCTTTCTAGAGTCGTAACCTCCCAGGATACCTCCGTAGTGGCAGACAGAAGCGGTGTGTTGGGCCTCGCCCACCTCTAAACCAGTAAAGCACTACCGGTCAGACCTATCGTACGTCTCAATGCTTGGTGCACGAAGCAGACTCATGCGTACTCTTGCTGGCTGGCGCACCGGACTTCTGTTAGTGAAGTTCTAATCACACTTGCCGAGTCAGCGTATTGGCGTCAGTGTATCGACCCTCCAATACCGAAGACCCACCACCTTAATTTTCTTTCCTTTTATGCACATTCAAATTTAACATATTCAAAAACCGAGCCGAAGCTCCCCGGACAAAAATGTCCGTCTCAAACAATCGAGTCGAAACTCCGCGGACCAAAACGTCCGTCTCTTAACTATCTGAGTCGAAGCTCTGCGGACCAAAATGCCCGTCTCTTAATCATCCAAGGTGAAGCTCCCAACTATCTTCATGTGCTATCTGTGTTCGTGAAATGTGCAACCCTAATTACTAAGTTACTCTTTTCAGCTTGTTAATGCGGTTTACGTTAACCCAGGACTGCCCCCGGTATTCCCTATGAAGGGCTCTCAAGGGGCACTAGGAACTATGATGAGATTACGCCCATCGTTCCCTTTCACAAGGTACTTATTATTATTGGTTGATTCCCTTACCCAATACCTTCTCGTGTTACGATAGACTAACCTAGTGTGATTTTTAACCTTCCTCTTTTCGGGAAAGACGATCTTTCGTCGAACCCGAGCATCTCTTAACTCTAGCCAACACCACTTCTCACCAAACTTCCCATCCTTATATGGTGAACACTTTCACATCCATCCAATTTAGCAGATTAACTAACTCCAACGCTGTGCCCCATCATATCCTATGACTGTTAACTCAAATTGCTAAATGCAGACTATCCTATGCTATATGTCGAACCGGATAGGAAATGATCCAATACTCATCCAAATGCCCTAACTTATTTACTGGAGGTATATCATGATATAATTAGCCTATAATCAGAAAATTATAATTTTTTCCTAATTTATCTGGCATTTAATTAATTTCCTCAAAAATTCCAAGGGCTACCGGTTTGAACATGAACTACCCTAAGTACTCATGAAAGATGTACAACAAAATTATTATAAATATTATGTTATCTCAATATGATAAATCCAAAGTATCACAATTTTTCTATCATCAAAAGGGCACTAAAACTATTTTAGCAATATTTTCTATCTTTTGTTATTTATGAATCAAGTACAGAAAATATCCATCCAAAAATTATAAATTAATTATACTATGCAGATACAACCTTAAAAGTAGCATTGGCCAAGTTTCATAATTTTTCAGCAAATATTAATCTCTGAATAAATTAATTATCTAAAGTCTCCATAAGATGGACTTGTAAAGAAAGTGCCGTAACTAAGATTCTAAAAATCATGAATAAATTTCTACAAGCATATAATGGCCTGAAAGTCGTAATTCCTAAGTCTCATAATTTTTCAACAGCAATATCATCCATAATTAATTTTTTGAACCATAAAACTACTTTTTAACATTTGTGAATGAAGTACTAGATTTACTCAACTAAAAATTATACAAAAATTCAGGAGCAACCACTCTGATCTAAAATAATAACTACCAAGATTTCATGGGGGTTTCAATGAATAGAAAGATCCAAATAATTAAAAAGTAAGTTAGGGATATAACAAACTTTACGAATGAAGTGCTAGAAATAAACATCATAAAATTCCAGTAAAATTGCTATAGGTTCTGCCCATTCCAAAACTTACTCTACCCAAGTTTCACAGCTTTTAAATAATGTTTATTGACAGGTTTTACTCATTTGAGATTTTATCCTAAAACTAAGGATAAGGTTTTGAGGTCTCTACCTATCTCCAAATCCCCCGACATTCCATTTAGATGATTTATATTATGCTAACGTCGACTCTACTAAGTTTCAAGGCAATACGAGGGCATTTGCCCCCATGTACTTCACAACCCTCAAAACCCTCCCTTTAGGGTTTGAGTTTGGATCCTAGGGTAAATCAACCCTAAACCACACCATTTTTCTCCAAGTGGGTTATAATAACCCTTCTAAGTCAGTGGTCAAAATATCAGCCTCTGTTGAGGTGATTTGACCGTTCCAAACTCTTAGTGCACTTTTTACTCAAAAACGCCTCATTAATGCCTAGTTAAGGATAGGTGATTTCCTACCCAACACTTATCCAAATGAGTTGGAATTTTGTACAAAGCTAGGTTTTATAGCAAGAGACCACTCACCAAAATTTGGGAGGGTTTGGAGGTCATTTGACCACTTAAATAAATTACTCTAACTGTATTAAATTGAAACAAGAACCTTAGGCAAAGTATCTACAAAAATTTCCATTTTTGGACAGCCTCTAGGATGGCTAAGGGTAACCCCCTGCCCAAATTTCAGGTCATTTGGACAAGGGACGAATAGTGGGCATTCATTTTAGTTTCTGCCCAACTCTAGGTATAGCCCCCACTAAAACGGATGTTGCGGTCAAACCAATTACCCAAACGAGTTGAAATTAATTTTAAATTAATCTAGACTCGAAGGGCTACAACTTTCGTGACTGGACATTTGTCATAAATCGGCTTCTAAGTGCCTCGTTTTGCAGCATTGAAATGTGCCCATTTAATGTATCTTTTCCTTATATATTATATACTTAATTTTTCTATTATAAAAAAAATGTTTTTACTGTTCATCTTCTACAGAACCCGAAAACCTGAACTCAGAAAGCTTATATTTCCTGTAGCTCTTCCGCGATACGTCGCCGGCCATCCGGTCACTTCCCTGGCCAGCCACAACCACCACCACCTCCGTCGAGGCGATGGCTATCGGTCGGCGGTGGTTTGGCCGCAGGAGGTGGCGGTTTCCGGCGAACCCGAAAATATATTTTTCATGGTTTTTTTTCATGAAAATGCAAGATAGGTCCGGCTCCGTTGAGCATGAACTTCCTTTCTAAGATCCTAAGATCTACCCATAAAAGAAGAAGTAGAGGACGACCTTGTTCGCGGTTTGGAGGTGAGATGAACGTCAGGTTGTCATGGCGCGGTGGTGGCGTTGCCGAACTTCTCCTACAGCAAGAACAATAACTCTAATCCATTTGGTCAAGAGTGTAAACTTCTCATCTTGCCCTAAGGGGGCTTTTATAGATCACCAAGTGGGGAGGGGAAGGGTAAAGCATTTATGGCCATGAAGGCTCTCCTCTTAATAATATTTCGGTTATAGTGGAGGGAGAGGAAAAGGTGGAAGATGAAAAGATGTGTCCAGGTGGCGATTTCTCATTGGGTCAACACTTCCTCATTTTATTAAGTAATTAGAGAAGGAAACGACCCATAAATACTCCTGGTGTTACTTCCCATAATCAGAGTTAATTGTGGCATGTGTTAAAGTAATTTCCAGCCTGGCTGACGTTTCGGCATTTGTCACGGGCGTGACGGGCCTGTCACGGGCATGACATTAGTCCATTCACCGTTCTCGAGTCGACGACCGATTTTTCTGCGTCAGTTCACGGGTCACCCCCCCCCCCCCATGTCACGGGTGTGACACGTTTGTCACGTGCGTGACAGGTGTTCTTCGGTCGACGTTCGTCGAGCTGAGGTCGACGGTCGGTGGGGGCATCACGCCCTAGGTCATGGGTGTGATGGGCCTGTCACGGGCGTGACCAACCCGTGACATGAGTTCTGAGCTCGGCGATCAGCTTTCTGATTTCGTCGTCCATCGAAGGAAGTCACGGGCGTGACGGGCCGGTCATGGGCGTGACTAACCCGTGACTCGGGATTTCGGTTGATGTTTGTTGAGCTGAGGTCGACGGTCGGTGGGGTGTCATGCCCTAGGTTATGGGCGTGACGAACCTGTCACGGGCGTGACCATCCCGTAACATGAGTTCGAAGCTCAGCGATCAGCTTCCTGATTTCATCGACCATCGAAGGAAGTCACGGGCGTGACGGGCCGGTCACGGGCGTGACCAACCCGTGACTTGGTATTTCGGTCAATGGACTTTGGAGAATTGCGTCTCCAGCTAGCCGTCATGCCTGAACCTATTTTTAGATCGGTTACTGTCAATTTCTGGGGTTTATGGGTGTTCTGTCACGGCAGACCGACTCCTAGGGGTCTAGCCGGAAATGGGATGTTACAACAATAACCCGCCAGAGTGTTGGAGAGGGGTTGGGGTGATTGGGATGAAGCCCAGACGATACCAACTGGGTCCCGATAGGTCTCCCTCGGTGGACGTGGTCGCGAGTCGTGTCGGGCCTGGGTCGTCATAAAAAAATGCAATTTTGTGACATTCCTGGTCCTGCACGCTCGTGTACTCGCATTTCCATCGAGGAGACGCACCAGGCGGCCATCCGGACTACAGTCTAAGGAACCCAACCCCACTCCATCAACAGGCGGGTTGTTAGTGGCCACAGCCTCGCTTTGACGTGGCAAACTTGATAGTCAAGCGCGCAGCATGGGGACTTCCCAGGAGGTCACCCGTCGCAGTACTACTCCAGCCCGAGCACGCTTAACTATGGAGTTTTTCAATTCATCATCAGCAATAGATCTGCAGATGAATTGGTGATGAGGAGTTGAAAAACTCCATAGTTAAGCGTGCTCGGGCTGGAGTAGTATTGAGATGGGTGACCTCTTAGGAAGTACCTGTGCTGCGCGCTTGACTATCGAGTTTGCCTCGTTAAAGGGAGGCTGTGGCCACCAACAACCCGCCTGTTGATGGAGAGTGGTTGGAGTGCTTGGGCTGTAGTCCGGACGGACGCCTGGTGCGTATCCTCGGCGGAAATGAGAGTACACGAGTGTGCAGGGCCAGGGACGTCACAGGCGGGCTGGAGTGTCCGCAGGATCTACTACGGCCTCTAACGCCATCTGCTGAGTCAGCACATTCAACGCTTGACTGATTGTGTCTAAACGCTGGCCAGTCACACTGTGAGATCTCTTGGCCTCCCAACGGGACTGCTCAAGCGCATCCCATAAAGTGTCCTCGGACGAGCTATAGCGATCTGATCGGCGAGACCTGCGGTCTGACATCTCTGTCGATGGATTTCGAAAACTTCTTGAATCTGAAGGTCACGTGTTAACTATTGATGCGAGAAAAGGCACCACCAGATAACGGTTCGATCACAAGGGAAAGAGAAGGGAAGAAGCGAGGCTGCAATCAGTTATCTACTAGTAAAGAGGAGAAAAAAGAAGCAGAGCTGTGAGCCATGGCAACACCAGAATTCGCCTGTCGTGGCGAATGCCACTCTTTCAATGGGCTTTCCTTTGATTGCAAAAAGATGATTACAAGGAAAGGAAAAAAGTAGTAGGAAAGAAGGGCAAGCGGGAGACCACAAAGCCCGAGTTTCGAGTCCGCAGCCTTTAACAAGTACGCTCCTTGGTTCGAGTCAGCATGCTTTGGGAGTGCCACTCCCCCCTATTTATAGGCTTGGGGGCCTACCCAAACGGGCAGGGCTAATATTACCGGCTGCCGGGGTATAGGAGAACCGGGCAGTGGTGACGAAAAATAAAAGAAGAAAAGAGGCGAGCTCGCGAGTCCTCTCAGGATAGCATGGAATGGGGCTCGCAACCTAGGGGCCTCTGCATTGATTTGCCGCTAGAAAGGCACCGACCTGGGTAGACTGCCTATCATATCCACTGTTGCTGATGGTGACCTACTCAGCTTGCGGTATAGGTCGAACTGGATCGGATCTAGGTCACTCCCGCGACCTCGAGACTGAGTCCGCGGATACATGCTGATAGCGGGCTGCCTTGTGGATTTTAGGGTTAACAGTTTCATTCCTATTAGAGTCATGGACATTCTGGTTTGATGTTTATTAAATGCTTTCGTTAGTGTATAAATCTATTATGCAGTGTATATAGAGTTTAATTGATAATCATCTAGTAACTCTTTTGTTTTGTTCATTCAATATGGCGTGGGGTCTCGGCCGGACCCGCTGTTATATCGTTTGGAATGAGCAAGGGTGTTATAATTTGTATCAGATTATAAGTGTCGGTTCATGTTCTGTTGAATTCATGGTCAAATTATTTTATGGGGTGAAGGGCATGTGTGTGCATCACCTTAAAAACGTAAAAACACCTGCGAATGTCCACTTAGTAATGAAAAGCACACATGAAACATGTTAAAAACATTGTTTGTGGAAACCAAGTGTTCCTTTGTTTGCATTTTGCCGTGATTATTAGTCATTAAATTGCGTGCCGCGCAATTATAGGTGACAAGGAAGAGCAGTCTTAAAATCAGCACTCTATGGATAATAGTGCACTTATTAATGCATCTGCAACCCCTCCTTCGGTAGAAACGATAAGGTCGGTAGATGAAGACATGTGTGTCATGATCAATGCCCAACCATGAAAGCAAGTGCAGTCTCCTGCCCCTGCGGTGGACCCGATTCCAGTTGTGGTAGTGGAACGATTAACGACAAGAAGGTCTTCAGACTAACAATTGAAGCACTTCCTGAGCTTCAACCCTCCATCATTTACGAGGGATGGTTTCCAGTCTGACGCTGATGACTGACTCTTTCAAATAAAGAGAACCCTAAATGCTAGGAGACAAAGGAAGCTCTGAAGTTCACCGTTGCCACTTTCCTATTAGATGGAGAGGCAAGGCTGTGATGGGTTGAGATGAAGCTCATCAGTTAGCAGGGAGATGACTGGAAGACGTCTCAATTAAAGAGTTCTCAAGGCTGTTCCTAGCGCGATATGTCTCTTCAGCGTAATAGATTGTATTGGAAAACCAATTTCTAAGGTTGACTCAAGATGACCATTCGGTCGATGAGTACCTACATGAGTTCACTAGACTTGGAAGGTATGTTGGATTTTCTTTGGAGAACGAGGAGAGAATGAACAATCATTTCTATGAAGGACTGCAGGATGATTTGGGTTTGCTTCTAGCAGGCCCAATGACTCATTGGTTTCTTACGTTGGTCAATACTGCACGATCCTTTGAGCGGGATTTGAAGAGGGACCAAAGTAAGAAGGACCAATCTGTAAGAATGTAAGAGTTCAAAGTGCCGAGATCTTCAAAGTTTGGGTTTTACAGCAAGTGGAATGAGAAGGCCAAGTCGTCTAGACCAGCTCCTTCTACTAGTTCAGGAGCTACCATGGGGCAAGCTTCGTATATGTGTTACAAATGCGGCAAAGTGGGACATTATGCTCGAGACTGTTAAAGTCATCCCACAAAGTCGGATAGAATGGCGGGTGCGTCGTATGCTTAGAAGGGGAAGCAGTGGAGTCATCTGCATGTCACCATATGCCAACACAACCTATAGTCTACAATCATGTCCAGCAGAAGGCCATTAAACAAAGTGATGTGGTGACAGGTATGAGCTTTATATAGCTTGTGTATTTTTCATACTATATATACTTTGAATACTTTTGTTTGATGTTTTGGTGTGTATGTTAGGCTTTGTCCTAATCTGTAACCCTCTAGCGATAGCCCTATTTGACACGTGTGCGTCTAATTCATTTCTATATGAGGACTTCATTCTGCGTATCCGAGTGTCATTCCTATATGTCAAGAGATGGATTGTAAGTGTTATTGCCCAATGGGTGCAAGATGCGCGCGGATAGGTATTGTAGAGTGAAGGTGTAAATAAGAAATGAAGAGCTCGACTTGGAAGTGTTGATACTACCGATTTTGCAATATGATGTGATCTTTGTCATAGACTGGGTCTCAAAGCAGCGTACATGCATTTAATGCATCATAAGGAGGTCAAGCTGGGGCAGAATACTGATTGTGAAATTAACTTTTCTAGTATGAAGGGATCTAGCATGATATTTATGTCTGCTCTCCAGGTTGTCATGGCAGTTCAGAAAGTTGTGGAGTTATTCTTCGCACTAGTAGAGGCTTCGAAGCCCAAACCCGGTTTGATTAGCATTCCTGTAGTATCGGAGTTTGCTGATGTATTCCTTGAAAATCTCCCTCAAGCTCCACCTCAGCAAGAGATTGATTTTACTAATTGAGCTGTTACCATGGGCCAAGCCTGTGCTACGCTCTCAATACCGGTTAGCGCCAAAGGAGATGGTGGAGCTGAAAGTGCAACTTCAAGAGTTGCTAGATCAAGGTTATGTGCATCTAAGTTCGTCATCTTGGAGTACACTGGTCCTTTTTGTGAAGAAAAACAATGGAATCTTGTGGTTGTGTATAGACTAACGAGAGTTGAACAAGCTGACGAAGAAAAATAGGTATCCGATTCCGAGAATCGATAATCTATTTGATTAGATTGTAGATCCTACCGTATACTCGTAGCTGGATTTGAAGTCCGGCTATAATCATTTGAAAATTATAGAAAATGACATTTCCAAAATGGCGTTCAGCATGTGTTACGGACATTACGAGTTCACGGTTATGCCATTTGGCCCAACGAATGAGCCTTCGATATTTATGGACTTGATGAATAGAATGTTTATGGATTATTTGGACCGGTTCATGATAGTCTTCATTGATGATATCATGGTGTACTCTCAGTTGGAGGAAGATCATGTGGCTCACCTATGCACTGTGTTCGAGACCCTAAGGAGGAACCAATTATATGTCATGTTCTCGAAGTGTGAGTTTTGGATATCATCAATGGCGTTCATTGGTCATTTGGTTTGTGGAGAGGGAATTGTGGTGGATCCGACAAAGATAGTTGCGATATGGGAGTGGCATGTGTTGTCTGCGGTGGTGCAAGTCTGGAGTTTCCTGGGGCTTGCCGGCTACTACAGGAGCTTTTCAGAGAACTTCTCGTGGATAGCGTTCCCCTCACTACCTTAATAGGGAAGGATCAGAAGTTTGTTTGATCGTCGGCATGCGCACAAGCTTTTGAGTAATTTAAAAGTTGTGTGACCATGACGCCCATTTTGGGCTCGCCATGTGGTACGAAAGGCTAGAAAATCTATAGTGTCGCATCAGGGAGAGGATTAGGCCGTGTCTACTCCAGCATGGGAAGGTGATAGCTTTTTGCTCTTGCCAACTAAAAGTACATGAGAGGAATAATCTGGTCTACGACTTGGAGCTAACAGCCGTAATACTCGCTCTTGAGCTTTGACGACACTACTTATATGGTGTAAAGATCAGTATCTTTATGGAACATAAGAGACTAAAGTATCTGATCGATCAGAAGGCCTTGAATATACATCAACGGAGGTGGATGAAGTTACTTGGTGACTACACCTTCAAGATACTTTACATTCTCGATAATCGAAATATCGTTGTGGACGTGTTATGTCAGTGGGCTTCTATGCATGCCAATTGGATTTTGATGCACAATGAGCATCTAATCGGTGACTTTGAGGTCTTGGGAATCTCTTGTATCGAGAGAAGCACAACGACGAATGTCTGCTTGAACTGGACGGAGATGCAATGTGTCCTTACAGACAGAATTTGACAGGCTTTGGAGCTTGATGAGAGCATGAAGTGATATATGGTAGAGACCGTGGATGGGTTTAATGCTAAATTCTTGTATGAAGACAGTATTTTGCAAAAGGGTGATCGTTTGTGCATCCCAAAGGTTGGTACTGTATGAGAGAAATTGATGTATGAGGCTCATAATACCAATTACTTAATCTACCTAGGGAGCACAAAGATGTACAAGGGCATGAAAACACTATTCTTGTTGCTAGGTATGAAGAAAAACATAGCTCACTGTATTGTAAAGTGTCATACTTGCGCACTAGTGAAGGCCAATTGCCAGAAACCAGGAGGATTTTTGAAGTCTTTGTCGATTCCAAAATGGAAGTTTGATGACATATCGACGGATTTCGTGCATGGATTGTCGAGATCGCAGCATGTGAACGACGTTTTCTGGGTGATTGTAGACCGATTGACAAAGGTGCCACACTTCATTCAGAACCGGAAAGAGGATTCTGTGGAAAAGCTAACAAATCTCTATGTTGATAACATAGTACGATTGTACGGTATGCCACATAGCATTGTAAGTGACCGAGATGGGCATTTCACTTCAAAGTATTGTAGGCTAATCCACCAAATATTGGGTACAAAATTAAAGTTTAGCAGAACATTTCATCCTCAAACGGATGGTCAAACCAAAAGGACCAACATGATGATGGAGGATATGATCCGTATGTGTGCCCTAAAATTTGCAAAGAGGTTGGAGGACCAACTCTACATGATTGAATTTGCCTATAACAACAACTATCAAGCGAGTATTCAGATGGATCCCTTTAAGACGCTTTTATGGTAGGAAGTGTCATATACCTTTAGCTTGGGCAGAAATAGACAAGGCTAAGTTGTACAAACGAAAAGTGGTCGAAGATGCAAATTTGGCCATACGTTTGATTCGAGAGCGACTGTTGATTGCTCAGGATAGGCAAGCCAAGTATTATAATGCCAAACACTGAAATATTGAGTTTGCGGTTGGCGATTGGGTATGTTTGAAGATCAAGCTGTTCAAAGGTGTTTCCATGATTCGGCGCTTGAAAAAGCTCAATCCAAGATACCTTGGACCATTTGAGGTTATTGAATAGGTTGGTGAAGCTGTCTATCGGCTGGCTCGTTTAGCAAAGCTAAGTGGTTTGTACGATGTGCTTTACATATCAGTGTTGCAGAAGGCTATACAAGAGACTACTCAAGTCAATGTTGTGGATCAGGTGTCGGTTTATTGTGGGTTGAAGAAGAAAGTCAAGCCCATTCGAATAGAAGACAAGAAGATCAAGCAGTTACGGAACAAGGTGATCAGGATGGTCAAAGTCTGTTGAGAGAACTGTGGTCGTGAGGAACTTACATGAGAGTGTGAGCAAACCCTGCTTGAGGAGTTCCCCGAACTGTTCCGTTAAGGTACCAATTTTTATATTTTTCGTACTTCTTTGTTATTTTCATGTATGAATAAATTTTGGGTTTAAATTTGGTTAAGGAGGAGAGAATTGTAATGCCCCAAAATCGTGTCGCGAATAACAATAAAAAAATAAATGATTTTGGTGTGCGATTAGAGAGTGTGGAGTGCAGATAGCATCTTAGGCTATGGTTTTACATAGAACCTAAACCTAATTCTTCACCCTCTCCAAATCAACCAGCCAAAATATTTTCTCTCCCAATCTCTCTCTCTCTCTCTCACACACAATCTTCTCTCTCGATCTCTTTTCCTCTCACTCTCTCGTTCTCACTCGGGTGTCGTCAGAAGGAGGAGAAGAACTTTTCTCCTGATCTCTTTCCCTCGTTGTTACTGTCGGAGCCCCATCCCGATCTCCCTTTCTCTTTCTTGTGTGCCGCGTAGGAGGAAGAACCAGAGCCCTGCTCCAATCATGCTCTCGGTCGGGAAGGTAAGTTGTAAACTGACTTATTCTCTCTCGATCTCTCCCGATCTCAAACCCCTTGTATCGTATATAGTGTCTCGGCCGTCCCTTTGGGTTGTTATGCTGACATCGCCAGAGAGGGTTTGCACTGCTCCTATGCCACCAGCAGTGACAAGAACGGCATGTGAAGTTGTTTAGGGCAACCGCCAAAGTCATGTACGACAAAGAGGATGTCGATTTGGATTTCGGATCGGTGTGTGGAAACCGAATCCATATGTGGACAGCCTCTACAAAAGCCGTGGTGATCGAGCTATGCCTACAAAGCATGCGTCAAGGGTTACAACATTTCTTCTTCGGTAACCGATGTCCCCTTTATTTTAGCATGTTTGCATGAAAGCCCCCCCTCCCCCCTCCCCCGGCGGGTGGAGGAAGGGTGCTCTCCGACGGGTTGATGTGTACATCCCAGCTATTATTGATATTTAGTATCCAAAAGCGTGAGTACAAATTAGGAATGCTGTTTGGAGCCCAACCTGACATGTTGGTCTGGATTGGTGATGTTCTGTGGGTTCCCGGAGAAGAGTCTGTAGAAGTTGTATGTTTTGGAATATGGGGGTCTGCATTTAGCGGTAGTTAGTACTGGAGGTGTGCTCCAGGAAACACCTTAATGTTTGTTTTGGATCGTTATATCATTGGAATTAGCTCCCAGAGAGCGTTTGTTGTGTTTGTGCATAACCGGACTCTCAGAGACTGTGTGTTATCATGTTGACCTATCACCTTGGGTGCCCAGCTTCGGTGGCCATGAGTGCCAACCTTGGAACATAACGTTGGTCATGTCATGTACGAGAAAAGATGCTGACCTGCGTTATTGTTGTTAATTAGCATGACGATTTGAGCAATGAGAAAGAGCTGAACTGTACCCACTCTATGTCATTCGGCTAAATAGACATAAAGTAAGTGGCAATTGTCGTTGGCATAGAGGTGAGTCGAGGCTAAAGGCTTGGCTAGTAACGCTCAAGCGGAGCCATCCTGTCTGGACTAAGAATGGTGGTGGGCAAATTGAGTTCGCCGTTACCGTGCATTATGCATTATTGTATGCATGTAATGGCAAAAGGTGGGTATTGGACAAAGCCGGTAAACCGTTAAGGTGCCCTGTGTGCACGAGATGTCTGGATGGTTGCGCCAACGTATATGATATATAGTGCTTAAGTTGCACATTCCTCTTAGTATGTAAACATGATATTTGCTTGCATGGAAGAAGCACTGTCACCACGAGAAAGGGGTAGGGTCGTTATAATTTGGTTAACTCTTGATGACTGTTGCTTTGTTTGCCACAGTTTGGTGGAATGTTTGCATGCAGGTGCTGCGAAGCCGAGCGAGAAGTAGCGGGCTGGAGCCCAAAGTTGTGTTGGCCCTCGAAGGCCCAATTTTTTGCTTTAGTTTTCATGTTTTGTCAGCTTGCATGCCGATGTAAGAAAACCATGTTGTAGTTAATCATTTATTGTGTGTAAGTCCTTAAGGCCGTATCAAGACAATGTATTTGTTGTTATTCATTCCTTTTAGAGTCGTGGACATTCTGGTTTCAAGTTTATTAAATGCTTTTGTTAGCATTTAAATCTGTTATGCATTGTGTATAGGGTTTGTTTGATAATCATCTAGTAACTCTTTCGTTTTGTTCATTCAACATGGCGTGGGGTTCTGGCCGGACCCATAGTTATATCATTTGGAACGAGCAGGGGTGTCACAATACCTACCCCCATAACTTATCTTCCTTATTTCAAAGCTAGATAATGTGTTGGACTAATAGGAGGTCACACAACATGTAGTCATTCTAAAGTATGGGAGATATTTTCTCCATTAATTCCTAATCAAATCAGTCCCTTTTTCTCTCTCCTCCCTTAACCTTGAACTTCTTTCCCACATCGAAGGGCTGATGACTTTCCTTCCTTTTCCCCACACCTCGAGCACTGAGACCAGCCTTTTTTCCAGAAGGAAATGAAGCCTGAAAGGAGGATTTGGAGCTTGGCTGACCACCACCATGGCATCAAGGAGACAAACCCAATCTATGACTTTAAATTAGGTGAGCTTCCTCCCCTCTCCCTTCATTCTAGATCTTTAGATCTGAAATTAGGAGAGATATTGTGCTCAAGAGAGCTTGGTTTTAGCTAGATTCGTGGACTTTCGTAGGAAGAGACCACGCTAGAACTTCTATTCTAGGATGTCGCTCGTCGCAAAAAATGACTTCAATGAACTCCTTTCATCAATACGAAGTTGTGGGACTTGATCTCGCAAATAATATTGGTCTATTGATGGAGTTTTGGAGGAGGAAAGGTTAGGTTTATTTAGACAGTCAGTTGGAGGATGAGGATGAACAGCTGTTGTTAGATCAGCTTCAAGATTTCTATAAGATCTGTTATTTAATTAAAATCATATTATGTTTTGTGTGCGCAGCTGGGTTCAAGGCAAGTTTTAGGCATGATCCAGCCAGATTTAGGTCTTGGGCTAAACACGAAATTTGTATCCCTCGGAATATCCTTTCAAAAGAGTGGCTGCACAATTTCTGGAGAGTATTGTATCTCCCAAAATTCTAACACAAAAATACTGGGTTAAGAATTAGTTATGACTTAGGTGCTTAGCAGGTTCTATCTAGTGTACACAACCGGGTTCAGACCGAGTTTTAGGCAAGATACACTTAGATATGTACCTTGGGCGCAACATAAAAGTTGTAGCTCTTGAAAATACCTTTCCATAATGGGGTAGAACATAATTTTTAGTGCCCTGTATCATCCAAAAATCTAGTTTCCATAAATTATGTTGTAAACTTACAGATTTGAATGTTTCGCAGAATTCTATTTAAAGAATTATCAAATGCTTATGAAATTTGGTAGACACATACTTTACTATAATGATCTCAACCCTGTTATGTTTCATAATTTTTGGGTAAGTATTTACTGAGATTTTGTCAATAATATATGATAAATTGTTGTGTCATAAATATTTACTACATTGTCTGAATGAGCTAAAACTTGGTGGGAATGTTCAAAATAATAACTATTAGATACGGTAAAAAATTCACATGTTTTGGTTTTGAATTGACTCCTAGATTTAATATTTTGTCATAGATTATATGATGAATGTGAGGTATGTTGAAGTAAATATACTTGTGTTTCGATTATGATCAATGTTGTTAATATTGAGTTAGCCTGATGTTGACGACGACAGATCAAAATATTGGGGAATCTTATGCTAATGATCTCATTATGTTGTTAGATATACAAGTAGTCCTATAGGATCATAGAGAGTAATTCCATGACTTATACATTCCACTGTGTTAGTGCTACGATAACTCAGTACGAGTAGTGGTGATAGTTTGGAGTAGATTATAGGATAGGATTATATCATGTGGTAGTATGTTAAGGACATGGTTGGTATATCCTTGGATCCTGTTTAGCACGGGTTAAACTTATAAAACAATGAATTGGGTAAGGACTTGGTTGAAGTCCTTGATTGCTTGTTAGCACTGCTTGATCATGGGAATTACATATGTCTGTGTGTGTGTGTGTATGGTTGTTACACAATTGCATAATGATCCTAGTAAGAGGATTACATGTGGTGGGACTATGGGCTTGTCAATCGTCACACTTCAAAAGCTGATAGATAGACTCAGGACGGTTGTGCTGGGCTCCTTGGTTCTTACTTCCCAAAGACCCCTTCTGTACCATTAAAGACTCAGATGACTGAGCAAGTATGTAGGGACTCCGTTGTTTGGTTCTTAGCATTGAGGCATACATTAGTCCTGGGTCTGATAGTGTGCATACTAGCCTAGTAGTGGAGATGCCCGCTCCACTGTCTCTGTCTATCTACGATGGGAGATGCCTGAGTGGTCTGCTACCCTCAAAATTGGGAACTAAAGTATTTGTCGACATAACAAATTGGAGTGCATGTGTAAGCATGGGTGAGTCATCATTCTTTCATTATAATGTTTGATGACTAGGTTTAGCCATCATTTTTTGGGTTAGTTTAACATAAAAAATTCCTAAGTTTAATTATATTTTTATGTATTTTATGTTTGTTATGTTTTAATATATTAATTTTGATGTTATGTTTTAATATGTTATAAAACATAACTAATGTTATAAAACATAACTAATTCCTTGGTGTTGTCCAAACCCGTGAGCCATGCAGCCCTCTCATTCGCCCAGCTCAAGGTCAAGTCCAGCCCTGCCCTCCTTGATGCAGCCACCCACCACCTTTAATTAAATTAGTCCAGCTCATCCGATGCAGCCCACTTCACTCATCAAAGCCACCCGCCACCTTTGCATTGCTCTCCACTTAGTGCTTGGCCGGCTCCCTCCTCCCTTCTCTCTCTCCCCATTTTATATTTTTCTCCCCTCTTTTATTACTCATTCATCCCCCCTTCTTCTATTCCTATTTTTATATTTTTCTATTTTTCTATTTTTATTTATTTAAATAACATGCCTTGAACCTTGTTCTCTCTCTCTCTCCCCTTCTCTCTCCCCCTCATTAATACCATTCATGCATCCACCCATACATTCATGCCCCCCCCCTTGTGCCCTTTCATCTCCACCTCCCTCTAGAACCTTCCCCCTCATCTATATAAGGAGCACTTGCCTCATGCTTTTGGAGATGTGGGAATTTGGAGAGCAAGTGAGTGTGCTAGTGCAAGAGAGTTCTTTTCTTTTCTTGTTGTTAATTTCTCTTTATTAGTGTAATCTTTTTCTTGGTAGTATAATATTGTCTCTTCTATTATTATTGTGTACTCTTTTCTTTTATGAATCAATGAAAATGAAATTTCTCTATCTTATTGTGGTTTCCTTCTTGAATATGCGTAACGAATTTTCTTTAGCATTCGATCTTGAGGATCCATGAATTGAGATGAGATTTTTCTTTGCTTCTTAGTTTTTTTTGCTAAATTTTTTCTTGATCTTTCTTTGATTTATCTCGTGTCGACTTCGTGTTTCCAGTATACGGTAGTAGGCTATTTGATCTCATTTCATAGTAGTCGGGAGACTCGTTGACTTGAAAGATCACTTAAAGAAGGAAGGTGTTGGGTACATTGGAATTTGTGTACCTGATTTGGAGAAGCCTCACCTAACTCAATGATATACATCAGGTTATTTTGATGGTGCATTGAGTTAATTTGTGCAGGCAGAAGAACGCAGAAAAGATTCTAAGTACAAAAGTGTCGAGACAATTATTTTGTGTCGACACATTTGAAGGAGTTGTGTCAAGACAAGAAGTAAGTCTGTGTAAACACACAGGACTTGTGTTGAGACTCAGAAGCTAAGTCGACATCAACTGTGTCAACACATATAACTTGTGTCGACATACTTAGACTGTTGAGATGACAAGTGTAAAGAGGCAACTATGTCGACATCCAGGACTTGGGTCGACACTTAGAGAGGCTATGTCGACACACATGACTTGTGTCGACACATTCTACAAAAGCTGTGTCATGAACTTTATAAAGAGGTTGTGTACACACACAGGACTTGTGTCAACACATTCTACAAAAGCTGTGTTGTGAACTTAATGAAGAGGCTGTGTCGACACACGGGACTTGTGTCGACACATTCTACAAAAGCTGTGTCGAGAACCTTTTTTGAAGGAGCTGTGTCGACTGTTTTTTGAAGTATGTCGACACAGTCTGCTACGACAGTGTTGAGACCAAGTTAAGAGCTATGTTGAGAGTTGATGATGTTTGTCGACAACGTCAACAGAATGTGTCGACACCCGGGTAATTGTGTCGACACATACTCTAATTGTGTCGACATATATTGTCCTTATGTCTCGACACATTCTACTGAGCTAAATAATTCTAAGTGCTAAGAATGAAGACTTGACAGCTGTTAGAATTGTCACGGCCTATTCAGACATGACAGAACTGTCAGATGCAAGTCAACTACCGGATCAGCCGGTTGCCACTAATATAAACTATAAATAGGGGCTATCAGAGAAAAAACAATGAACAGAAGATAGAGAAAAACTAAAGTTGAATTCTCCAAGAAGAATTCAAGGATTCCAGTACAGCTGGAGATTCTGATTCACAATCAGAGAAGGAGATTGCTTCATAGCAGATCTTTTGAAGATTGCAGAATTAATTCATATGGGTGGAAGAAGCTGGATCTACACCAAGAAGATTCAACCTAGGTTCTCTATTTCAAGAAGCTTTGAATAAGGTAAGTCAAGTTGAATCAAATCCTTTACGATAAAGAAAAGTTGAAAGCAGATCCATCAAGATCTGATCAAGATTCCTTCATCTCTTTCTGAGTGAAGGTAGAAACATCTTCTTAATCAAATTCCTATAGGATCTTTTCTAGATTTGAGTGTAAGAGATTAAGTTCTCTGAGTTGTAAGCCTGTATCTATAAAGGCTGAGGTAAGGCTATTAGCCTGAGGTAGGAGATTGGTTTCTCTGAGTTATAGGTCGGGTGGAATAGACTGAGATATGGCTTGATTGCCTGAGTGGTAGGAGTGGGGATTCACTCTGAGGTAGGGTTCTTGGAAAGAGCCTGAGTTAGAGCACTTCTTGAAGTGTGAGCTGTAAAAACCATTTGGGGTTCTGAGTTGTAAGATCTGAGGATTTGAGAAGGTGGAAGGAAGTTAGGACGAATCTAGTATACTTTTAGATAGACGAAGGGGGAAAGTGGATGTACCCATCATTTGGGAAACCACTATAAAACCTGTATGTATGCTGTGATTAGTTGTTTGTGTGCTATAGTAACTGTAGATTTTATCTGTGCTGTGATCAAATTAATTACTGTCTAAGTAGAAAAAGAATTGAAGCTATTCACCCCCCCAAACAATCTTAAAACCAATTCTTTCAAGTGGTATCAGAGCCAGGTTGCTCAAAATAAGACTTAACAGTCTGAGTGTATCTTTAAGACAGTAATAAGATAGCCAAAATGGTTTCATGTGAAAATTACAAAGAACTTGGATTCGTGAAACTTCCCATTTGCAGAAAAGAAACATTTGGCATATGAAAAGAAAGGGTCAGATTATTCATGGAGGCATCTGATCCAAGAATCTAGATCATAGTTCAAGAAGAGTCATTCATCCCCATGAAGACATCTGTTTTAGATGCAAATCTGAGGAATCCAAAGAATTATTCTGAGATGACCAAAGATGTGATTATCTTAGCCACTTTGGATAAGAGGACACATAACATAATAGTGAGTGCCATAGATGATTCTACATTTCATAATTTAGTCCACTGCAAAACTTTAAGGAAATGTGGGACACCTTAATTGTCTACATGGAGGGGACTGAAGAAGTAATAGAGGATAGGAAATCCATGTTGAATCAAAAATATGAGAGCTTCAAACAGGCAAAGTCAGATAACATAGCTATATGCTATGAAAAGATCTTTAGAATTATCAATGAACTAATGAATTATGGAAGAGCTTTCAACACTTATGAACTTAATGACAAGTTTCTCAAATCATTAACCAAGGATTGGGATACCAAAGTTTGTGCCATCAGAGAAGTGGCCAAACTTGCTAATACTCCTCCATCAACCTTGTTTGGTAAATTGATGTCTTATGAGATGCAGTTGATAGCCAGAAAGGAAGAGGAGATATGTAGCAGGTCTTATGGCAAAGATAAGTCTATGGCCTTCAAAGTTGAAGCCACAAAGAAGGGTAGTAGAAAGACTCCTTCTCCTACCAGAAAAGTTACTGATACTTAGACAGAAAGTTCAGATACTAGCACAATAGATGGCCATAATCATGATGAGGAGCTTGCTGCCTTTTCTCAGCAATTCCAGAAGTTTCTGAAGAAAATGAACTGGAGGAGAAGGCCTTCCTCTTCAGCTCACTCCAAGCATGGCAGCTACAAGGGAAATAAGAAAACCTCTAAGGAGGAAAGGTATGGCTCAAAACCTAGTAAACAAACATATACTAAAATCATTTGTTATTGCTGCAGCAAGCCAGGACATGTCATAGGAGACTGTCCTGTCAAAAGAAAGGAGTCTGGTGAGAAAACGAAACTCCAGTATAAAGGCAAAAAGAAAAAATCCTTCGTGGCCAAGAAGGAGAAAAACTGGACTGGCTCTTCTTTAATAGAGTCAGAAAATGAAGATGATGATGAGGCCTACATTGGGTTGTTCTCTGCTGAGGAAGATTTTGTAGAAATAGAATTCCCGCAGATGTTGGATGATATTAATAAAATAGAAGATAGGAAATGTATAGGGCTGATGGCTATAGCTGAGGATGGACATAGCCAGGAGCTGACTTGTCCTGGTAAGGTACATTCCTCATCTTCAGTGTCAGATTATGTTACTAACCCAGACTCCAAAGCATCTTCTTCAAGAGATAAAGATGGCTCTGAATCTGAAGGAGACATCACTCAACTGATTGATGACTATGGTGAGCTCCTGCAAGGCTTTAAGAAAAGCAAGCTTTTAGCCAAACATCTGGCAATGGAAAATGCCAGTCTGAAGTTGGCTGCCTCAGACTCAGCAAAAGTGATGGATCTGAAGCTAAAAGAAATTAGCAAACTAAAAAACATAACTGTTATTCAGATGGATACCATTACTTTCAAGAACAATCATATTAATAATCTTGAAAGTAGACTCCAAAAGGAGAGTGATCTAGAGGCCAAGTTTTCTAAACCTAGTTCTGTGTTACCTTTAATAGATTCCTTTTCTTACCAAAAGGGTAAGAAGGGTTTAGGTTTTAAAGGAAGAACAAATGCTGCCAATTCGAAAAGGAAAGGCAATGCTCCAACTCAGCACTTGCTTCTAAGCCTAAAATTTCTTTTAAAAAGGTGTTGTAACCTTCTAACAGGTATGACCATGATAGTATTTATGGTCACTGTGAGCAAGGCAGAAGAAATGGCAAGGGTGCAAGTGCCTATTGGGCAGCCCATGAGAAAACCCAAATGGCTCAAAATGAACCATTTGTGTTTGGTGTACCAGCCCCAACACTCAAGAACAAGGTGTCAGCTGATTTACAAGATCTGTCTGCTAAATGGAAAGCTAAGGAAACGTCTGTTAGCAAAACAGACTTCGGTATATCTGAAGCTATCAGGAGTGTGCTTTCTGAAAATAAGGCAGCTATAGATAGGGTTCAAGATATCCCCAATACTTTTATTGCGAGATATGTTCGTAAGCAAGCAATGGCTGAAAGACCTAAGAAAAGAGCTGATGTACCAGCAGGGTTGAGAGCTGCAAACAACATTGCAGTGAAGCCAATTCTTAAAATAAGGTACAATGTGTATGAGTACTGGTGTTGTGATAAGGTGGGCCACTATGCCATTGATTGTGTAACACCCCAAAATCCAGAAATTTGAAAATTTGGGTGACACGGCCTGGGACACGGGCGTTTCCTAGGGCGTGTCCTTCCTGGGTGAACAGTCGACGAGTGGTTGACAAAAAATTGGTCGAAGATCGTCGAGTGCTTAGGACATGGCCTGTGACACGGGTGTGTCACATTGCATGTCAGCGTGGTCGATGAACTAAACATGAGCTGGGGCGTGTCTGGTGCCGTGTATGGGAACATGGCCTGAGACACGAGCGTGTCACAAGCGGTGTGAGTCTCGGGTCGATTTTGATTTTCTGCAGCCTGATGTACACGGCCACCGACACGGGCATGTCTGAAGGTGTGTCGGGTGACACGGCCCGTGACACAGGCGTGTCACATGGGCGTGTACTGGACTAGATAATTCGGTTGAGCACCGCTTTGGGAACACGGCCTGTGACACGTGTCAGGAAAAAAATTATGCTTTTCTGGCAAAATTGTGGTCGTCCGTTCCTTCAGCTGGGATCCAAGGGCTGAGCTGCCTCCCTGCTTCCTTAAGGCCGTGGATTGAGATGAAAGAACTCATTTCATACTTGGCTTTCATCTTTATAAATCCTAGTGAGAGAAAGGGAGAGGAAGAAGGTGGAGGAGGAAAGGGGCTGGTAACTGGTGGTGCTGCGGTTTTCCGACGAGTGATCCGAGGCCGGCGCGGCGGAGGAAAAGCTTTTGTGGTTCTTCCTAGCCAGTTAGGAGCTCATGTCACCGAAGCGGTCTTCGAGGGTAACCACCTTTCTTCCTAGCCATGTGAAGGCTTTCTTTTTGGCATATGCATATGATTCCCCCACCAGAGGGTGGCTTGATATGGGAGTCTTTGGGTTGATTCATGGAATCCCCAGTTGCTTGACATATAGATCCGAAAATTGAGTACGGAATAGGCATGCTGTATGAAGCCCATCTGGACAGGTTGGTCTGGATTGCTGATGTTGCATACGAGCTGGAAAAGACTCCGTGATAAACACGTAGTTTAGGAGTCAACGGGTTGGACCTATGAAGGAAAGTAGCAGGAAGTACTAGAGTGGTAATCCAGGAAATTACCCGTATAATGCTTGTGCTGCTTGTGCTTTTGTGTTTTACGTATGAAGAGAGTAGCAGGAAGTACTGGACTAGACATCCAGGAAATACCCTTTTTATGCTTGATGTTCTTGGGTGATACCTGTGAAGAGAGTAATAGGAAGTACTGGCGTGGTGAGCCAGGAAAGACCCTTGATATTGTGGAGTCATACCTGTTAAAGGGAGTAGCAGGAAGTACTGGTGTGCCCAGGAAGGACCCACTGATGTGGTGATATGAAATGGGTGTCAGAGACATACCCAGGCTTGAATGCCAGAACAGGATTGGTGAAACTGACCCGCGTCTTTTCTTTAGCCGCGAGTATGCTGTGCTCGATGATGGCAAGACGATTTGAGCAACGGGGGGTGGAGGATCTGACCTGCGTTATGTCCGTCCGATGTGAGACCTGAAAGTGCGGTCTGTTGGAGCGCATATCAAGAGTCTTAGGCCTGCGCGCCGTGATACAATGGGGCGCTACGAGCCAATCTCGGTTCACTAAGACTATACAATAATAGCTACCAAGCAAGCATCGGCATGGCGCCGTATGAAGCTCTGTACGGCCGGAAGTGTCGTACTTCGTTAGCTTGGTTAGAAGAGGGTGAAGCCAGAGTTTATAGGTGTAATGAATTCAATGAAGCAAACTCGACAATACGAACTATTCGGGAATGACTATTGATCGCTCAAGATCGACAAGCGAAATACTACAACGCCAAGCACCAAATCGTGGAGTTCGCGGTAGGCTATTGGGTATACTTGAAGATCAAACCCTTCAAAGGCGTATCCAGGATTCGACGTCTGAAAAAGTTAAGTCCAAGATACCTTGGTCCATTTGAATTGGTCGAGCGTGTTGGAGAAGCCGCATATCGACTAGCTCTTTCGGCATACTTGGGTAGATTGCATGATGTGTTTCACGTCTCGGGGCTGCGGAAGACCGTGAAAGATCCAGCTCAGGTGATCAGGGATGATCAAGTGCCGGTGGAGTATGGGCTAACAATGAAGGTTAGGCCCATTCAGATTGAGGATCGAGCCGAGAAATAGTTGCGGAACAAGACGGTCAGGATGGTTAAAGTCCGGTGGGACAATTGCGGCCGTGAGGAGTTTATATGGGAGCGAGAGCAGACCATGCGAGCTGAGTTTCCCGAACGTTTTGTGTAACGGTTATGCAGTGTGTATCGACTTGTATTGAAACTATTGTGGAATGAAAATCCTTCTATTTGAATTCCTTGGTGCAAATTTCGGGATAGAAATTTTTGTAAGGAGGGGAGGGTTGTAACACCCCAAAATCAAGAAATTGGAAAATTTGGGTGACACGGCATGGGACACGGGCGTGTCCTTCCTAGGTGAACAGTCGACGAGTGGTCGACAAAAATTTGGTCGACGATCGTCGAGTGCTTAGCACACGACTTGTGACACGGGCATGTCACAGGGAGTGTGTAAGACCCCCTCCCCCTTACCAAGGAGGCTTCCAGTCTTATGTCCAGAACCGCCGTCTTATGGTGACACTAACGCACGGGTTATTCGACACCGCAACTCGCCGATTCTGTCGGCTAGTACGATCATAAACCTATAGGCCAATATGAGAAAAAAGGTAATACATAGCAGAGTACAACACAACTAGTCCATAGTCAGAGCACATATATATAATATATGAAAGGAAAATATCAGTCCAAATGAGTACATAAATAATGCGAAGAGAATAAGGGCTTATGCCGAGTACATCAAATCAAATCTCTCTCTCTCAACTCTAAACAACGGAAGAAAACTATCATCACCAAGTCATCCCACCTGAGGCAACTTTGTAGTAGTAGTAGTAGTCGGTGGTATTAGCTCCTCACGTCCTGCCATGTCGTCTTGCTGGTCGTGCTGGTGCTCCATCTCCTCAAGCTCCTAAAAATAGTTTGGTCACCGACCATTAGTCAAAAAGACTAAGTTGTTTCCTCCATACCTCGCCCCGCAACTCCTAGGCACCGTGCGGGAGGACGAAGCGGAGGACAACAAGGGGTATCACGAGTAAACAGGTGGTAGTGGCACTATACTAGCAATATATGAGGAGTAATAGTAGTTTTACTCTAGCAGTTCTATGTAAGAAGTACAAGTGCAGTAATGAAGTATAAAACTAAAGTAAGTAAGAAAGGTGCAGTACGGTAACGTAAATAAAGAACTGAAAGCAATAGCAGGAAAGTAAAACTACGCTACCACTACTCTACCATCACAAATCGTACCTTAACTTATAAAAATGCTCATACAAATTTATAAGTTAAGGTTTCCAGGAAATTTAACTTATCGTATAAAAGAGCTCATACTAATTTATATGATAAGGATCTATGAAACGTATGACCTAATATGAATAAATGTTTATTATGCAATTATGCGCAGGCAAGTGCAACTCACACACAATGACTCTGTGATCACAGACCTTTAGTTCCCACTTTTTGAGAGCTAGCTTCACTTTCGGGTACCACCGCTGTGGCCACGGCAGCAGCGGAGCGGACATCTGCACTTCTAGGCCTGTATACACAGTACCAGACCTTAGACCCCTCTCATACGCCTCTGTACACGTCCAAGGTGCACTCTAGAGGTCATGCGTACGTACTTTGCTTACATCCCGTCAGTCTTGCTGGGTCGGATGTGCATTATCGGGGATCGTCCTCCAGACCGCAGTGTAAAACAACCCACTGGCCCCTCTAACCCTCACACCCTCCTGGTGCACCGTACTGCCATCGGTGTGACGAACGGGCAGTACCGCATGTCCCGCCACTAAATTTATGCACATACAAGTATTTCATCCCGAGCCTTCAGCTTGCAAGACCAACCTGTCCTGAATCCCTCAAACCCTACACGGGTGAGCATTTATCACAATCCCTCCAACCCTACACGGGTGAGAACGCACAATAGTGCCTTTATTCCAAATCACTCAAACCCTACACGGGCGAGAATGAACCATAATGTCTTAACCTATTAGACTACTCTTGTCTACGGATTATTATACTTAGTGATTTAAGGTTAATCCCAGGACTGCCCAGGGTATACCCGGTGAAGGGCTCTCGGGGGCACTAGGAACTATGATGGGATTACGCCCAAAGCTCCCTTTCTCAAGGATATTTACTTTAGTTGTTGGCTACCCAACATTCACCCCCAGCTCTCGTTATTACTCTTTAGTGATCCTAATGACTTAAGACGTTCTCAGAAGGACGACGGTCTTCTGTCGGCATCCACTCTAGTTGTTATCCAAGGGCTTGCACTTTACTCTCATCACTAAGACGACTCTACCCACCTGGGTCATATTCCAATTGATGTCTCTAGCTCATTTATTGATCTATCCCTCGGTGGTCCTTATAACATGACCTACTTATACTATGCGCAACCCATGACCTAATACCACCCCAAATGGAACTTCCAATTCCTTGGGCCACCTGCCCCTAATTATTTATCCTAGGATGGTATGGACTAATGAAGTGAGCCTATTGATTTTCATAATTTTTTTAAGTCATTAAGGCCTCTAATTAAATCATTTAATTAATCCCCTAGGTCATTTAATACATGAAGTATCACAATTTACAATCCCCTGACCTAAGAAATTTTTCCTGAGTTATATCTTGGTAAAATATTGTTGTCTTCCAAAATGTATAATTTTCCTTTAATTATTTCTAATTATTCCTTAATTAATACAAAATTCACACAATTGTCATTTTCCAAATGAAGTATAAAGAATATATTACTAAAAATTCTAGGAAACTTACAGAGCATATATAACATGGATTTAAGGCTAATGGCAGAGTTTCAACAACATCTACAATGTAATGGCCTACAAATTTCAATTCTTAATAATTTACCAAAATGCCATTATAATGTTTTAAAAATCACTGATTAATCCAAAAATACTGAGAAAATTATACAAGGTTATTCATACTCAGATATATCATCAAGCAATTTTCCAAAATTCTCTACTGAGTATTTACACCAATTTGCTAATCAAGTAAATGAGGGTAAAAAGGTAATTTCCATATAACTCCTATCAAAATTTTCAAACAGAGACATAACAATTTTCAGGAGTTAAATCTAACATAATATTGACCTTTACAAAAAGTGGGGATTTTATCTCAAAGATTGACCTATTTTTGCATTTATTTTTCAAAAGTTCAATTATTCCAAAAATTCCAAATAATGGGATTTTTGTTTCCAAAAATCTCATTATTATAATGCATGGTATAATTCACCCTAATGAACCTCTGATATCAATACCATGATTTTTGGATGTTCCAAATAGACTTAATACACAATATATTGAAATTGGCTATTTGCACCTCAAGCCTATATATAATCAACACATGCAAGTGAGTTTACCCAACATGCAATGGTCCAAATGTGCTGAAATTTTTACCATGCACATAAATAGTCACCAAGGACATGCCACCAAACGTTGGGGCCATTTGGAGCCATAACACTCCAAATATTTCATTTATTTAAATTTGTGTATTATGAATAAAACTATAGAAAACATTTTCCCACAAATTCTCAATTTTTGGCAGGGGCTAAATATGCCGTAAGCATGCATGCACCCAAAATTTTGGGTCATGTTGATTACTGGTTTGGCTTGGGCATCAAATTGAAGTTCTGCCCTTGCCTAGGACCAGTCTTAGGAAAACTGACCTACAGGGCAGAATACTACAAATTACATGATTATGGTGGCAAATTAAAGTTCAGAGATTAAGCTACAAATTTCATTTAAGGTGCATGTCCTAGCAATGCCTCTAAGAGGCCTAATATAGGCATGCAAAGTTACTGAATAAGTGTGACAAATATATACATATGTTATAGTTTATTTAATTTAATAAATATCGATTTAGCACGAATCTTGAAGTATATTTAACGGGATCCGGTCATCTTCCCCAATCATCCAACAGCAGAGATCGATTCCGGCTGGGCACCTTTGCTGGCTGTTTCTGGCCAGCGGAGCCACCACCACCGCCGGCGGATGTCGCCACCACCTTCACTGAGGTGGAGGCTAGCGGTTTTCGGCGATGAGGCCGCCGGAGTTGGCTCCTCCGACGAACCTGAGCAAGAATTAAAACTCAGAAATTTCTCATTTTCCTCTCATGGTATCGGGCTCAATTGAGCCCGATGTCTCTCCCTAAAGATCTAGAAATCTAGCACGAGTAGAGGGGAGGCGAAATAGACCCAAATGGCGGCATGACAGCGAGGTTGGCGGCGGTTGGCCATGGATGAGCTGCTCCGGCGATCTCCTGCTCAAAATCCCGATTCTCCACCAAAAGCTTTGCTCCAGGACTCGTTCTCCACTCGATTTTACCCTCTGAAGATGATGGTGTGGTCGGTTTGAGCTAGAAGTGGATGTATAGGGAGATACAATCAAGATGAGCTCGGTTTTGGGCTTTGGAGGCTTCACCTTTGGTGCCAAGTGGCCACCATGTTGCCAAATTCCCTGGAATTCACTAAGGAGGCCAGCCAACACCATTTTGGGCTGATGGAGCCAAGGCCAAGTGGCCTCTTCTTCTTAACTCACCTTCTCTCTCCTAAAATTCCCACTTTACCCTCATGCATATATCCCTCTATTCAAAACCAGAGGGTAGGGGTGGACATTGTCCATTTGGGCTGTCCATGGATCAGGTTGGTGGGCTTGGCCGAAGGGGAGTGGGCTTAGCCCTCATTTTCTCCTTCAGGTTAATTAGGTTGACTTCGGTTGAATTGGTCAACCATGATGAGTGGGTTGACCCCACTTGGTGGTCATGGGTCTAATGACACCACCCAACTTGGGTTGGGTCAATGTGGTGCCCCACTTGGGCTAATTGGGCCTATAGGTATAGGTTTGACCAAATTAGGGCCATGGTTGACTTTGGTCAACTAGTGTCAAAGGATTGACCTAATGACATGCCCTAGGGTCCACTTAGATTATTTTAGGGTTAGGGCAATGTGGTGGGGTCATGGTGTGGATAGGGTTCCTATTTAGGCTAGTTTGACCTAGTTTGACTTTGGCTCCTTAGTGGGCCCCACATGGCTACAACCCACTACCTAGGGTCAAACCTACCTAAATTCCTTATCACCTACCCCATGCCTAACCCAATCTAAGTTGAGGGGGTCTAGAAGTAACATGGGATGTTACAAATCCCAATAAACAAGAAAATAATTTCGTCCCTGAAATTCAAGTTCGGGTCTACGAGGTTTTATCTGTAACAATTTAAGTAAATTCAAAACATAATTTGCAGCATACCTGAAGTAAACAGCATCGGGTGTCGTTCCAACATTAGATCCCTCGGCTCCCAGGTGTGCTCCTCCTGTCCATGATTGGACCACAACACCTTCACGAGAGGGACCCTCTTCTTCCGCAACACATGGACATCTATATCATCAATCCGGATCGGCTCCAATCTGACGGATCTATCTGGCGCTATCAGACTGGCAGTAGTAGTAACATGCTGCTACGGCCGTAGGAGAGCTCTTTGCAAGGAAGAGACATGGAAGACGTCATGTAGGGTACCCAACTCCGATGGCAGTTGCAGTCGGTAAGCTAAGGGGCCGATCCGCTCCAGGATCAAGTATGGCCTCATGTATCGAGGACTGAGCTTCTTGTGCCTCCGCACCTGAGTGTTGAAATCGGAAACCGGCCTCTTGTGGAGTTCGACCCTCGGGGAAGGGGTGGTCTCGCGCCTACTTTACTCCTGCAAGAAAAACAACGAAAGAGACAGGAAAGAACAGACCCAAGGGCTCGGCAGGGAGGTCCCACCACAAACCCGGAAGATCTCTGAGCACTTCCCCTCCTTTGCCAAGAGCCGAGCTAAGGTACCCTCAGAGAACACTTGAAAATGAGAGTAAGGAGGCACTGCCAGCGTCCCCTCTGAGGTACCCCTTGGGTCTTATTTATAGATTTTCAGAATCTGAACTGCCAATAACCGAAAGAACTGACCTGGAAATACCGAAAAGCCCCTGATTGGGCCTGCCAACAGCCAAACTCCGCTGTTCTGAATAGCTATGCGCAGTCCAACCTGGTCTGCCAACAGCGGGCTCCGCTGTTCTGAGTAGCTATTCGCACCCCTGGGGGTCAGCTCGCCTCCAGTTTCCCCGCAGGAGGCGGGCGCGGCCTGGCCTCGCGGCTCGCCCATCCTCCCTGGGCGAGCGCGAGACGATATGGGTGAGCTGTCCGTATTCTGCCGGGCAGACCGGCAGCCAGGTCGCGTACGGGTTGGCCGGCGATCGTCGCGACCTTGATCGACTCGCCAGTCGCAGGTCGCCGGGCTTGTCTGCTTTGGCCGAGGATTCCTTGCGCGACTCGCTCGCTCGCCTGCCGGCTCGCTCGCCTGAAATGGGCGGGAGCGAGCCAGCCCTTCTGCCGCTCCGCTCAACCTCTCTGGCGGGACCCGCTCGCCGGACACGGGGTTGTACACAATCCCCGCTCTTTTTGAGCTTGAATCAAGCTCGGAAAGAATCATCCAACCCGCGTGTTCGGCGAGCACTGTGCTGAGCTGGCAGGGAATCTTTTGGTGGCCCCCACTGTTCCGGCTATAAATACATACCGCTGACCCCTGTAGGAGGCTCCCCAAATCCCTTATACTTTCTCTGAGCAGACTTTTGTTTTTCGATGCCGGTTAGCGAAGAGGTGCGAGCTCGCCTGGCGGCAGCGGTCCTGCAGACTCAGGAGGAGGCCCTCGAGGCCGCCCCATGGCTAGTTCGCGGATCCTCCGGCCCTCTCTTCAGGCCGCGAAGGGAAAGATTGTTAGGCGTTCTCTAGCGGGTGACTGCCCGGCCTCCAGCTCGGCGGCGGGCGCTGAGGTCGTCCCCGGGGTACGTGGCCTTCCGCTGATTATCGCTATTCCTCTGACTCCCTGTTTTGCAGGTAATTCCCTGTGAGGAGGTGGAGAACCGGGGAGAGGATCGTCCCCCGCCTCCGTCGCCTGAGAAGATCGCGAGTTACCCAGGTCTGGATCGCCCACCTCCGGAAACTCCCTGTCCGGTGGTCTCCCACGGGCTGGGGAAATCTCTTGAGACCCTCGAGGGAGGGAACTTTCAGGGTCGGCCGGGCTCTTCTCGCCCATCTGTCGGTGCGGGCGACGTGCCAACCCCTGGTGAGCTGGTTTTTATCGTCGGCTTTGTCTCTTGCTCGCTCATTCTGACCCCACCCCGCTTGCAGGCTTTCACAGGGCCTCTCCTGAGACCGAGATGAGCGAAGGGTACTCGCCTCCGCCTGACGTGGACAGTGTTTCTGACTATCTGGGCGACCCGACCGATGCGGCGGGGATGAAGAGGCAGGTGACGCGGCTATTCCAGAAACACACACTGATGCTGCAGGAGATCATGAAGAGAGTCGATGACGACAAGGCCGAGACCGAGGCCCGGCTCGCAGCCTTGGAGGACCCTCCGCGCGAAGCGGAAGACGACGATGTCACCTCGCCGGGCGTGCATATAACGCGAGCCGAGGGGCATCTTAAGAGCGCCGTGGAGCAGGTCGGCCTGGCTCAGCGGGAGCTGGTGGCGGTTCGCGATTACCACGATCCCCGTGTGCCGCCTCGGTCGGGAACGAAGAGGCGGCACAGGTGGAAGTGGGTCGAGTACTGACCCAGTTGTTTGCCCCTCGCTCGCAGGATACAGAAGGGTTATCGTCATTTCACAGTTATCTTGTACTTGTAATTGCTCGCGACTCTTTTAGCCCGCCTATGGGCCTAACTATTTTGTTGCTGAGATGTATTGAAATTATCGTGCTGCTTTTCTTTTGCCTTCTGTGGGTGGGTTAAGGGAAAGGTCCATTCTTCCTTTTGCGCTGATCGGGGCGAGGGCGATCCGAGGAGCTCGCCAGACGGGAATCTCTCGTCTCGCGCGGAACGGCGTGCGGGTGCGGGTTGGGGTCGGTTCGCCCGCGCTGGTCTCCCGCGGTTTTCAGCCGGGCGAGAACCGTGCCGGCTCGACCTTTGAGGTGCGCTCGCGCGCGGGAAGTCGAACCGTCGGATTAATTTTTGCTATCCGCACCCCATCTTTCGGCGGGAAGTTTCCCGCCCTCTCTCTTTTCCTATAAATAGGCCTTGCCGGCCCTTATTTCTCCACCGATTCCAAACCCTCCTGCTTCCTGTTCCCGCGGAGTATCGTCTGTGTTCGCCTTCTGGCTTTTTCTCGCGCGTTCGGCCGCGACTCGACGGGGATGGGCGGAGGCGGCGACGACGTGGACGGCCGAAGCAAGTGCGCTTGGACCTTCTCCGAGCATGATTTCCCTCGCGCCGTTATCACAGAGCGCGAATACTTGGAAGCTCTAGGCGACCATATCCCAGCCGGGTTTTCTGCGAGGCGACCCGAAGAGGGGGAGAAAATCAACGACCTGTCTAGGGATGAGCTCACCATCCCTCTCGCTCACTTTGAGGTAGGCCTGCGACTCCCCCTGTGGCCCGAGGTGCGCCAGGTGCTAAAATACTTCGGGGTCGTCCTGGGCCAGATGACCCCGAACTCCATCGCCGTCATGATGGGGTTCGCCTATTTCCTGCGAGAGGAGCGGGTGGAGTTCAGCCTCGCAGTGTTCCGGAAGCTGTTCTCCTTCAGGGCGAATCGAGACGGGACGGCCTACTTCTCCAGCGCCCACCTCAAGGTGCGGGAGACAGTTAACAAGAGCCATAACTGGCTGAAGAAGTTCCTGTTCGTCAAGGGGGACTTCGGCAACGTTCCCTTCTCGCCGGTGCAGCTCAGCGAGGCGAGCTACCGACCACCAAGCCTAGGCGGCCACGAAGCTGATCTGTGCGCGTTCTTCGCTGGGAAGAACTTTGAGGTCGCGTTCCTGCACCGCCACCTTGATGACCTCGCTGCTGTCCCGCCGGGGGGAGGTTTGTCACTCGCCGCTGTTATACCTTATTCCCTTTCTTCCTTTATCTCACCCCTTCCTTCTGTCAGGCGAGCGCGACATCCCTCTTCACCCTCCTTACGAGAGCGCTCGCATTCCCCCCGGGGTTCTCGCCCGCGCGCAGGCTGCGGATGCCGCCCAGCGCGACATCCCATCGGTCCCGGCCAAGAAGTGGCCGGGTGGCGGACAGCCAGTCCCTCCGCCGAAGGTGGCGAAGACCGCGGATCATCAACCCGCCGCGAGCCAGAGGAAGGGCAAGGCCCCTGCGGTCCTACCGGCTGAGGGTCCCTCGCCCCCGCGGGTTGCCTCAACCAGCGACTCCCCGGTCGGGGCGGCGGGCACCTCCGCGCCGCCGGGTGGGTCTGAAGCCGCTGCGGAGCCGGTGCCGAGAGGGCATCGTAACTTCGGCTACGGCGAGAAGTACTTGGACGAGCTTGGCGTCCCGCTCCTGGCGTGGGACAAGGAGTCGAACCGCGCGACGATCTCGACCCTGCTGCCGAGCTGGATGGAGCAGGATACCATCGGCGGGGAGGCGCACAACCTCTCCTTTGGTCTGTACTCGCGCGAAGACGCCGCCATTTATGACAAGGAGGCGACGCGAGTGCTGATTCATGAGAGCGCACGGGCCCAGCTGCGCGGTCTGGAGCTGGCTCACATGGTGGGGAGGCGCTGCACCCAGGTGGAGCGGAACGCCGCGTCCATCCAAAAGATGGCGGATGAGAAAGAAGAGGCCCGGAAGCTCGCCCAGGCGGACGCGGACACTCACAGGAGGCGAGCCGACGCGGCCGAGGAGACCCTCGCGCGGTACCTGGGCGCGGTGGTACGTGCTCAACCTGAGTCGCACTCCCTCCTTTTCGTGGACACAGCTCACGATTATTCCTATTCTTTTTTCCCCAGGACGCGGCGACGGCGAGCCGGATGGGTGCCGAGATCGCCACCCTTGGCCAAGAAAAGGCAGCGCTGGAGGCGCGGGTACGCGAGCTGGAGGCCGCCGTCGCTGTCCCTCCTCCAGACAGCAGGGTCTGCCCGCGCGAGCATCTCTCCGACTACGACCTGGAAGTGCTAATGCAAAAGAACGCGGCCAGCGCAGCGAGATACACGATGCAAACGCTGCGGCCCGCAGATCTGCTTACGAGCGAGGCAGCGGGACTCTCGGCGAAGGACGTGGTGCCGGCGCTGTTTCTTCCCGTGCCGGAGCCTGGCGACAAAAACTTCCAGCCCATTTAGGATTTCTCGACCCAGATTCCGCGTCTTCCTTGCCCTTTGTAATTTACTTTTCAGATGAACATCATTATGTATATGTCTGTTTTGAGATGTATGCGCGGGTTGCGCTTATACTTCGTATTTTTTAGCTGTTGCTCTTTTTATAAGTGCTCTCTCCCCCCCTTTTTATTTCTTCCAACGCTGTTATTGCCGGATGGCGCGACCTGCCCCTGCGGCCCGGCTCGGGCGAGGTGGCTGCTTGCCCTCCGAGCGAGGCGAGCCGGTTCGTCCCTCGAGCGAGGCGAGCCGGCTCGTCCCTCGGCCGTATGCCTAATTCTCTACGGGCTCTCGCCCAGGCCTGTGTTTACTCGGCCGCCTTTCCTAGGGCTTGAGGGTGGGGCTATGCTAGGCCCTTTCTCCCTTTTCTCTGACTAACTCTTGTGATTCCGACCTGCTGCTCATGCCTTTCGAGTAATTCCCGACCTCGCCGGCTAGGTGGGAATCCGACAACATGATTTGTTCTAGGTTGCAGGTTATCGTCTACTAAGCCATTCCATCGAGTGACTTCCGGCCCTGCCAGCTAGGTGGGAGCCTGGCAGCGGGATCTTCTTGAGGCTAGGGATGACACCGAGTGACTTCCGGCCCTACCAGCTAGGTGGGAGCCTGACAGCGGGATCTTCTCGGGGTCCAAACATATTCCATCGAGTGACTTCCGGCCCTGCCAGCTAGGTGGAAGCCTGGCAGCGGGATCTTCTCGAGGCTAGGGATGACACCGAGTGACTTCCGGCCCTGCCAGCTAGGTGGGATCCTGGCAGCGGGATCTTCTCGGGGTCCAAACACATTCCATCGAGTGACTTCCGGCCCTGCCAGCTAGGTGGAAGCCTGGCAGCGGGATCTTCTCGAGGCTAGGGATGACACCGAGTGACTTCCGGCCCTGCCAGCTAGGTGGGAGCCTGGCAGCGGGATCTTCTCGGGGTCCAAACACATTCCATCGAGTGACTTCCGGCCCTGCCAGCTAGGTGGAAGCCTGGCAGCGGGATCTTCTCGAGGCTAGGGATGACACCGAGTGACTTCCGGCCCTGCCAGCTAGGTGGGAGCCTGACAGCGGGATCTTCTCGGGGTCCAAACACATTCCATCGAGTGACTTCCGGCCCTGCCAGCTAGGTGGAAGCCTGGCAGCGGGATCTTCTCGAGGCTAGGGATGACACCGAGTGACTTCCGGCCCTGCCAGCTAGGTGGGAGCCTGACAGCGGGACCTTCTCGGGGTCCAAACATATTCCATCGAGTGACTTCCGGCCCTGCCAGCTAGGTGGAAGCCTGGCAGCGGGATCTTCTCGAGGCTAGGGATGACACCGAGTGACTTCCGGCCCTGCTAGCTAGGTGGGAGCCTGGCAGCGGGATCTTCTCGGGATCCAATTACATTCCGATTTTCTGAGCAAGCTAGACACGACAATCTTGGGGGGAAGAAAAGAAAAGACTTCATTATAACAAATCGCGTTGCTTACAGGTGCTTAGGGAAAAAACCTCTTTATGTCGTCTCCGCTCCAGGTGAGACTCAGGGTCTCACCCTCTATATTTTGGAGCCGATAGCCCCCTGATTTCAAAGCTTCCTTCACAATGAATGGCCCCTCCCAGCTGGGGTTGAGCTTCCCCACGGATGCCGACCTTCCTGCCGCATCCACCTTCTTCAGCACCAGGTCCCCTTCTGCAAATTGCTTGACCCTGACATGCTTGTCGAAGTATTTTGCCATCCTCCTTTTGACCTCCTCCTGTCGGATGGCCGAGAGGTCTCTCAACTCTTCCACCATGTCAAGGGAGAGTCTCAGCTCCTCCTCGTTCTCGGCTCGCCATCCCTCTCGGCCCTCTTTGGCCGTCCCGACTCGTGGCGTTTGAACTTCAAATTCTATGGGGAGCACCGCCTCGCATCCATGGGAGAGCTTGAAGGGGGTCTCCCCTGTGGCCGTGTTAGGGGTGGTTCTAAGGGCCCAAAGAACAGCGGGGAGCTGCTCCACCCAGCTCCCCTTTAAGTTTTCCACCTTCTTCTTGAGGAGGTTGACGATGATCTTGTTCGCCGCCTCCACCTGCCCGTTGCTCCTGGGGTGGTGGACCGAGGCGAACCTGAGGTTGATTCCGAGCTGCTCGCAGAAGCTGGTGAACTCTGCGCTGGCGAACTGGGGTCCGTTATCGGTGACGATGGCTTGGGGCAACCCATGGCGACAGATGATCTCCCCCCAGACAAAGTTCCTGATCACTTGGGAGGTCACCTTGGCCAACGCCTTCACCTCCATCCACTTTGAGAAGTAGTCAATCATTACTAGGAGGAACCTTCGCTGGCCGCTGTCCTGGGGGAACGGCCCAACCAAATCCATTCCCCAGATTGCAAAAGGCCAAGGGGCCGTGATACTCTTGAGTTGTTGGGCCGGCTGTAGCTGGAGGGGGGCGAATAGCTGGCACTTATGGCATCTCCTTGCGAACTCTGCGGCGTCCCGGCTCAGGGTGGGCCAGAAATACCCTTGCCTGACTATCCTTCCTTCCAAGGTCCGACTCCCGGAATGACTCCCGCACTCTCCGGAGTGAACTTCTTCTAAGATCCTCCGCGCCTCACCCTCGGACACGCAGCGGGCCAGCATCCCGGAGAGGGTCTTCCTATACAGCTGCCCGTCTTTAAGGAGGTAGTAAGCGGACTTGTGCCTCAGCTTCTTCTTGTCCAGTCCCTCCGGATATTCTCCCGTGGAGAGGAAAACTATTACTGGATCCATCCATGAAGGCTGCCGGTCGATCTCCATGAGCTCCCCTTCTTCGATGGAGGGGCGGAAAAGGTCGGTGATGGTGCCCCCCACCCGGGGGCCGTGCTTTGCTAGCTGGTCGGCATGGTCATTCTCTCCCCTCGGTACGTGCCGGATGGAGAAGGTCTGGAAGGTCCCGATGACTCCCTTCACTTTGACCAAGTATAACTTCAGAGCGGGCTCCCTTGCTTCGAACTCTCCGTTGATCTGGGAAGCCACCACCATGGAGTCGGTTAGGACCTCCACATCCAGCACCCCCAGCTCCCTGGCCAGGCGCAGCCCCGCTATCACTGCTTCGTACTCGGCCTGGTTGTTGGTAATGGGGAAATGCACCACCACCGTCTGCTCAATCTGAGTCCCTTGGGGCTCTCTAGAACCACTCCTATCCCGAGTGAATGCCTTCCTGAGGCTCCATCCACCCTCACCTTCCAAGGAGTCGGGCAAGTGAGCTCCTCCTCTGCTACTTCTACCACGTAGTCGGCCAGGAAGTCGGCCATCGCATGAGCTTTGATCGAGAGCCGCGGAACGAAGGAGACATCGAACTCGCTTAGCTCCACCGACCACTTGGCCAGCCGGCCTGAGTGCTCCACCCCCTCGAAGATGTTGCGGAGAGGATGGTCGGTAACCACTCGGATCGGGTGCGCCTGGAAGTAAGGCCGTAGCCTCCGAGCCGAGACAATTAGGGCGAATGCAAGTTTCTCCAAGATTGGATACCGGAGCTCGGCCTTCCTCAGGACCTGGCTGACATAATAAATGGGGAGCTGCCTCTTCCCCTCTTCACGTACTAAGACGGAGCTCAAGGCCCCTGCCCCGACCCCGAGATATAAGAACAAATCCTCACCCTCCTTCGGCCCCTGGAGTAGCGGGGCTTGTGTTAGCTGCGCCTTGAGGGCCTGGAACGCCTCCTCGCATTCCTTAGTCCATTCGAACCTCTGGCCTCCCCTCAGCGTTTTGAAGAAGGGGGAGCACTTCTCCCCTGCCCGAGATAGGAAGCGGCTCAGTCCTGCTAGCTTCCCCGTCAACCGCTGGACCTCCTTTGCATTCCCCGGGGACCCCAGCTCCAGGATAGCCTTGACCTTGTCGGGATTCGGCTCGACCCCCACGGGGGTGAGGAGATGCCCCAAGAACTTCCCCCGGCTAGCCCCGAAAACACACTTAAGGGGGTTCAGCCGCATCTTGTATCGGCGCAGGGTGGCGAACGTCTCCTCCAGGTCCCGGAGGTGGGATTCCACGTCTCGACTCTTGATCATGAGGTCGTCCACGTAGACCTCCAAGTTTCTCCCCCTTTGCTCCTTGAAGTCCCTGTCCATCATTTTTTGGTAGGTGGCCCCGGCGTTCTTTAGCCCAAACGGCATCATCTTGTAGCAGTAGCAGCCGTCCCCTATGATGAATGAGACATCCTTGATGTCCGGGGGGTGCATCCTGATTTGGTGGTAACCTGAAAAGGCATCTAAAAAACTCATTACAGAAAAGCCGACGGCTGAGTCAACCAGCGCGTCGATCCGAGACAAAGGATAACAGTCCTTAGGACAAGCTTTATTAAGAAGAGAAAAATCGATACACAATCGCCAGCGGCCGTCTCCTTTTTTGACCATCACAACGTTGGAGACCCAGCCGGGGTACTGGATTTCGGACACGAAGCCAGCCTTGAGAAGCTTCGCCACCTCCTCCCTGATGGGTTCCGCCAGCTTGTCTGCCGTGGACCACTTTTTCTGTTGGACGGGGCGCGTCCCCGGGTCCAAGTTAAGGCGGTGGCAAGCCACATCCGCGTCAATGTTAAATTTTCTCAACGTGGTCAGCAAGATAGCCCAAACACCAAATTAATATCTTCGGAACTACCCAGTTCGCACGCGGAACCTGCGGAAACCCAAGGACTAGAGGTTGCACCCAACAAAATAATGGAAGCACAAGAAAGTCTTATTATGCATTCACTTCTTTACAATCCGAGGCATACATAGCGAGACATGATTTCGCTAGTATTACAGCTGTAAACAGAAAGAACCAAAAAACAAGCCGGGCGGACAGCACTCCAGTCCGCCGAGACCGCGAGGTCGCCGAGACCGCCGAGACCGCTGAGCTCGCCCAAGCTATGCTGCAATCCGCCGAAAACCACGGAGTCCGCCGAGACCGCGAGGCCGCGCGGACAGACCGTTATTCGCCTCTTGCTGAACCCGAACTGAGGAACTCCCCTACCCGCCTGAAGCCGGCGGACAGGTTATTGAAACTGGGAAAGTTGAAACAGAACTGACAAGCCGCAGAGCGACCTCCTGCTGAGTCCGCAGAGACCGCACACTTCCAAGCACTGACCGAAGTCACAGCCAAACTCCTGGCTCCTTGAAGTTATCCGCGCGACCTGCACACAGCAAACCGTCAGCCTGAAACAATCCGCGCGGACTGAAAAACACAGACCGCAGCACTCGCCCAACCCAATTTACTGTTCACTCACGTTACTTAGGTTACTGTAGATGTGCCAGGGGGGTCCTATTTATAGGCCAGGTGAGGAGTGTGGTCACCGCCCATGAGATAGCGACACCGCCCCAGCCCGCGCGAATACAAACGACCGTCCGCTCAGTCCGCGAGGACTTGGCCAGTCACCAAGGGAAACCGCCAGGAGCAAGGCAACCAATGACAAACCCTATCCAGTCCGCCCAAGCTAAGCGGACAAGGCACCAGCCCGCAAAGCTCCAACTGCTTCAGGACAGCACCCTCTTCAATGGCAGTCCGCACCAACCCGAGGCAGTCCGCAAGACCCACACCTCAATCCGCCACAAGTCCACGACCAAAGGCAAACAGCAACAGTCCGCCCGGTCACAGCGGACTTGGCGGATACGGCGGACACCATGAACTTGACACCAAGTGTGACCAAGTCCAAAACCATCAAGGGCCAGTGCGAGCATGGCGGACACAACGTCCCGTCCGCCAAACACCCTAGCACAGACCGCAACCAGTCCGCGAGCTCCTCGCACTTTCCAACGCAGTAGTAGCACCAAGCCGGACTCCAAACATCAGTCCGCCAACCGGTCTCCACAGCAAGACCTGCTGTAACACCTGAGCTCGACAAGGCCTCAGCCAAGCTCAAGGCCCAGTCCGCAACAGCCCCAACCGCGGACACACCAGTCCGCAAGGCTTCCCGCGAACTCGAACCAACCCGCCAACAGCGCAAACTTGCACCCGCGACCACTGAGCAAAGCACCAGTCCGCAAGCCTCTCTATCCGCAGATACCAGGCCGCACCAAACCGCGGACACCATGCAACAACCCGCTCAGAACACAGCCGGCTTCCACCAGACTTCTCACCAGGCCGCAACCCACAGTCCGCCCAGTCCGCCCAGTCCGCCAAAGCTGTCCGCACAGGTCGCGCGGCCTGTCCCGTCACCCACTTCCACTTCACAAATTTCAACACTCCCCCTTGAAGTGAGAAGTGGTGACCAAGCCCAGCAAGCTGCGCAAGCGTTCAAAAGGCCCCTTCGACAGCGGCTTCGTGAAGATGTCAGCAAGATTATCTTCACTCCGTACATGCCCGACCAACAGAGACCCTTCCAACACCTTCTCCCTGATGAAGTGGTGATCAATCTCTATATGCTTGGTCCTGGCGTGACATACTGGATTGTTTACCAGTTTGAGAGCACTCTCATTGTCACCCCGGAGTAAAGTAGGCCCTTGCACTTCTTCATGAACATCCTCTATGAGTCTCCTCAACCAAACGGCTTCCCGAGCAGCCAAGGCCGAAGCCTTATACTCCGCCTCCGTGGTTGAAACCGACACCGAGTCCTGCTTCTTGCTACACCACGAGATGCTAGCTGAACCGCAAGTGAACACATAACCTGAAGTAGACCTTCGATCATCCGAATCACCGCCATAGTCAGCATCCGTGTACCCGAGCAACGCAAACTCCGCATCCCTTCCATAGAGGAGTCCCATCTCAGAAGTCACCTTGACATACTTCAGAATCCCCTTCGCCGCCACTAGATGAGATTGCCTTGGTTCAGCCATATACCGACTTACTCGGCCAACAGCATAAGCTATATCCGGCCTTGTAATCGTCAGATAGATCAAGCTCCCAACAAGAGCCCTGAACACCAAGGGATCATTAAGAACCCTTCCCTCATCCCGTCGAAGCTTCAGCCCAAATTCCAGTGGAGTAGAGCACTTCTTCCCTTCGCCCATGCCAAACCGCTTCACAATACGATCAGCATACCCTTTCTGGCTAATGAGAATCCCGCACTCCTTCCTCTCCACTTCCAGACCAAGAAAGTGATGCAACTCTCCCAAGTCTTTCATCTCGAAGCGTATAGCAAGCTCTCCCCTGAGCCTTGCTACTTCCTCCTCCGAGTTCCCTGTGATGATCATATCATCCACATACAGCAGGACCAAGACTCTTAGCTCTCCCTTCTTCTTGACGAACAAGCTTGAATCCGAGTTAGAAGCCAGGTATCCACAGAATTGCAAGTACTCTGCAATCTTCCCATACCACGCTCGAGGAGCTTGCTTCAACCCATAGAGAGCCTTCCTGAGTTTGCAGACATAGTCCAGATGCTTCTCAGAGACAAAACCAAGCGGCTGATCCATGAAGATGTCCTTGTCAATCTCTCCGTAAAGAAAGACATTCTTCACATCGAGTTGCCACAACCTCCATCCCTTGCTAGCAGCCAAGGCGATCACCACTCTTACAGATGTCATCTTCGCAACTGGACTGAATGTCTCCTCATAGTCTTCTCCATACTGCTGTGAGAATCCTCTAGCGACCAGGCGAGCCTTGAAACGATCAATGCTCCCATCAGCCTTCTTCTTCAATTTATATACCCACTTGCAAGTAACCGGAGTAACGCCATCAACCTTGGGCACAAGGTCCCAGGTTTCATTCTTATTCAGAGCATCAATCTCTTCCTTCATGGCACCTTCCCACTCCTTCACTCCAGTGGCCTCGTTGAAGCTTGCAGGCTCTCGCTCATCCAGAGGACCCGCAAAGAAGCAGGAGACAAAGCTCACTGCATTCCCATCACAGTACCGAGCCGGTGGCTTAACCACCCTCTTCGATCTCCGAAGACATGGCTCCTTGCTCACGGCTTCCGTTGCTTCTTCAGGCTCCACTCCTACCTGGGGCAAGCAATGAGCAGTGCTCCCCCTGCTTCCTGAGCCAGAAGGCTCAGCCTCGGAGTTCGAAGCAACAGGAGCTGCTGGAGAAACAGCAAGCTCCTCTTCCAAGCCTTCAGCAGCCTCCATCGGTGCTTCCTCAACCTTGCTACTTCCGGTAGGCTCCACCGAGCCACCTCCATATGACGTCAGCTCGTCAAAGACAACGTCTCTTGACACCACGAACTTCTTCGTCACAGGGTCCATGCACTTCCATCCCTTCTTCCGCTCATCATAGCCAACAAAGACAAGTTTCCTTGCCTTCGCATCCAGCTTTGTCCGTGAAGCATCCGGGACATGCACGTAGCAAGTTGAACCGAACACCCGAAGGTGTCCAACACTCGGCTTCTCCTTCAGCAACAGCTCAATAGGAGTCTTCATGTTGATAGGGCTGAGTGGCATCCGGTTGATAACATAAGCAGCACAAGACATTCCCTCCGCCCAAAAGGACCTCGGGATATCTTTTGCATGCAGCCAGCATTTGCAGGTTTCCGTCAAATGACGGATCTTCCGCTCCGCTACCCCATTTTGTTGTGGAGTGTGAGCACAAGTAAGCTCCCGTTGGATCCCGTGCTTCCTGCAGAAGTTAGAAAACTCGGAAGAGACAAACTCTCCCCCATTATCAGTTCTAAACTTCTTAATCCGCAAGCCAAGCCGGCCTTCTACCAACTCCTTGAACTCCACGAACAAACGGAAGGCTTCCGACTTCTCCTTTAAGAAGTACACCCAAGTATACCTTGAGTAGTCATCAACCAAGACAAGCATGTATTTGCTTCCACCAAGGCTGGCAGTAACAGTCGGTCCCATCAGGTCGCCATGAATACACTCCAATGGTTTCTTTTTCCTTGTTTGAGATTTATCAAACGGAAGGCGATGTGCCTTACCGTATTGACAGCCCGCACAAACATGCCCATCACCAAAGGAGGACAACATCGGCAACCCCCTCACCAGACTTCTACTAGCCATTGCCTTCAGCTTGTCCATGCCAACATGCCCCAGCCTCTCATGCCAGATAGCCGCACTATCATTGGCTCTCATCCTATCAACATAGGCACTGGTGGAAAGAACAAACAAGTTCTTCACCCTCCTCCCAACATGAGCAACATCAGCCTTCACCGCTGATACGTTGCGAAGGAACCTCACGTCTGTTGGCCCAAACAGAACGTGATACCCAGCGTCCACCGCGTTGGTCACCGAGAAGAGGTTCTTCTTCATGCCCGGTACGTGATACACACTCCTTAACGTGAGTGGCCCCTGATCACTACCCAAAGACACGACCCCCTCCTTCTCTACTGCATAAACAGTATTATCAGCAGTGATAATAGCTTCATTACCTGAGTAAGCCTGCATGGAGGTGAACTTCGACTTGTCTCCGGTGAGGTGATGACCACACCCGGAGTCGATGATCCACTCGCTGTTGAAGTCCTCAGCAGATAAGGCCCGGACACAAGTGCCCGTCATGAAAGCTCCTCCCCATTCTGCTTCTTCACTTCGCTTGCAAGCTTCCTCCTTTCCCGCAGCATGCCCAGGCTGCAGTTTGACCTTGCAGTCCCGCTTGAAGTGCCCTCGCTGATGACACCGGTAGCACTTCAGATTCTTCTTCCAGTCCTTAGGAGCATTGCTCCTCTCCGGCGGATATGAAGTTGAAGTCTCCTTCTCAACAGCGGCCTGCACCTTCTTCTTCTTCTTCCCTTCCCATCCCTTCTTCTTGCCTGAGAAGAGAGCCTCGCTGCCTTCCTGATTCAGATTCACTCCAGCCATCTGCCTTGCTAGGCTCTCCTGCGAGGCAAGCAGATTCTCCAGCTCCAGCAGAGACGGCTGAGTAGCCCACCCTTGAACAGACGTAACAAAGGCCACATACTCCTTCCGCAAGCCGCGGAAAATGTGCCTTTTCATCTTTGCCTCAGAGATAGGCTCATCAGGATCCAGAGCCGACAGCTCAGCACACAAGCTCTTCATCTTTAAGAAGTACCTGGAGATGGAAAGGTCTCCCTGAGTTGCCCTGGCCAACTCATTCTCCAGGAACTGAAGCCGCGCCACATTCTTCCTATTGAACAACTCATCAATGGTTGTCCAAATATCAGCAGCCGACTCACATCCAATGATGTGATCAAACAGTTCCGGAGAGACAGCTCTCTTCAGAACGAACTCTACCTTAGCATTAGTTCTTCTCCAGAGCCTCACCTGTTCAGCAGTACCGAAAGCAGCAGTAACTTCCTGTCTGTCGTCTCCACCGACAACTTCCCACAGCTCCTCGCCTAGAAGATAACTCTTCATGCACGACTTCCACTTTTTATAGTTAGTCGGCGTTAAGAGTTCAATGCCAAGACCTCTTGCTAAGCTTCCTTCCATTGCAATCACCTGTTGGTACCCTTCAGCAGCTCCGAGCAACAACACAGGTTGATCACAACTCAATCACTGAGTAACAACACTGGCTGACCTCCGCTCACGCAACTGAACCTCCGCAACCTCAGAAACCTCGCTCTGATACCATGTTAAATTTTCTCAACGTGGTCAGCAAGATAGCCCAAACACCAAATTAATATCTTCGGAACTACCCAGTTCGCACGCGGAACCTGCGGAAACCCAAGGACTAGAGGTTGCACCCAACAAAACAATGGAAGCACAAGAAAGTCTTATTATGCATTCACTTCTTTACAATCCGAGGCATACATAGCGAGACATGATTTCGCTAGTATTACAGCTGTAAACAGAAAGAACCAAAAAACAAGCCGGGCGGACAGCACTCCAGTCCGCCGAGACCGCGAGGTCGCCGAGACCGCCGAGACCGCTGAGCTCGCCCAAGCTATGCTGCAATCCGCCGAAAACCACGGAGTCCGCCGAGACCGCGAGGCCGCGCGGACAGACCGTTATTCGCCTCTTGCTGAACCCGAACTGAGGAACTCCCCTACCCGCCTGAAGCCGGCGGACAGGTTATTGAAACTGGGAAAGTTGAAACAGAACTGACAAGCCGCAGAGCGACCTCCTGCTGAGTCCGCAGAGACCGCACACTTCCAAGCAATGACCGAAGTCACAGCCAAACTCCTGGCTCCTTGAAGTTATCCGCGCGACCTGCACACAGCAAACCGTCAGCCTGAAACAATCCGCGCGGACTGAAAAACACAGACCGCAGCACTCGCCCAACCCAATTTACTGTTCACTCACGTTACTTAGGTTACTGTAGATGTGCCAGGGGGGTCCTATTTATAGGCCAGGTGAGGAGTGTGGTCACCGCCCATGAGATAGCGACACCGCCCCAGCCCGCGCGAATACAAACGACCGTCCGCTCAGTCCGCGAGGACTTGGCCAGTCACCAAGGGAAACCGCCAGGAGCAAGGCAACCAATGACGGACCCTCTCCAGTCCGCCCAAGCTAAGCGGACAAGGCACCAGCCCGCAAAGCTCCAACTGCTTCAGGACAGCACCCTCTTCAATGGCAGTCCGCACCAACCCGAGGCAGTCCGCAAGACCCACACCTCAATCCGCCACAAGTCCATGACCAAAGGCAAACAGCAACAGTCCGCCCGGTCACAGCGGACTTGGCGGATACGGCGGACACCATGAACTTGACACCAAGTGTGACCAAGTCCAAAACCATCAAGGGCCAGTGCGAGCATGGCGGACACAACGTCCCGTCCGCCAAACACCCTAGCACAGACCGCAACCAGTCCGCGAGCTCCTCGCACTTTCCAACGCAGTAGCACCAAGCCAGACTCCAAACATCAGTCCGCCAACCGGTCTCCACAGCAAGACCTGCTGTAACACCTGAGCTCGACAAGGCCTCAGCCAAGCTCAAGGCCCAGTCCGCAACAGCCCCAACCGCGGACACACCAGTCCGCAAGGCTTCCCGCGAACTCGAACCAACCCGCCAACAGCGCAAACTTGCACCCGCGACCACTGAGCAAAGCACCAGTCCGCAAGCCTCTCTATCCGCAGATACCAGGCCGCACCAAACCGCGGACACCATGCAACAACCCGCTCAGAACACAGCCGGACTTCCACCAGACTTCTCACCAGGCCGCAACCCACAGTCCGCCCAGTCCGCCCAGTCCGCCAAAGCTGTCCGCACAGGTCGCGCGGCCTGTCCCGTCACCCACTTCCACTTCACAAATTTCAACAGTCAACCCCCGACATCTCCGCGGCGCTCCAGGCGAAGATGTCCACGTTCTTCTGGATGCACTCCAGCATCCTGCCCTGGTCCTCCGGGGTCAGCCCCCCGCTGACGCGAACCTTCTCCATCCTTCCTCCCCGGGTGAACACCTCCAGCTCCACCACTTCTTCCGCTGCCTCCAGCCTGGATCGCTCTCCCCATCCTTCGGCGTCCCCTTCTTTCAGATCGGGGACCTCTGCCTCCATCTCTCCTTCCATGGCCCTTACTTCGGCCACCTCTTCCAGATCTCCTCCTTCCGCCTTCCCTGCGCAGCCCTTCACTCCCTGATCCTCCCCTCCTGCTCCCTGCTCGGCCTCCTCCATCCTCCGCCCCATCTCCTCGGCTCCCTCCTGCCAGGAGATGGTGTTCACCGCCGTGACATAGCACTCCCGTGCCACGTTTGGGTCCCCCCTAACCCTGACCTGCACCCCATCCATGTTGAACTTCAAGCACTGGTGGAATGATGAGGGGACGCAGCGGAAGGCGCTGATCAGGGGCCTCCCGAAGATTGCGCTGTAGCTGCTGGGGGCGTCCACAATGACGAACGTGCAGTTTCGGGACTGCCCCCCCAGGGTGACGTGGAGGCCGACTCCTCCCTCTACCTCCTTCCTTTCTCCTGAGAACCCGAACAAGGGCCCGTCCGAGGCCAGCACCCTCTTAGCTTCCACCTGCATCGCGTCAAATGCCTTCTTGAAGACGACGTTCACGGAGCTCCCATTGTCCACGAGGATCCGAGAGACGGTGAAGTTCTCGATGGCGGCCTTGATGACCAGCGCATCACAGAACGGATCCTCGTGGTCTGGCATATCACTTCTGGAGAAGGTGATCCTCTCCTCCGGGGGCGGGGTTTGGGATGTAGAGGCGACGCTCCGCCGATACATGGTGTGGAGGCTTGCCTTGCGGGAAGCCTCAATCCCCACTCCCCCGTGGATCACCCCGATCCATCCTCGGGTTCCCACATCCACCCGGTCTTCGCAGCGATCCTCCTCCGCCCGAGGCAGGACCTCCTCGATCCTCACTTCCTGCCGCGCCTCCTCCTGCTGCTGTTGCCGCCCCCCTGTTCCCTCTCATTTCCAGGAACTCCGGGCACGTGGCTGTTGCGTGCCCCTCTTCTTGATGGAAGTCGCAGTAGGGCAGCTCCACCCTGAACTCCCTTCTCCTCCTTCTCGTGATCCCCCTCCTGGCTCCCAGAGCTATGGCCATGGCCTCCTCCTGATCGGGGAGCCGGGGCCTCTGACCCTGCCTCCAGCCCGGTGGGTGAAACTGGTCTTGTCTTCCCTGATAGTGACCCCTCCCGAAGTTCCCCCTCCGTGGCCCCTGCCCCTGCCACTCAGGCCTCCAGCCCAGCCGACGGTCGGGCTCCTGGTGCCCCCACCTCGGCGGCTGCTGCCATTGGGGCTGCCTCTGCTCCCTCTGCTCCCTTTGCCTAAGCTCCCTCTTCTCTCTTCCTGTCCTCTTCCTCCCTTCGACTCCTTTTCCTCCTCAGTCACCCACCTGGCCAACTTCCTTGCAAATTCCGGGTTCGACGCCTCCCCGTCGACCTCTCTCGCCGCCCTCTCCATCAGCTCCTCGTAGGAGAGAGGGGAATCCTCTTCAGCTCCATGCGGAAGAAACCATGCTGCAGGCCCAGGGTGAAGGCCATCATCAGACTGTGGCCCGGCATCTCCTGGACATGGGTGACCTCCACCTGGAACCGATCCACATAGCTCCCCAACGTCTCGTTCACCCCCTGCTTTATGTGGAACAGGGACTCAGACTCCTTCTTCCTCTTCTTTGAGGTAGTGAACCTCAACATGAACCCTCGGCGTAGGTCCTCGAAGCAATAGATGGAACTGGCCGGCAGCTGGTGGAACCACTCTCTTGCCTTCTCTCGGAGCGTGATGGCGAAGAGACGGCACTTGAATCCGTCCGACATCTGACGGATGGAGACCACGTCCTCGAACCATTGGACATGCTGAACCGGGTCTCCTTTTCCGGTGTAGTAGGACATCTCGGGCTCCCTGAACCCTTCTGGTACTGGTGCTGAGGAGACCAGCTCGCTGAATGGGCTGCTTCCAACCGCTGGGCGAGCCGGCGAGTCCCGCGAGCCCAACTCGCCGAATCGGCCTCGGCCTGCCGAACCGGGGAAGAGCTCGCGCCCCGAGAGCTCGCTCCCCCGGCCTTCCTCGGCCACTTCCTTTCCAGCTCGCCGGCCAGGGGCGTCCTCGCCCAGAGAGGGGGCGGCCGCGATCTGGGGTGCCGGAGTCGAACACTCGGCCCGCACGCCGAGTGCGATCTTGACGAGGTCCAGCACCTCGTTCCTGAAGTCTTCAAGCATCCCTACTGTCGCGAGAGGCGGGGGGGGGGGGGGGGGGGGGCGAGTTCTGCCTGTCAGATCCTTGTCCTCCCGTCATTGAGCTCGCCGAAGCTTTTCTGCACTGACCACTCTCCACGCTCACCGCACCAAGATGTTGAAACCGGAAACCGGCCTCTTGTGGAGTTCGACCCTCGGGGAAGGGGTGGTCTCGCGCCTACTTTACTCCTGCAAGAAAAACAACGAAAGAGACAGGAAAGAACAGACCCAAGGGCTCGGCAGGGAGGTCCCACCACAAACCCGGAAGATCTCTGAGCGCTTCCCCTCCTTTGCCAAGAGCCGAGCTAAGGTACCCTCAGAGAACACTTGAAAATGAGAGTAAGGAGGCACTGCCAGCGTCCCCTCTGAGGTACCCCTTGGGTCTTATTTATAGATTTTCAGAATCTGAACTGCCAATAACCGAAAGAACTGACCTGGAAATACCGAAAAGCCCCTGGTTGGGCCTGCCAACAGCCAAACTCCGCTGTTCTGAATAGCTATGCGCAGTCCAACCTGGTCTGCCAACAGCGGGCTCCGCTGTTCTGAGTAGCTATTCGCACCCCTGGGGGTCAGCTCGCCTCCAGTTTCCCCGCAGGAGGCGGGCGCGGCTGGCCTTGCGGCTCGCCCATCCTCCCTGGGCGAGCGCGAGACGATATGGGCGAGCTGTCCGTATTCTGCCGGGCGGACCGGCAGCCAGGTCGCGTGCGGGTTGGCCGGCGATCGTCGCGACCTTGATCGACTCGCCAGTCGCAGGTCGCCGGGCTTGTCTGCTTTGGCCGAGGATTCCTTGCGCGACTCGCTCGCTCGCCTGCCGGCTCGCTCGCCTGAAATGGGCGGGAGTGAGCCAGCCCTTCTGCCGCTCCGCTCAACCTCTCTGGCGGGACCCGCTCGCCGGACACGGGGTTGTACACTGAGAGACACCATATACCGGACGTATCTTCAAGAAAGCTCTGTCTCCAACCTTTAACTCCACCTTCCGTTGCCGAGCATAATAATACTTCGCCTGTCTGCTCTGGGCCTCTAGCAGCCGATCCCTGATCAAATGTACCTGAGCCTCCGTATCCTTCACATAATCAGAACCAAGAGCCTTAGTATACACATCCTGAACCCATGGCAGCGGTGTCCGACACTTCAGCACCATAAAGTGCCTCGTATAGAGCCATCCTGATGCTAGCCTGGTGATTGTTATTGTAGGAGAACTCGATCAAAGGTAATAGCCTCTCCCAAGGCTTCCCCGTATCCAATATGCATAGGCGGAGTAGATCCTCCATGGTCCGGATGGTCCGCTCGGTCTGTCTGTCGGTCTGCGGGTGGAAGACAGTACTAAAAGTAAGCCAAGAGCCCAAGTAAGCATGCACAACCCTCCACTCGCTCGAAGTGAACCGACCATCACGGTCCGGAACAATCGTCCTTGGGATGACATGGTATCTAACAAACTACTCCACGAATAATCTCACCAAAACTGCAACTGGAGCATCCTTCCTGACTGGAATAAAGCGCGCCATCTTGGTCAGTCTGTCTACTATGACCCATATAGAATCATGCCCAGAATGGGAGCGAGGTAGGCCGTGCACAAAATCCATAGCAATGTCCTCGAACTTCCACTCTGGGGCTGACAATGGCTGTAATAAACCTCTCGGGCTCTTGCATTCCGCCTTAATATGCTGGCACGTCTCACAATGTGTCACAAAGTGGGTGATCTCCCTCTTCATCCCAGGCCGATACATAGTCCTCCGTAAATCTGCCCACATCTTGGTGATGACGGGATGCACTGAATATATGGAGCAATGTGCCTCTCTAAGTATATCATCCCGGATACCGCCCCCTGCTGGTATATAAATGCGTCCACAGAAGCGAAGGAGATCATCCTGTAGCGTGTAATACTCAACCTTTCCCCTTTCCAGGGCACTGAAAATCGGCTCCAATGTAGCATCAAGCCTCTAATGCGCCATAATGCGATCCCGAATGTCATCATCACTGATCATAGAGCTCAGGTACTCTCGATATCCTACTGGTTCGGCCTCAAAAACCATAGTAATATGCATGTCGTCCATCACCTGTATCAGCTCCATAGCCATCATCCGAGGCTCCGGTCTAGAGGTGCCGGCCCTCCTGCTCAATGCATCTGCTACTGTGTTTGCCTTCCGCGGGTGGCAGTGAATCTGGTAATCATAGTCACAGAGGAACTCTAGCCATCTCCTCTATCGCAGGTTTAGATCATTCTATGTATCAATGTACTTGATATTCTTTTGATCTGAGAAAATATCACAATGAATCTTATACAGATAATACCGCCATATCTTTAGCGCAAAAACAACAACCCCGAGCTCCAAATCATGTACCAGATAGTTATGCTCATGCTTCTTCAAATGTCTCGAAGCATAAGCGATAACATGTCCATGCTGCATCAGTACAACAACCATCCCTTCGTATGAGGCATCCGTGTAAATCTGAAATCCCTCACTCCCAGATGGGAGTGCAAGGATAGGGGATGATGTAAGTCGGTCCTTCAACTCCTGAAATGCTGTCTCGCACTGCTCTGTCCATGTAAACTCTGTATCCTTCCTCGTCAAGGTCAAGAGGGGGAGTGCTATCCTTGAGAACCCCTCCACGAACTTACGATAGTAACCTACTAATCCCAAGAAACTGTGAATGTCGGATGGTGTCTTCGGTCGTGGCCAATCCCTCACTGTCTCTATCTTGGCTGGATCAACCGCAAATCCAGCTCCACTGATCGTATGCCCCAAGAAGGCCACCTTCTGTAGCCAGAAATAGCACTTTGAAAACTTTGCATACATCTGGGAGTCCCTCAGCCTCTGCAAAACCTGTGTCAAATGCTCTGTATGCTCCTCCTGAGTCTGGGAGTAGATCAAAATGTCGTCGATGAAAACAATCAAGAAACGGTCCAAGAAGGGCTCGAATACACGTGTTGAAGTTGGTTACCGGGTGGTCTGGCGGTCTGTCTTGGCGGGTTGAAGACCGCGTGGTCTTGCGGTTTGTCTCAGCCGGCTTGGAGACCGGGCAGTCTAGCGGTCTTCCCTGGCGATCTCTCTTCTTCTCTTGTGGTAGCCGTGCGGTTAGCCCTTCTGTCTAACCGCGCGGCTTGTGCGGTTTATTTTGTATAGTCCGCTTAGTCCTGTACATTTTTAGTCCCACATCTCTTATTTGTATTCACTCATCTCTCCTCCATTCTATATAAGGGAGGGCATACCTTTGTAATAGATATCTTTTTTGGATAATAAAGTTTCAATTATTCAAAACTCTATCCGTTTGTTACTGCATGTTCGCTACTTCTAACATGGTATCAGAGGGCACGGTCTTTTCCTCCTGATTGTGTGCACTCTCTGCTTCTCACCGCTTGTTTCTTCTTCTCGTGACCTGTCTTCGCGACTTGTCCTCTCTTCCGCCCGCTACTCTGTTCGCGCGGCTTATTGCTTCTCTTCTCTTGCTGCTCTTCGTCGCCGCGACCGGTTTGGTTGTCGCAGCGACCTGTTTCCTTCTAGCCGCCTGTTTTCCCCTAGCTGCGCGGCCTGCTTCTGTTCGCCTAGCTTGCGACTTGTTGTTGTCACTGCTGCTTCTTGCTTCCTCTTCTCTTTTGTTCGCTCGAACTTTTCAGTCCGCGCGACCTCTTCCACACTGTGCCTTGGTCGGTCTCCTGGCCGCTAGTATTCACGCGGCTTCTTCCCTTTAAACCGCTGCGGTTTCGCGGGGGTTGCTCTCTTATCTTCTCCCCGCAGCTTTCTCTCTGTTCGTGCGGATTCTTCCTTGGTTGAGCGGCCTCTCTGCCTTTCTTCCTTTAGCCGCTCCTGCATGTTAGTCGCCGCGACCTCCTGTTCAGTCGCGCGGCTTGTGCTTCCCTCTTCTTCCCCTTTTGCCTTGCTCTGCACCTTGGTCATGGCCGTTCTTGCCGCTGGTGTGCTGTCACCGAGACCGCTGCAGTTTCTTTTTCCTCCCTTCATGGCTTTCATATCCTACTCCAAGCCATTCACCTCGGTTGTCACGTCTTCTGGTCGTGCCCACGTTGTTACTCAGGGAAAATGGCTGATCGACACTGGTGCTACAAATCATATGACCGGCAATCTCCAGTGTTTCTCTCTCCTCGACAAACATGATCGGTTGCCCCCAGTTATTCTCGCTGACGGCTCTTCATCATCATTCCATGGGACGGGGATAGTTCATGTCACTCCGTCTCTTCACTTGACAGATACTCTATACGTGCCCCAGTTCCCGTGCAACTTATTATCTGTTACCTCTCTATGCAAGCAATTACAGTTTTCTGTCACATTTACTTCTACTTCTTACTCTTTTCAGGATCCGGACTCCCAACAGACGATTGCTACTGGGACTGAGAGTGGCGGCCTCTACTTCCTGGACAACATTTCTGCTTTTTCCACCTTCTCCTCCACCTCCACAGATATTCTCCAATGGCATCTCCGGCTTGGTCATGCTCCTCCCCGTCTTCTTCGTCAACTTCTGCCCCACCTTCCTCCACAAAGTCCTCCGCTCAACTGTGAGGCCTGTCAGCTTGGCAAGCATCACCGCTCCTCCTTCCATCCAAAGCACGTTCGTGGCTCTACCCGTCCGTTTGATCTTATCCACTCCGATATTTGGGGTCCTTCTCCTACTCTTACCATTGGTCAGGGTAGTTCATATTTTGTCACGTTCATTGATGATTTCTCTCGCTGTACGTGGGTGTATCTATTAAAAGATCGCTCCGAATTATTCTCTGTATGGATGTCATTCTATCTCATGATCAAAACTCAGTTTGATGTCTCTATCAAAGTTTTTCGATCTGATAATGCCCAAGAATATATCAGTCATGACTTTTCTACCTTCTGCATGCCAAACAGGATTATTCATCAAACTAGTTGTGTCTATACTTCACAACAAAATGGTGTGGCCGAACGCAAAAACCGTCACCTCCTCGATGTCGCTCGCACCTTGATGACTCAGATGCATGTTCCTCGCTCCTATTGGGGCTATGCTATTCTCCTTGCCTGCTACCTTATCAATCACATTCCCTCCACGGTTATCCACGGCAAAACTCCGTTCTCCATTCTGTATCCGGACAAAGAGCCGTTTCCTCTCCCTCTCCAAATCTTTGGATGCACTGCCTTTGTGCATACCCCTTCTGCCACCCGTGATAATCTCTCCCCTCGCTCCACCAAATGTGTCTTTCTGGGGTACTCCACCACTCAGAAAGGATATTGTTGCTTTGATCCCGTCCTTCGTAAGCAGTTCGTCTCTGCTGACGTCACCTTCTTCGAGAATACCTCTTACTTCTCTGATGACTCCTCTCCTCTTCTCCCCGCTTCTGATTCTCCTGTCGTTCCCTTCGTTCCCTCGCCTCCTACTGCAATATCCACCCCTACACCGTCTCCATCCCCTCCTCTCCCTCCACCTCTCTCTCTCCCTTCTTCACCACCCTCTCCCTCCTCTCCGCTGTCGTCGCTCTCTACTCCCGGGCCAGCTTTCTCTACCACGGATGCTCCGGATGCCGCGGGCCCGGCTGACCTGGATCTTCCTATAGCTCTTCGCAAAGGGGTGCGGACGTGTACCCTACACCCCCTTGCTGCTGTTGTTTCCTATGATCGTCTTACCCCTTCTCGCAGGGCTTTTGCACTGGCTATCTCTGCCACTGCCACACCCCGCTCCTACCAGGAGGCCCTTGCTATTCCTCATTGGAAGATGGCCATGGATGAGAAAATGGCGACCCTAACTGAGCGGGGTACCTGGACTCTTGTTCCTCCTCCCTTCGGCACTGATGTTGTTGGGTGTCACTGGGTCTTTGTGGTCAAATTTGGCCCCGACGGCACTGTGGATCGTTATAAGGCTCGCCTTGTTGCTAAGGGTTTCACTCAGACCTATGGGGTTGATTACTTTGACACCTTCTCCCCCGTGGCTCATCTCAGCACTATCCGAGTCCTTCTCTCTGTGGCGTTCAATCGGGATTGGCCAATTTCTCAGCTGGATGTCAAGAATGCCTTCCTTTATGGTGATCTTCACGAGGCAGTTTACATGGAGCAACCTCCTAGGTATGTTGCTCCGGGGGAGATACGAGTATGTCGGCTGCAGAAGGCAATTTATGGCCTCAAGCAGAGCCCTCGAGCTTGGTTTGACAAGTTCAGCGGCATCGTGGCGGCTGTTGGTTTTGCGCGAAGCTCTGCTGATCACTCTCTCTTTATTCGCAAAACTCCCTCGGGACTGGTTGTTCTTGCTGTGTACGTTGATGATATTCTTCTCACTGGTGATGACCAGGAAGGGGTTTCCCTGACAAAGCGACATCTTCGCCAACATCTGATCACGAAAGATATGGGCTCTCCAAAGTACTTTCTGGGGATCGAAATCTCTCGGAAGCCCGACTCCTTAGTTCTCTCTCATCGTAAGTATTCCCTTGATCTTTTAAAAGAGTCAGGGTTGACTGGAGCAAAACCTGCCCGATGCCCCATGGCACCTGGAGAAGACAAAACCTGGACAGATGATTCGCCTCCTCTTTCAGATAGTTCGCGGTACAGGCGTCTGGTTGGTAAGCTCATATATCTCACAGTGACCAGGCCCGACATTTCCTATGCTGTGGGCAAGGTGAGTAAATTCATGCAAGCTCCTAGGGAGTGCCATCTACAGTCCGCCTTGCGGATCTTGGAGTATGTCAAAGCAGCGCCTGGGAAAGGACTACTTTTTCAGAAGAATGGTCATCTGAGGATTGAAGCCTACTCAGATGCAAGTTATGCTGATGACAAAGGGGATCGCAAGTCAACCTCAGGTTTTTGCACCTTTGTTGGGGGAAATCTGGTGAGCTGGAAGAGCAAGAAGCAGTCTGTTGTCTCCAGGTCCAGTGCAGAAGCTGAGTATCGCAGTATGGCGTCGACCACTTGTGAGTTAAAATGGTTGCGGGCTCTCATGCTAGATTTAGGAGAGGTATACAACCATCCTCTACCTATGTTCTGTGATAACAAGGCAGCCATATACATCTCCAAAAATCCGGTCTTCCATGAAAGAACAAAGCACATTGAGGTCGACTGTCATTTCATTCGTGAAGAGATCTTAAAGGAACAAATTTGCACTCCCTTTGTTACTTCTGATAAAGAGCTGGCTGACATCTTCACCAAGCCAGTTACCGCCTCATTTCTTCATGTTTGCGACAAGCTGGGCATGATCGATATATATGCTCCAGCTTGAGGGGGAGTGTTGAAGTTGGTGACCGGGCGGTCTGGCGGTCTGTCTTGGCGGGTTGAAGACCGCGCGGTCTTGCGGTTTGTCTCAACCGGCTTGGAGACCGGGCGGTCTAGCGGTCTTCCCTGGTGATCTCTCTTCTTCTCTTGTGGTAGCCGTGCGGTTAGCCCTTCTGTCTAACCGCGCGGCTTGTGCGGTTTATTTTGTATAGTCCGCTTAGTCCTGTACATTTTTAGTCCCACATCTCTTATTTGTATTCTCTCATCTCTCCTCCATTCTATATAAGGGAGGGCATACCTTTGTAATAGATATCTTTTTTGGATAATAAAGTTTCAATTATTCAAAACTCTATCCGTTTGTTACTGCATGTTCGCTACTTCTAATAACACGGTTCATTAGACTCATGAATGCGACAGGGGCATTCGTGAGCCCAAAAGGCATCACCGTGAACTCGTATAACCAATAATGTGAGTTGAAAGACGTCTTCGGGATGTCTTCCTCTCGGATGTACAGATCATAGTAACCGGATCTCAAATCCAGCTTAGAGAACCAGAAGGACCCCTGAAGCTGATCAAATAACTCGTCTATCTGAGGCAGTGGGTAGGTATTACGGACCGTCAACCGGTTCAGCTCCCTGTAATCTATGTATAGCCGCAACGATCCATCTTTCTTCTTCAGAAAGAGAACTGGTGCTCCCCACGACGACGAACTCGGCCGCACAAATCCTGAGTCCACAAGCTCCTAAAGCTGAGTCCTGAATTCGGCTAACTCTCTGGGAGCCTTCCTATAAGGTGCCCGGGACACTGGCATCGCCCCCGGCACCAACTGAATCCTAAAATACAAGCCCCGAGCTGGTGGTAGTCCGATCAATTTCTCCGAGAATACATCGGAGAAATCTCGAACCACTGAGATATCCGCTATAGAACTCTCCACTACCACCATCTCGAAGTAGATGAGGTACACCTCTTCCCCTTGCTAATAGGCCTTGACAGCCTGTACAGAAGATAATGATAGATAGGGGATATGTCGGATACCTTCAATAGTAATGTAGGACTCTCCATGCCTGAGTGTGATCCTCTTAGAGGGGCAGTCGATCTGGGCATAGTTCCAATGAAGCCAGGTCATGCCCAAAATCAAATCAAAGTCCGGCAATCTCAAGTTCGCCGCCGGAGCTTCGAATGTCTTGCCTCCTATCTCGGCCTCCATGTTGCAGCTATTCGTGGTCCGTAGCTCCGAGCCATCAGGAAGATGCACCCTCATCTCTGTGCCAGGGAATCTCTCCACACCCTCTAGTCCTTCAATGAAAGTGTCCGACACGAATGAGTTGGAAGCACCCGTGTCGAAGAGGGTATGTGCGGGCTTGCCGCTGATCATAACTATGCCTGAGATTTATTTGAGGTATAATGGATGTTATTTCTATGCTTTACAAGGCACTACTAAGGTTGAAATTTCTAAATTAAAACAATTTATGTACCTGTAATCACCTCCTCGGGGTTCCTCTGCTCTGTGAGGTCCAAAGCGTATATCTGCTCCTGATTGCATCCTCTGTCGTGATATCCCCGGCCTCGGCCTCGACCCCGTCCTCAGCTTCGGCCTCGACCCTACTGTACTGGGGCCACTGGAGGTGGAGGAGGAGGAGGAGGGTGGAATCGATGCGGACACTCCGATCTAATGTGCCCGGGCTGGCGGCATCCTTGACAGACTACCGGCCGGTGTCCATGGTCATCCTGAATCCTCAGAGCATGCACCTGTAGAGGTGGGGGAGCTAATGCTGGAGGAGGCCCCTGATCCTACCTGAAGTTGGGACGATGATGTCCCCCACCCCTCTTATATCCAATAGTCCTGCCTCTCTGAGAGCCCCTGCTGCTCTCTCCCGATGTCGACCCATCATACAATCTCTTTCCTCTGCCTTGCACCATCAGCTGGTCAGCTTCCAGTTTCTTTACCATCTTGATGCTCTAGGCTGATGTGCCGTGAGAAATGAACAGCAAAGCCTGCCTCAAGTCGTCTTTGAGGCCCCAGTAGAACCTCTTGGCATACCTCTTATCATCTGTATCCTGTATCCCTACGAACCTGGCAAGGTGGGAGAACTCCCTCTGCTACTCAATCACCGACCTGGTCCCCTTCCTGAGGTTCAGAAACCTCTCCTCCAAATCATCTCTGTCCGTAGTAGATACAAAGTGATCCAAAAATACATCGCCGAACTCCTCCCAAGATATGTCTGACAGCTCCCAGTCTGCATATATAGACTCCCGTACTGAATTCCACCATCTCTTCGCATGAGCTTCTAGTGCAAAGGTGGCTAGAGGTACCGCTTGACCGAACAGACACCTGATGCCTGCCAGTATCTCATGTATGGCCTCCAACCATTCCTTCATCTTTACAGCATCCTCTGTCCCACGGTACATCGGTGGGGACAGGCTCTTGAAGGCACTTAGCCAGCTGGACCCCGGATTTTGCTGTGGGGCCGGGACTTACTGGACTCTGAAGGCTTCCAGGATCGCCGTCAAAGTCTGCCCGATCTCCGTCTGTAGAAATGGAGTGGCAGCTGGAGGGGAGGAACCATATTTTGTGGCGCGGCGACCTGTGGAGGTTGCATAAAGGTAAGGTTAAAACAGAACTAGCCTAACACATTGTACTTAATAGACTATTTTATGTGACTTTTTACACATGGGCACACCACTGCTTCCACTACATAGTTTGTAAGACCCCCTCCCCCTTACCAAGGAGGCTTCCGGTCTTATGCCCAGAACCTCCGTCTTACGGTGACACTAATGCACGGGTTAGTCGACACCGCAAAACACTGATTCTGCCGGCTAGTATGATCATAAACCTTTAGGCCAGTATGAGAAAAGAGGTAATACATAGCAGAGTACAACACAGCTAGTCCACCGTCACAACATATATATATAATATATGGAAGGAAAATATTCGTCCAAATGAGTACATAAATAATGTGAAGAGAATAAGGGCTTATGCCCAGTACATCAAATCAAATCTCTGTCTCTCTCAACTCTAAACAGCGGAAGAAAACTATCATCACCAAGTCATCCCACCTGAGACAACTCTGTAGTAGTAGTAGTAGTCGGTGGTATCATCTCCTCACGTCCTGCCATCTCATCCTGCTGGTTGTGCTGGTGCTCCATCTCCTCGAGCTCCTAAAAATAGTTTGGTCACCGACCATTAGTCAAAAAGACTAAGTCGTTTCCTCAACACCTCGCCCCGTAACTCCTAGGCACCGTACGAGAGGATGAAGCGGAGGACAATAAGGGGTATCAAGAGTAAACAGGTGGCAGTGGCACTATACTAGCAATATATGAGGAGTAATAGTAGTTCTACTCTAGCAGTTCTATGTAAGAAGTACAAGTGCAGTAATGAAGTATAAAATTGAAGTAAGTAAGAAAGGTGCAGTATTATAAAGTAAGTAAAGAATTGAAAGCAATAGTAGGAAAGTAAAACTACGCTACCACTACTTTACCATCACAAATCGTACCTTAACTTATAAAAATGCACATACAAATTTATAAGTTAAGGTTTCCAGGAAATTTAACTTATCATATAAAAGAGCCCATACTAATTTATATGATAATGATCTATGAAGCGTATGACCTAATATGAATGAATGTTTATGATGCAATTATGCGCATGCAAGTGCAACTCACACACAACGACTCTGTGATTCAAGACCTTTAGTTCCCACTTTTTGAGAGCTAGCTTCACTCGCGGGTACTACCGCTGTGGCCACGGCAGCAGCGTAGCGGGCATCTCCACTTTTAGGCCAGTATTGTTGGGTACATTGGTCAAATGTACCTGATTTGAAGAAGCCTCACCTAACTCAATGATATACATCAGAATGTATTTGATGTTTGTTTGAGTTACTTGTGCAGGTTAGATATACACTGGACTGAAGCTGAAAATTTCTAAGTCCATGTGTCGACACCCAGAGGCAAAGTGTCGACACTTGAGAAAGCTTGTGTCGACACCCAGACATGCAGTGTCGACACTTGGAGTCATTGTGTCGACACCTGGGAAGAAGTGTCGACACCAGTCAGAAAGTGTCGACACTTGGAGCTGTGTCGACACTCAGTGTAGAAGGATGCAGAAAAGCTGTGTCGACACTTAGCAGAAGTGTCGACACCTAGAAGAGCTGAGTCAACATCAGAAAGTGTCGACACTTGGAGTTGTGTCGACACCCAGCAAAATTCTGCAGAGACTAAGTACAAGTGTCGACACTCAACACAATGTGTCGACACTCAATCAGCAGAGTCAAAACTTGAAGAATGTGTCGACACTCAGCACAATGTGTCGACACACACTCAAAGAAGTCAACACTTGAAGAATGTGTCGACACTCAGCACAATGTGTCGACACATAACCAGAAGACTCTACACTTGAAGAAAGTGTCGACACAAGGAGCTGTGTCGACACTTAGCAAAGAACAGAAAAGTTTACAAAATATTCTAAGTACAAGTGTCGACACTAAGGGAATGTGTCGACACTCAGCTGAAGAATCAAGAATGAAGACTTGTGTCGACACCAAGAAGCAGTGTCGACACTTGACAGTTTCAACACATGAAGATGTGTCGACACAAAGGAGATGTGTCGACACTTAGAAGAATACAGTTAAAGGATGAAGTACAAGTACTTGTGTCGACACTCAATTTCAGTGTCGACACATGCAGAAGAAACTGTGTCGAGACATACAAGGAATTGTGTCGACACCTTGTAGACTTGTGTCGACACTTACACAACATGTGTCGACACTTGGTCTATAAGTGTCGACACTTAAGAACAGAAAGTCTCGACACTATCTGACAGTTAGTGAGATTTCAAGAAGTGACTGGTTGACATGACAGCTGCCAATCCAGCCGGTCTACAGCAACTGTCAAAGAAGTCAAAAGTCTGTTATAAACCGGATCAGCCGGTTACCATGAAGGAAGCCTATAAATAGGCACCCACAGTTTACAGAATAAGTAGTTAAGTTGTTAAGTGGTCAAGTTGTTCACAATCATTACTTGTTGTGAGAATAATTGAAGTGGTTGATCAGATTAAATCAAGAAGTGATACATAGAGGATCAACACAAGAAGATCAGGCAGTCCAACTGCAGATCTAAGTAGTTGGAGAGAGAGAGCTCCAACCAAGGATTCAGTCTTTGGAACTAAGGCTGAGAAGAACAATTCAGAGTCATCTGGATTTCAAGAAGCAGAGATCAAGGATCAACTGCAGAAGATTCAGACTAATTCAGTTCTACTCAAGAAGCTTTGAAGAAAGCTAAGTCAGTTTGGATCAAGCTGAGTTCTTCCAAGAACTCTTCAAGAAACTCTCAACTCCTCTCATCCTTTCTGAGTTGTAGAGTTAGCATTTGTAATTTCTATTTTAAACTTGTAAGATCCATTGGATCTGAGTGATTGTAAGCCTATTTTATAAAGGCTGAGGGTAGGGCTTGGTGCCTGAGTGTAGGAGTTGAAGAACTCTGAGTGTAGGCCTTTAATTGGCTGAGTGTAAGCCTTGATTGGCTGAGTGTAGGCCTGGGTGGCTGAGTGTAGGCCTTTTGGCTGAGTGTAAGGCTTTGGGCCTGAGGTAGGAACCTTGTTGGGTTCTGAGCTAGTGGAGAAGTTTGGCCGAATCTAGTACACTGCTAGATAGGCGAAGGGGGAAAGTGGATGTACCCAAAGATTGGGGAACCACTATAAAATCTTGTGTATTCTGTGCTGTGATTGTACTGTGTTGAGAATTGCTGTGTGCTGTGATTACTTATTCAGAAATCTGTGTTATAAACTGTTGACTGCCAACAAAGAATCAAGAAAAGGATTAGGTCACCTATTCACCCCCCCCCCTCTAGGTGTTTAGGTACCATATCTTTCAAGTGGTATCAGAGCCAGGTTCCTCAAAATCAGGACTAACTGTCTGAGGAGATCCAGTTTGGCAGATTCAGTATAAGTCAGGAAACAGGAAACAGTTTCAAGAAAATCAAGAACATGGGTTCTTCAGAGAATCATAAGGAGTTGGGTTCAATGAAACTACCTATATGCAGAAAAGAGATCTTTGGGATCTGGAAAGAGAGGGTTAGGCTTTTTATGGAAGCCTCTGACCCTAGGATATACATCACAGTCAAAGAAGGGCCATATGTGCCCATGAAGATTTCAGTATTGGATGCAAATCAGAGGACTCCAAAGGATTTCTCTGAAATGACCAAGGATGAGATTGTCCTAGCAACCATGGACAAAAGAGCACAGAATATAATAGTTAGTGCAATTGATGATGCCACCTTCCAGAACCTTATTCACTGTAAAACTGCAAAAGAAATGTGGGACACCCTCATTGTCTATATGGAAGGTTCTGAAGAAGTAAGGCAAGATAGGAAGTCCTTGCTTAATCAAGAATATGAAAGCTTTAGGCAAGGAAGAGGAGATAGCATCACTGAATGCTACAAGAAATTTTATAGAATTGTAAATGAACTCATGTCATATGGAAGAGAGTTCACAAACTATGAGTTGAATGATAAATTCTTGAGGTCCCTCACCAAAGACTGGGACACCAAGATCTGTGCCATCAGAGAAATGGCAAAGTTGGGAGAAATTCCTCCTCCCACACTTTTTGGCAAGTTGTTATCTTATGAGATGCAATTGTCAGTAAGAAAAGAAGAAGAAAAGTCAACAAGGACTGAATACAGAGAAAAGACTGTTGCCTTTAAGTCAGATGTACCCAGAAAGAGCAGGACCAAGTCATCAACTCCTCCTCCTGAGGTAGTTGAATCAGAATCTGAAGAGTCAGAAAGTACAAAATCTACAAGCAGTGAAAGTGATGAAGACTTTGCTGCATTCACCAGACATTTTCAGAAGTTCCTTAAGAAGAAACAGTGGAGGTCTAGACCTTCATCTTCCAAAGGGAAAGAGGTTCAGTATCAGGAAAAGAAGCCTTCAAAGAAGGACAAGAAAAGGACCAAGACTAGTAAGGCAACTGGATCCAAGATAATTTGTTACTGCTGCAATAGACAGGGCCATGTTATTGCAGACTGTCCTGAAAGAAGGAAAGAATCCAGTGACAAAAAGAAAACACACTTCAAAGGAAAGAAGGAGAAGTCCTTTGTTGCAAAGAATGAGAAGACTCTTTCAGATATGTCTTCTTCAGACACTGAGACAGATGCTGAAGCCTATATTGGGCTATTTGCTGAGAGAAGAAGAAGAGTTTATGCAGATCATGGAATCTATCTATGAGCAAGAAGACTGTCAAAGCCAAGGACTGATGGCTTTGACTGAAAGTACCAAAAACCTGGAGCAGCCAGGACCCAGTCAGGTACAAGGTTTAACTCAAAGTTCTGATTCCAGTTCTAGTTCAGAGTCAGATTATTCTTCATCAAGTGATGAGAATATATCTGAGTCTGAGGGAGATATTCATCAACTCCTAGATGAATATCAAGTACTATTGCAAGCCTATAAGAAAAGCAAGACCCTAGCCAAAAATTTGGCCAAGGAAATTGCTGATCTCAAGGCAGCTGCAATAGATTATGAGAAGAATTATGATCAAAAACTGAATGAAGTGGCCAGGCTGAAACACATTACTGTGATTCAGATGGGTACTATTACATTTAAGAATGATCAAATTAAGAAACTGGAGATTAATCTTCAGAAGGAGAAAGAGCTAGCAGCTAGGTATTCAAAACCTAAATCAGTGCTACCCTTGATTGATGATTTTGTTCATCATAAAGGAAAGACTGGACTGGGTTTTGTTAATCCAGCTAGGACTGTTCAGGATCAGTCCAAGTCCAAGGGCAAAGCCCCAACATTCAACAAGACTGCTGTAGTTAAGACAGCTAAGTCTGAACCTAAGCAAAGGTACAACAAATTTGAATGTTGGTGCTGTGGCAAGGTTGGCCACTTTGCTTTGGATTGTTGGCACAATGCCAGTGCCAAGTTGAGTAGCAAGTTACCTGTTGGAAAGACAGCAGGTAGCTATGTCAATTTGCAAACTAACAATCACCAAGGACCCAAGTTTACTTTGGGTTCTAAGGTTCATTAATTTGTTTTGCAGGAGAATCCAAGTGGCCATACCCCTACATGGTACTTGGATAGTGGATGTTCCAGACACATGACTGGAACTAGGGGACTACTGAAGGACTACATCCCAATCAAAAATGGTCCAAAGGTGACCTTTGGTGGTTCTGAAAAAGGAATCATCAAAGGGTTTGGTAACATTTCTTCTAACCTTGTTACCATTACTCAAGTGGCTTATGTTAAAGGTTTGAAACATAACCTCATTAGTATAAGTCAATTAAGTGATGTAGGGTATGACATCTCATTTGTTAAAAATGGTTGTCATATCAAGAGGTCAAGTGATCAAAAGATCATTTTGACAGGTTATAGGAAGAGAAATGTCTATTGTTTAGACATTATGGTTGAGAACAATAGTTCTCCAGTTTGTCTTGTAGCTGATGAGACAGTCTCTCAATGTGTCAAGTGGCACAAGAGGCTTGCTCATCTTAATTACAAGACTATTGGCAAACTCTTTAGTAAAGAGTTAGTGAGGAATGGTCCTCAAGTTAAGTGTGTCAAAGATGGCATTTGCTCAGCTTGTCAAAAGGGCAAGCAGACTAAATCCACCTTTAGAAGCATTGACAACAAGGATGCTGTGAGGTGTTTATACCTCTTGCATATGGATCTATTTGGTCCAATGCCAGTTCACAGCTTAGGTAGGAAGGTCTACACCTTTGTAGTTGTTGATGACTACTCAAGGTTTTCCTGGGTGTTCTTCTTAAAGCAGAAATCTGAAACACCTAGTGTCTTCCACAGTTTTGTTAGGCAAATTCAGAATGAATTGAACTGTACAGTGGTCAAAATTAGAAGTGACCATGGTACAGAGTTTCAATCTGAAAGCATGACAAAATTATGTGAAGACTATGGGATATTTCAAGAATTCTCTTCACCTAGAACACCTCAGCAAAATGGCATTGCTGAAAGGAAAAATAGAACCTTGATAGAGGCTGGTAGAACCCTATTAAGTGATTCATCACTGCCAGAATATTTCTGGGCTGAAGCAGTAAACACTGCATGCCATGTGATAAATAGGGCTACCATCACTAAAAGGTTAAACAAGACCCCCTATGAAGTAGTGAAAGGCAGGAAACCAAATCTATCCTATTTTAGGATTTTTGGTTGTAAATGCTTCATACTTAACAATGGGAAGTCTTACTTAACTAAGTTTGCTGCCAAATCCCAAGAGGGAGTGTTTGTTGGGTACAGCAGTAATAGTAAGGCTTATAGAGTCTACAACTTGACTACACAAGTTGTAGAGGAATCTGTGCATGTAGTTTTTGATGAGTCACAACTAATTAACAATGAGTTGTCTAGTAGTGTGTGCAGCCCCTCAGGTCTTATTAAGAAGATGGACAAGCTAACCATGGAAGATGTACCTGCTGCAAGACAGCAAGTAGAAGAAGATGGCTTATGTCCAGGGGGAGAACTACATGTACCAGGAGCTGAAGAAGTTCAAGGAACTCAGCATGATGAAGATGCTGAAGAAGTACAACCAGAAGTAAGGATGCCTCCAGCCAACAGGCATCTAAGAGATCATCCAGTGGAGCTGATCATTGGAGATCCAAGACAAGGTGTTCAGACAAGGAGCAGAAATCAGAATGCTGCAGTATATTCAAGTTTTCTGTCTCAAATAGAACCAAAGAAATTTGAAGAAGCAATACAAGATCCACAGTGGACTGAAGCTATGCAGGAAGAGCTAAACCAGTTCAAGAGGTGCAAGGTTTGGGACTTAGTTCCTAAGCCTAAAGATCACAATGTGATAGGAACAAAGTGGATCTACAGAAACAAGTTAGATGAACAAGGAGTCATCATTAAGAATAAGGCAAGACTGGTTGCAAAAGGATATAGGCAAGAAGAAGGTATTGATTTTGATCAAACCTTTGCTCCAGTAGCCAGACTGGAAGCCATCAGGATGTTCTTGGCCTATGCAACCTACCAAGGATTCAAAGTATACCAAATGGATGTGAAGTCAGCATTCCTTAATGGTAATTTAAAAGAAGAAGTATATGTGGAGCAGCCTTCAGGTTTTGTTGATCCTACTCTTCCACATTATGTCTATAGACTTAGGAAAGCATTGTATGGGTTAAAGCAAGCTCCTAGAGCTTGGTATGAAACCCTATCTAGTTTCCTCATTGAGAACAAGTTCACAAGGGGGAAAATAGATAAGACTCTATTCCTTAGGGAATCTAGAGGCAAAGTAATACTTGTCCAAATATATGTAGATGACATTATATTTGGGTCTACTGAAAGTAGCCTTTGCAAAAAGTTTGCAAAGCTTATGCAGAGTCAATTTGAAATGAGTAGTATGGGAGAACTGAAGTTTTTCTTGGGTCTCCAAGTTAAACAGACTGAAAGTGGATTATCCATATGTCAGTCTAAGTTCACCCTAGAACTCATAAGGAAATATGGTATGGATTCCTCCAGTACCATGAAGACTCCTATGGGGTCAAGTATGTCTCTAAGCAAGGATGATGCAGGGAAACCTGTGGATGAAACCTTGTATAGAGGGATAGTTGGCTCCCTACTTTACTTGACTGCAAGTAGGACCTGACATTATGTATGCTACATGTGTTTGTGCCAGGTATCAAGCCTGCCCTAAAGAGTCTCACTTGACTGCAGTCAAGAGAATCTTGAGATATCTAAAGGGCACACCTTATCTAGGCCTCTGGTACCCTAGGAATGGAGATTTTGATCTAACAGGCTATTCAGATGCAGACTTTGCAGGATGCAAAGAAGATAGAAAGAGCACAACTGGATCCTGTCAATTCCTAGGTGGAAGACTCATTTCATGGAGTAGTAAGAAGCAAACCAGTGTGGCCATCTCCACAGCTGAGTCAGAATATGTAGCTGCAGGAAGTTGCTGTGCTCAACTTCTGTGGATTCAACATCAGCTAGAAGACTATGGATGTCAGGTAAGTAGAACTCCACTTTATTGTGATTCTACAAGTGCTATTTCCATAGCTAATAACCCTGTATCACATAGTAGAACTAAACATATTGAGATAAAATATCACTTTCTTAGGGAGCATGTAGAAAGAAATGATATTGCACTTGAATATGTTAAAACAGATAATCAGATAGCTGATATGTTTACTAAGCCCTTAGAAGAAGCTAAGTTTAATAGGTTCAAAATTGAACTAGGTATGATAAACTTAGACTAAGTATACAGAACAAAAATTGGCTAAGTAAAAAGGTGTCGACACATAGACAAGTCTATGTCGACACAGAATAGTAAGTGTCGACACTTCAGGAAAATGGTGTCGACACATCTAGGAAGTTAGTGTCGACACTTCAGAATGTTAGTGTCGACACATGTCGAGTAGGTGTCGACACATCCAATAAAGTGTCGACACTTAAGTTTTACTCAGAATTTTTCTAAGTAAAGTCTCGACACATGTCGAGTAGGTGTCGACACATCCAATAAAGTGTCGACACTTAAGTTTTACTCAGAATTTTTCTAAGTAAAGTCTCGACACATGTCGAGTATAGTGGTGTCGACACTTAACCAAGTGTCGACACATAAAATCTGTTGACTAAATTTGTGTCGACACATGAGTGTCGAGACATTATAAGTCAGTGTCGACACTTATTGACAGTGTCGACACATCATTAGAAATTCATCCCGCCTGTTCGTCTTCAAACAAGAAAGGTATAAATAGGGTTCTGTCTTTGATTGTCGACACGCTTTCAAAGTTTCGAGACCTAAACTCTTGTGTCGACATTTCTCTCATCTCAAGACTAATTCTCAAAACCCTAATGGCTCCCAAGCTGGAAGAGAACGTAAACGAAGGCTATGAGCTTGTGCGAGGCGCATTTGACGACAGCGACCAAGAAATCAAATCAGTGCTAACCCTAATTGTCAATTCAGGATTGGAGTTCTTGGTTTCAGAACCAACGAAAATCTGGAAGAAGGAAGTCATTGAATTCCTTTCTGGCGCGTCTATAGATGACTCAGGCTTCAGGATTAAGTCAAGGGTGCATGGCACCAAGGTCAAGATTTCACCCAAGTCTTTGAGAAAGGTACTTCAGCTACCTAAAGTTCAAGATGAAGAGGAAGTAACTGCTTCTAAGACCAGGGAAGCTCTTACTTGGTGTGGACTGGATCCAAAGATGAAGGTGGGATCAGTCTTTCACAGGAAAGGTATGAATATTCAAGGCAAGTTCTTGTCTGAAGTAGTAGGCAAGGTTATACTGAGCAAGCCAGGAGGGCATGACAGGGTGTCTGCCTCCATGTTTGAAGTCATGACCAGAATCATCTTCAATCTGAAAACAGACTGGTCAATGGTGGTTTATGAGAAAGTAAAAGAAAGCCTGAAGAAGCCCAATCTGGGCAGGATACTAAGTCTCTACCTGGCTGGATCAATTCCAGAGGTAATGAGCACTGCTGCAGGATCTAAGATCAATCATATGAGGAGAATGGACTCCAGGATATTCTCTAGATGGGAAAGGGTGCTGGTGTCAAAGGAATTGACCACCCCTGAAAACAAGCTTCTAAGAAAGACTCTCCTCCCAGGAAGAAGAGGAAGACTGCTGCTGTGCCTCAAGAGTCCTCCAGCAGCTCAGGCAGTGAAGAACATGTGGTCTTCACTCCTGAAAGTCCAGTAGATGTGGCTGCAGAGAAGACACCTGCTCCTCAGGAGGCAGCTGACATCCAGGGGGAGCTTCCAGGTGTAGCAGAACCATCTACACTGGAGAGTGAACAAGCCACCCTCCTCATTCAAGAGGTACTTGTTGACCTTAATACTTTGAATTTTTCTATAATAAATTCTGATTTGTCTGATGATCATCAGCAAAATCAGCCAGCAAGTACAGAACCAGATGTTGTTCTTCCAGACACATCTGTTGTACAAGAGTTATCCTGATAAAGAAGTTGAAGAACCAAGTACATCTCCTGCACAGTCTCCAGCAGAATATACAATGGAAGATCTCTTTTTGAACTTAGATCAAGAAGATTTTGATATGGAAAAGAATGCTGCTGATGCAGTAAAGGATGCTGCTGCTGAGGGGGAGAACATTGAAGTGTGGAAGAGCCTATAAGGCTAGATACTGAGAAGGCACAAGATGTGCATACTGAAAAATCCTCAGCCCTAAGGATAGGGTGGATATAGCCAGTACATCTGAGTCTGAAGATGATGAAGCTGAGCAAGCTAAGAAAAGAAGTTCTTTGTATTCAAGAGAAGGAGCCAGAGCTATAAGAAGGCTCTACAAACAGTTGCTCAACATTCCTTAGTTCAACAAGCTCCATCCACTGATTATAGTGCTCTACTGCTTGCAATGCAAATCAAGATGGATGAACAAAGGAAAGCCTTAGAAACTTATGTTGATGAAGGGCACAAGGCACTACAATCTGATCTGGGCCAGGAAATCAAGTCCATAAGGTTTGAAATGAACCTTAATAAAAGGAAATGACTGATTGTTTTACCAAGGGTGCTAATGCTGTGGTATATCTGGCTAAACATCAAGAAACAATTAAAGAGAAAGTGGATGATATAGCACTCAAGCAAGGCTATGTGCTGGAGAATCAGTTAAGGATGAATGATAATCTGACTGCATCTCACAATGCAATAGTCACAGAACTCAAGAATAAGTCAGATGAACCTTCAACTTCCTCTGCTGCTGCCAAAGCTGATTTTGATAAGATATTTCAAGCAGAGATTGCTGCTGTACAGACTGCAATCAAAGACTCACAGAAGGTCATTTCAGAACAGCTTACAAAGCTTAGACCTTTCTTTAAAGAGGGCATAAGGTATTTGGATAGCCAAATCAGATTCCAGAAAGATGATGTGAGAGATCATGTGGCCCAAGAAGTCATAAAGGGGGAGAGAGTGTTAGTCAAGGCCAGTTCTGAGCATGCAAAATGGATTTCAAATTCTATCAGGGCTACACTTGGATATCCTCCCCTGTGTGATGACAATGAAGTAGCTGAATCTGGTATTCAAGGCACATATCTTGGAGGTGAGCAACAAGCAGTGGCTGATGTAATCTATCCACCTCCAGACTTTGAAATGATTCATGCAGATATTAGCACAATGTATAGTCCACCTGCTGGCAAGCCTAATATTATTCTGGAAAAGGTTGTTCAACCTATCACAGCTGCAATGCAAGAGGCTTTGGACAAGGAAGAAGAAACTAGGCTGTCAAAGAAGAAGTTTAGGGAAATTGCTGAGCAAAAGCCAGATTTTGAACAATGGAGCCCTACTTCTAGAAACATAATTCTCACAGCCTGGAAAGCTGCCAAGGACAATGCCCATGAGAGGAACAAGTGGTTCTCAGAGGCTGAATGGAGAAAGCATGAGAGTAGGCAGGAAGCAATTGTCCAATTTAGAAGGAAGGCTAAGTTAGGAAAGCTACCTCCAACAGCTGTGGAGCCTAGCAAGTACTTTCCTAAGCCCTATCATTATTTTGAAAGACAAAAGATCAAGGCTGAAGAACAGAAGAAGAAGGACTCTAAAGGGAAGAAGACTGCTGAAGCTGAGCCTGCTGCTGCTGCTGCTGTGAAAGCTCAAGTTAAAGCTGGAAAAGGCATTGTTATTAAAGAACCTGATCAGCACTAGATTAGGAATTAACTTGATGCTTGTTGTAATCTGTTAAGTGATAAACATTGTAATACTTCATTGAAAATGTATAAGGAACATTATTGGAACAGTATATGATAAATATAGTATGAATGTTCTGAAATATGTGTGTTTCTTAATTGTTCTGCAATGTTTAATAAGTATACATGTGTGCTTTATTACATGTTCAAGTTTACCCTGTTGTCATTTATATGCTTTACATCATTTTGTAATTTTTAATTATGAGTGGTGTATATCATTGACTAAGGGTTATGACTTCTCCAAATAGGGGGAGATTGTTGGGTACATTGGTCAAATGTACCTGATTTGAAGAAGCCTCACCTAACTCAATGATATACATCAGAATGTATTTGATGTTTGTTTGAGTTACTTGTGCAGGTTAGATATACACTGGACTGAAGCTGAAAATTTCTAAGTCCATGTGTCGACACCCAGAGGCAAAGTGTCGACACTTGAGAAAGCTTGTGTCGACACCCAGACATGCAGTGTCGACACTTGGAGTCATTGTGTCGACACCTGGGAAGAAGTGTCGACACCAGTCAGAAAGTGTCGACACTTGGAGCTGTGTCGACACTCAGTGTAGAAGGATGCAGAAAAGCTGTGTCGACACTTAGCAGAAGTGTCGACACCTAGAAGAGCTGAGTCAACATCAGAAAGTGTCGACACTTGGAGTTGTGTCGACACTCAGCAAAATTCTGCAGAGACTAAGTACAAGTGTCGACACTCAACACAATGTGTCGACACTCAATCAGCAGAGTCAACATATGAAGAATGTGTCGACACTCAGCACAATGTGTCGACACACACTCAAAGAAGTCAACACTTGAAGAATGTGTCGACACTCAGCACAATGTGTCGACACATAACCAGAAGACTCTACACTTGAAGAAAGTGTCGACACAAGGAGCTGTGTCGACACTTAGCAAAGAACAGAAAAGTTTACAAAATATTCTAAGTACAAGTGTCGACACTAAGGGAATGTGTCGACACTCAGCTGAAGAATCAAGAATGAAGACTTGTGTCGACACCAAGAAGCTATGTCGACACTTGACAGTTTCAACACATGAAGATGTGTCGACACAAAGGAGATGTGTCGACACTTAGAAGAATACAGTTAAAGGATGAAGTACAAGTACTTGTGTCGACACTCAATTTCAGTGTCGACACATGCAGAAGAAACTGTGTCGAGACATACAAGGAATTGTGTCGACACCTTGTAGACTTGTGTCGACACTTACACAACATGTGTCGACACTTGGTCTATAAGTGTCGACACTTAAGAACAGAAAGTCTCGACACTATCTGACAGTTAGTGAGATTTCAAGAAGTGACTGGTTGACATGACAGCTGCCAATCCAGCCGGTCTACAGCAACTGTCAAAGAAGTCAAAAGTCTGTTATAAACCGGATCAGCCGGTTACCATGAAGGAAGCCTATAAATAGGCACCCACAGTTTACAGAATAAGTAGTTAAGTTGTTAAGTGGTCAAGTTGTTCACAATCATTACTTGTTGTGAGAATAATTGAAGTGGTTGATCAGATTAAATCAAGAAGTGATACATAGAGGATCAACACAAGAAGATCAGGCAGTCCAACTGCAGATCTAAGTAGTTGGAGAGAGAGAGCTCCAACTAAGGATTCAGTCTTTGGAACTAAGGCTGAGAAGAACAATTCAGAGTCATCTGGATTTCAAGAAGCAGAGATCAAGGATCAACTGCAGAAGATTCAGACTAATTCAGTTCTACTCAAGAAGCTTTGAAGAAAGCTAAGTCAGTTTGGATCAAGCTGAGTTCTTCCAAGAACTCTTCAAGAAGCTCTCAACTCCTCTCATCCTTTCTGAGTTGTAGAGTTAGCATTTGTAATTTCTATTTTAAACTTGTAAGATCCATTGGATCTGAGTGATTGTAAGCCTATTTTATAAAGGCTGAGGGTAGGGCTTGGTGCCTGAGTGTAGGAGTTGAAGAACTCTGAGTGTAGGCCTTTAATTGGCTGAGTGTAAGCCTTGATTGGCTGAGTGTAGGCCTGGGTGGCTGAGTGTAGGCCTTTTGGCTGAGTGTAAGGCCTTGGGCCTGAGGTAGGAACCTTGTTGGGTTCTGAGCTAGTGGAGAAGTTTGGCCGAATCTAGTACACTGCTAGATAGGCGAAGGGGGAAAGTGGATGTACCCAAAGATTGGGGAACCACTATAAAATCTTGTGTATTCTGTGCTGTGATTGTACTGTGTTGAGAATTGCTGTGTGCTGTGATTACTTATTCAGAAATCTGTGTTATAAACTGTTGACTGCCAACAAGAATCAAGAAAAGGATTAGGTCACCTATTCACCCCCCCCCCCCCCCCCTCTAGGTGTTTAGGTACCATATCTTTCAAGTATGCACACTACCAAACCTTAGGTGCACTCTAGAGTCCATGTGTACGTACTTTGCTGACAACCCGTCAGTCTTATTGGGTCGGATGTACGTTATCGGGGATCGTCCTCCAGACCGCAGTGTAAACCAATCCACTAGGCCCTCTAACCCTCGCACCCGCCTGGTGCACTGTACTTCCATCGGTGTGACAAACGACCAGTACCGCATGCCCCGCCACTAAATTTATGCACATGTAAATATTTCATCTAGAGCCTTCAGCTCGTAAGACCAACCTGCCCTGAATCCCTCAAACCCTACACGGGTGGGCATTTATCAAAATCCCTCCAACCTTACACGGGTGAGAACGCACAATAGTGCCTTTATTCCAAATCCCTCAAATCCTACACGGGCGAGAATGAACCACATAGTCTTAACCTATTAGACTACTCTTGTCTACGAATTATTATACTTAGTGATTTAAGGTTAATCCTAGGACTGCCCAGTGTATACCTGGTGAAGGGCTCTTGTTATTACTCTTAAGTGATCCTAATGACTTAAGACGTTCTCAAAAGGGCGACGGTCTTCCGCCGGTCTCCACTCTAGTTGCTATCCAAGGGCTTGCACTTTACTCTCGTCACTACGATGACTCTACTCACCAGGGTCATATTCCAATTGATGTCTCTAGCTCATTTATTGATCTATCCACCGGTGGTACTTATAACATGACCTACTTATACTATGCGCAACCCATGACCTAATACCACCCCGAAATGGAACTTCTAATTCCTTGGGACACCTGTCCTAATTATTTATCTTAGTATGGTATGGACTAATGATGTGAGCCTATTGATTTTCATAATTTTTCTTAAGTCATTAAGGCATCTAATTAAAAAAAATTTAATTAATCCCCTAGGTCATTTAATACATGAAGTATCACAATTTACAATCCCCTGACCTAAGGAATTTTTCCTGAGTTATATCTTGGTAAGATATTGCTGTCTTCCAAAATTTATAATTTTCCTTTAAATATTTCTAATTATTTCTTAATTAATACAAAATTCACATAATTGTCATTTTCCAAATGAAGGATTTAAGGCTAATGACAGAGTTTCATCAACATCTAGAATATAATGGCCTACAAATTTCAAACCTTAATAATTTACCAAAATGTCATTATAATGTTTTACAAATCACAGATTAATCCAAAAATACTGAGAAACTTATATAAGGTTATTCATACTCAGATATATCATCAAGCAATTTTCCAAAATTTTCTACTGAGTATTTACACCAATTTGTTAATTAAGTAAATGAGGGTAAAAAGGTAATTTCCACATAACTCCTATCAAAATTCTTCAAACAGAGACATAAAAGTTTTAAGGAGTTAAGTATAACATAATATTGACCTTGACAAAAATTGAGGATTTTATCTCAATGATAGACCTATTGCTGCATTTATTTTTCAAAACTTCAATTATTCAAAAAATTCCAAATAATGGGATTTTTGCTTCCAAAAATCCCATTATTACAATGTGGGGTATAATTCACCCTAATGAACCTCTGATATCAATACCATGATTTTTGGATTTTCCAAATAGGCTTAATACACAATATATTAAAATTGGCTATTTGCACCCCAAGCCTATATATAATCAACACATGCAAGTGAGTTTACCCAACATTCAGTGGTCCAAATGTGCTGAAATGTTTACCATGAACATAAATAGTCGCCAAGGATATTCCACCAAACTTTGGGGCCATTTGGAGCCATAACACTAAAAATATTTCATTTATTTAAATTTGTGTATTATGAATAAAACTATAGAAAAAATTTTCCCAAAGATTCTCAATTTTTGGCAGAGGATAAATATGCCCTAAACATGCATGCACCCAAACTTTGGGGTCATGTTGTACACTGGTTTAGCTTGGGCATCAAATTGAAGTTCTGCCCTTGCCTAGGACCAGTCCTAGGAAAACTGACCTACAGGGCAGTATACTGCTCCAAATTACATGATTATGGTGACAAATTAAAGTTCAGAGGTTAAGCTACAAATTGCATTTAAGGTGCATGTCCTAGCAATGCCCCTAAGAGGCCTAATATAGCCATGCAAAGTTACTGAATAAGTGTGACAAATATATACATATGCTATAGTTTATTTAATTTAATAAATATCGATTTAGCACGAATCTTGAAGTACATTTGACGGGATCCGGTCATCATCCCCAATCATCCAACGGCTGAGATCGATTCCGGCTGGGAACCTTTCATGGCTGTTTCCGTCCAGCGAAACCACCACCACCGCCGACGGATGTCGCCACCACCTTCACTGAGGTGGCGGCTAGCGGTTTCAGGTGATGAGGCCGCCGGAGTTGGCTCCTCCGGCGAACCCGAGCAAGAATTAAAACTCGGAAATTTCTCATTTTCCTCTCATGGTATCGGGCTCAATTGAGCCCGATGTCTCTCCCTAAAGATCTAGAAATCTAGCACGAGTAGAGGGGAGGCGAAACAGACCCGAATGGCGGCATGACGACGAGGTTGGCGGCGGTTGGCCATGGATGAGCTGCTCCGGCAATCTCCTGCTCAAGATCCCGATTCTCCACCAAAGTCTTTGCTCCAGGACTCGTTCTCCACTCGATTCTACCCTCTGAAGATGATGGTGTGGTCGGTTTGAGCTGGAAGTGGCTGTATAGGGAGATACAATCAAGGTGAGCTCGGTTTGGTGCTTTGGAGGCTTCACCCTTGGTGCCAAGTGGCCACCATGCTACCAAATTCCCTGGAATTCACTGAGGAGGCCAGGTAGCACCATTTTGGGCTGATAGAGCCAAGGACAAGTGGCCTCTTCTTCTTAACTCACCTTCTCTCTCCTAAAATTCCCACTTTACCCTCATGCATGTGTCCCTCTATTCAAAACCAGAGGGTAGAGATGGTCATTGTCCATTATGGGCTGGCCATGGATCAGGTTGGTGGGCTTGGCCCAAGGGGAGTGGGCTTAACCCTCATTTTCTCCTTTAGGTTAATTAGGTTGACTTGGGTTGACTTGAGTTGACTACGGTTGACTTGGTCAACCATGATGAGTGGGCTGACCCCACTTGGTGGTCATGGGTCTAATGGCACCACAAAACTTGGGTTGGGTCAATGTGGTGCCCTACGTGGGCTAATTGGGCCTATATGTATAAGTTTGACCAAATTAGGGCCATGGTTGACTTTGGACAACTAGGGTCAAAGGGTTGACCTAATGACATGCCCTAGGATCCACTTAGATTATTTTAGGGTTAGGGCAATATGATGGGGTCATGGTGTGGCTAGGGTTCCTATTTAGGCTAGTTTGACCTAGTTTGACTTTGGCCCCTTAGTGGGCCCCACATGGCTACAACCCACTACCTAGGGTCAAACTTAGCTAAATTCCTTATCACCCACCCCATGTCTAACCAAATCTAAGTTGAGGGGGGTCTAGAAGTAACATGGGATGTTACAGCGTGTCAGCGTGGTCGACGAACTCAACTTGAGCTGGGGCGTGTCTGTTGCCGTGTATGGGCACACGGACTGAGACCCGGGAGTGTCACAGGCCGTATGAGTCTTGGGTCGATTTCGATTTTCTGCAACCTGATGTAGACGGACACCGACACGGGCATGTCTGAAGGCATGTCGGGTGACACGGCTCGTGACACGGGCGTGTCACATGGGCGTGTACTGGACTAGATAAGTCGGTTGAGCACCGCTTTGGGAACACGACCCATGACATGGGCATGTCACAGGCCATGTCAGGCAAACAATTATGCTTTTGCGGCAAAATTATGGTCATCCGTTCCTTCAGCTGGTATCCAAGGGATGAGCTGCCTCCCTACTTCCTTAAGGACGTGGATTGAGATGATATAACTCATTTCATACTTGGCTTTGATCTTTCTTAATCCTAGTGAGAGAAATGGAGAGGAAGAAGGAGGGGGAGGAAAGGGGCTGGTCACTGGTGGTGCTGCGGTTTTCCGACGAGAGATCCGAGGCTGGCGCGACAGAGGAAAAGCTGTTGCGGTTCTTCCTAGACAGTTAGGAGCTCATGGCATCGAAGCGGTCTTCAAGGGTAACGACCTTTCTTCCTAGCCATGTGAAGGCTTTCTTTTTGTCATATGCATATGATTCCCCCACCAGAGGGTGGCTTGATATGGGACTCTTTGGGTTGATTCATGTAATCCCCAGTTGCTTGACATATAGATCCAGAAACTGAGTACGGAATAGACATGCTGTGTGAAGCCCATCTGGACAGGTTGGTCTGGATTGGTGATGTTGCATATGAGTCAAAGAAGACTCCATGATAAATGCGTAGTTTAGGAGTCGAAGGGTTGGACCTATGAAGGAAAGTAGCAGGAAGTACTAGAGTGGTAATCCAGGAAATTGCCCGTATAATGCTTGTGCTGTTAGGTTTTACCTGTGAAGAGAGTAACAGGAAGTACTGGACTGGACGTTCAGGAAATACGCTTTTGATTCTGGATGTTCTTGGGTGATACTTGTGAAGAGAGTAACAGGAAGTACTGGCGTGGTGAGCCAGGAAAGACCCTTGACATTGCGGAGTCATACCTGTGAAAGGGAGTAGCAGGAAGTACTGGTGTGCCCAGGAAAGACCCGCTGATGTGGTGATATGAAATGGGAGTCAGAGACATACCCAGGCTTGAATGCCAGAATAGGATCGGTGAAACCGACCCGCGCCTTTTCTTTAGCCGCGAGTACACTGTGCTCGATGATGGCAAGGTAATTTGAGCAACAGGGGGTGGAAGATCCGACCTGCGCTATATCCGTCCGACGTGAGACCTGAAAGTGCGATCTGTTGGAGCACATTGTTAAAAGTAGCGAACATGCAACAACAAACAGATAGAATTTTGAATAATTGAAATTTTATTATCCAAAAAAGATAACATTTACAAAGGTATGACCTCCCTTTTATAGAATGGAGGAGATATGAGAGAGTATAAACATACAATGTGGGACTAAACATGTACAGGGCTGAGCGGCTAGAAATAAAGGAGACCGCACAGGTAGAGCGGTTAGACAGATGGGTTAACCGCTCGGCAACTCCAGCAGGATAAGAACAAGCCGCAATGGGAGACCGATAGACCGCCCGGTCTCCAAGCTCCTGAGTGAGACCGCCAGACCGCTCGGTCAACAAACCGCCAGACAAGACCGCAAGGCCGCCCGGTCTAATACTTCAACACTCACCCTCAAGCTGGAGCATAGATATCAATCATGCCCAGCTTGTCACAAATGTGGAAGAAGGAAGTAGAGACCGGCTTTGTGAAGATATCTGCCAATTCCTTGTCAGAGGTGACAAACGAAGTACAAATCTATTTTTCAAAATCTCTTCCCGAATGAAGTGGCAGTCAACCTCTATATGCTTTGTTCTCTCATGGAAGACCGGATTTCTGGATATGTATATAGCGGCCTTGTTGTCACAGAACATAGGAAGAGGATAGTCATAGACCTCTCCTAGGTCAAGCATGAGAGCCCGCAACCACGTTAACTCACACGTGCTTGATGTCATACTCCGGTATTCGGCTTCTTCACTGGATCTAGAGACAACAGACTGTTTCTTGATCTTCCAACTCACAAGATTTCCTCCAACAAAAGTACAAAAACCTGATGTGGACTTACGATCGCCTTTATCATCCGCATAGCTTGAATCTGAGTAGGCCTCAACCCTCAGTTGATCATTCTTCTGAAAGATTAGCCCTTTGCCTGGTGCTGCTTTGACATACTCTAAAATCCTCAAGGCAGACTGAAAATGGCACTCCCTGGGAGCTTGCATAAACTGACTGACCTTGCCTACAGCATAGGGGATGTCGAGTCTAGTCACTGTGAGATAGATGAGTTTGCCTACCAAACGTATGTACCTTGTGACATTAGAAGAAGAGACGAGTCATCCGTCCATGTTTTCTCTTCTCCAATAGCCATGAGAAACCGAGCCGGTTTGGCACCTGTCAATCCTGCTTCTTGTAGAAGATCAAGGGCATACTTCCGTTGGGAGAGAACCAACGAGTCAAGTTTCCGAGAGATTTCTATCCCCAAAAAGTTTTTCGGGGAGCCCATATCCTTCGTGACCAAGTGTTGACGAAGGTTCTTCTTCGTCAAGTCCACCCCATCTTGGTCATCGCTAGTAAGAAGAATATCATCCACATATACTGCCAAAACCACCAGTCCAGAGGCCTTTTTGCGAATGAATAAGGAGTGATCGGCCGAACTCCTTATAAAGTCGATGGTAGCCACAATACCACTGAATTTGTCGAACCACGCCCGTGGGCTCTGCTTTAGGCCATAAATGACCTTCTTCAAACGACATACGCGTGTATCCCCCTAAGCAACATACCCAGGAGGTTGCTCCATGTAGACATCCTCCTGAAGATCGCCATAGAGAAAGGCATTCTTGACATCAAGCTGGAAAATAGCCCAATCCAGGTTAACATCCACAGAGAGAAGAACCCGGATGGTGCTGAGGCGAGCAACCGGAGAAAAAGTGTCAAAGTAATCAACGTCGTAAGACTGAAAGAAGACTTTGGCCACCAGCCGGGCCTTGTAGCGATCCACAGTGCCTTCGGGGTGAAATTTCACAACAAATATCCAGCGATAACCAACCACATCAGTGCCCACGGGAGGAGGAACAAGGGTCCAGGTACCCCTTTCAGTAAGAGTAGCCATCGCTTCATCTATGACAGATTTCCAATGAGGGATAACAAGAGCCTCCTGGTAGGTGCGGGGAGTAGAAGTAGCGGAGATAGCCAAGGCAAAACACCAGCGAGAAGGAGAAAGCCGATCATAGGAAACAACTGTCGCAAGTCGGTGTTGAGTACACGCCCGCACCCCTTTGCGAAGAACAATGGGAAGATCCAGGTCGACGGGTGCGGCAGCGACCGGAGTGTCCGTGGCGGAGAAGGCTGGCCCTAGACTAGAGAGAGACGGCACCGGAGAAGAGGGAGGAGGGGTGGGTGGGGAGACGGATAGGGAAGGAGACGGTGGAGGAGAGGACGGAAGGTGGGTCATGTCGAGATGCGTGGAGGGAACGGAGAGAGGAGGTGGAGAAGCAGAGACATCAGGAGGAAGAGAGGAGGTAGGAGAGAAGTAGGAAGCATTCTCGAAAAATGTCACATCCGCGGAGACAAATTGCTTGCGTAGAAGGGGGTCAAAACAGCAATAGCCTTTTTGAGTGGTAGAGTACCCCAAAAAGACACACTTGGTGGACCGGGGGGAAAGCTTGTCGCGGGTAGTGGAGGGAGCGTGAACAAAAGCCGTCCAGCCAAAGAGACGGAGAGGGAGAGGAAAAGGTTCCTTGTGGGGGTAGAGAATGGAGAAGGGGTCTGGCCATGGAGAACTGTGGATGGAAGTCGATTGATGAGATAGCAGGCGAGGAGCACAGCGTAGCCCCAGTAGGAGCGAGGTACTTGCATCTGCGTCATGAGAGTACGAGCAATATCAAGGAGGTGACGATTTTTACGCTCCGCCACCCCATTCTGCTGGGAGGTGTAAACACAAGTAGTTTGATGAAGAAGACCATGTTGTTGAAAGAAAGAGGAGAACTCATGATTAAGATATTCCTTAGCATTATCAGAGCGTAAAACTTTAATAGAAATGTCAAACTTATTCTTAATCATAAAATAAAATGATTGCCAAACAGAAGAGAGTTCAGAGCGATCTTTTAATAGATACACCCAAGTACATCTTGAAAAATCATCTATAAAAGTGACAAAATAGGAACTACCCCGACCAACAGTGATGGTAGGAGCAGGACCCCAGACATCAGAATGAATGAGATCAAACGGGCGAGAGGAGCCACAACCTTGCTTCGGTGGGAAGGAGGAGCGATGATGTTTGTCAAGCTGACACGCATCACAGTTGAGCGGAGGACTGGTCGGAGGTAAGTGGGGAAGAAGCTGTCGAAGAATCCGAGGAGGAGGATGTCCAAGGCGAAGATGCCATTGAAGCAGATCTGTAGAGGAGGAGTAGGCGGACAGAGAAGAAACGTCGACGAGGAAATAGAGGCCGCCGCTCTCAGGCCCAGTAGCAATCGTCCGCTGGGTCCTCGGGTCCTAAAAAGAACAAGAAGTGAGAGTGAATAAGACAGAGCACTGTAGTTGTCGGCATAAAGTGGTAACAGATAATAAATTGCACTGGAACTTCGGGACATAGAGAGTGTCCTCCAAGCGAAGCGACGGGGTGACTTGAACCATGCCCGTCCCAAGCACTGGGGACGGTGAACCATCCGCCACACGAATCAGGGGTAGGCGGTCATGCGTTTCAAGGAGAGAGAAGCAATGAGGGTTGCTAGTCATATGATTTGTAGCACCCGAGTCAATCAGCCATTTACCTTGGGTAACAACGTGGGCACTACCTGAAGTCGTGGCCATAGAGGGAGACGGCCGAGAGGTGGCAGAGGTCGAGGAAGGAGCATCACCAGAAGGGCGAAGACGAGGATGTTTCTGCCAGCAGCGGTCAACAGAGTGGCCGGTACGACCACAGTAAGAGCAGAGGAACTTGGACGAACCACGCCCGTCGGAGTGGCTGCGGCCACTAGGACCCCCCCACTGAGCCTGGTGAGCATAGGAGTCCTGGGAAGGGGGGAGGCCAACAGAGGCCATTGGAGCAGCGAAGTAACAGCGGCAATGCGAGCCGCAGTGGCATCCAAAGTAGGAGATTTCGCCTCACCAAAGATCTGCTGTCGGATCATATCATAGGAATCGGGAAGACAGAGAAGATAACAAATAACCAGGAGTTCCTGGAAGTGTTTGTGCAGGTCAGCCAAGTCCGCAGAAAAGGGACGATTCTGTAGGATCTCGGCGCCAAGAGCCTGAACTTGATGGTAAGCTGCAGCAGGAGACATGGAGGGGCGGGCAAAGAGATCCGCATAAAGAGTATAAATGCGGGACGTCTGGCCCCCCTTCGAATAGAGAGCAGCAAGGTGAAGCCAGGCAGCCTTGACCGTCTCATCATGGCGAATGACGGGAAGGCACTCATCAGAGAGGCTGTTGGCGAGCCAAGTGCGGACATGGGCATCACTCGCATCCCAGTCATCAAATTCAGGCGAGGTACGAGGAGGAGGGTCATCGGTGAGGTGATGACGCTTGCGCTGAGAGCGAAGAAGAAAGGTGAAAGAAACGCTCCAATCGGGATAGTTGGAGCCAACAAGCTTAGAAAGTGTGCCAAGGTCGCCCGAAGGAGTAGGGGGAGGAGGAGCTACGGGAGTGGTGGAGATAACGGGGGTGGAGAGACCGGAAGTAGTCATAGGAAACCGCGCGAGAAGAAGAGAAGCCGCGGGGAGAGGAAAAAGGAGAGCAACCCGCGCGAAACCGCAGCGGTTTAAAGGGAAGAAGCCGCGCGAACACTAGTGGCTAGGAAGCAGACCAAGGCACAGCGGGGAAGAGGTCGCGCGTACTGAAAAGTCCGAGCGAACAGAAGAGAAGAGGAAGCAAGAAGCAGCGGCGACAATAACAAGTCGCAAGCCGGGCGAACAGAATCAGGCCGCATAGCTAGGGGAAAACAGGCAACTAGAAGGAAACAGGTCGCGGCGACAACTAAATAGGTCGCGGCGACGAAGAGAAGCTAGAGAAGAGAAGCAACAAGCCACGCGAACAGGGCAGTGGGCGGAAGAGCAGACAAGCCGTGAAGGCAGGTCGCGTGAAGCAGAAACAAGCCGCGATAATCAGAGAGCGCACACAATCAGGAGGAAAAGACTGTGTGCTCTGATACCGTGTTAAATGTAGCGAACATGCAACAACAAACGGATAGAATTTTGAATAATTGAAATTTTATTATCCAAAAAGATAACATTTACAAAGGTATGACCTCCCTTTTATAGAATGGAGGAGATATGAGAGAGTATAAACAAACAATGTGGGACTAAACATGTACAGTGCTAAGTGGCTAGAAATAAAGGAGACCGCACAGGCCGCGCGGTTTGACAGATGGGTTAACCGCTCGGCAACTCTAGCAGGACAAGAACAAGCCGTAATGGGAGACCGATAGACTGCCCGGTCTCCAAGCTCCTGAGTGAGACCGCCAGACCGCTCGGTCAACAAACCGCCAGACAAGACCGCAAGGCCGCCCGGTCTAATACTTCAACACACATAGCAAGAGTCTTAGGCCTGCGCACCGTGATACAATGGGGGGCTACGGGCCAATCCCGGTTCACTAAGACTATAAAACTCTGGCTGCACGCCATGGAGTAAATGCTCAAGTGATTTGACGTTGGGTTGCGACCTTGATACGGTGGTGGGCAACTGGTTCGCCGGTACACCAAAAATATACCTTGAGTGCACGTATCGTCGGGCCGGGTGGCTGATGGTTGTGATGGAATGTGTGCGTAAAAGCACATTTGTGATATATATGCTTATGAAATGCTATGCCTGCATGGAAGATTACCACTGCCACGGGAAAGGGGTAGGGTCGTTATAATTTGGTCAGCTGAATGTTGACTGTTGCCTCTGTTTGCCACTGTTGGGTTGAATATCCCTGTGTAGGTACTTGAGAGCCGAGCGGGACGCATATGGGCTGAAGTCCCTGCTGCATTTGCTGCTGCCGTTACTATCCCTCGAAGGCTAAAAGAAATGTTATGTTTTCTTTTTATGTGGTCGGCCTGCGTGCCAATGTTTGAGGCCACTATTTTGAAAGCCCTGTAAGGACATAAGGCCAACTACTTGTATGTGTAAGACATTCCTATTGTGTATAAAATGTGGAGTTTTTATGTGTTGGACATTCAGGTGTAGAGTTCAAATGTAGTGTTATAGGCTTCCGCTAGAATGCAATGTGCTAGGGTGCGCTACGCTACTCTGGTATCACACCGTAACTGCACCGCCTGTTTTGTGGTCTATGTTGTAGGGCCCTGGCCGGACCTTCTAGTATATACTATATGAACAGATGTGGTTGTTACAGATTGCTGGCACAATAAGAGTGTCCAGAGAAGTATTGATGGATTACCTGTCAGAAGAACTGCTGGTAGGCATGTTCAGTTTAATTCAAACTTGCACATAGGACCCAATCAGATTGGGGTCCTAAGGTTAGATAATATATTTGTTGCAGGTAAGTCCAAGTGGCCATACCGCTACATGGTACTTGGACATTGGATGTTCCAGGCACATGAATGGACAAGAAACATACTAAAGGATTACACTCCCATTCAGAATGGTCCCAGAGTTACCTTTGGGGGCTCAGAAAAAGGAGTAACAAAAAGTTTGGGTAAGATAACAAATGGTATAGTAACTATCACACAAGTGGCTTATGTGAAAGGTTTGAAACATAACCTTATAAGCATAAGTCAACTATGTGATTTGGGCTATGATATATCTTTCCTCAAGGATTAGTGTCAAATTAGAAGGTCAAGTGATCAGGGAGTTATCTTGACTGGCACTAGGAGAGGAAATGTTTACTGTCTAGACTTTGAGTGTGAGATAAAGGACTCTCCTATATGCCTAGTTGTAGATGAGAAAGTTTCTCATTGTGTCAAATGACACAAAAGACTAGCTCACCTTAACTACAAGACTACACGTAGACTCTTCACTGAAGAGTTCGTATGGAATGGTGCAGACGTTAAGTGCATTAGGGAGGGAATTTGCTCAGCTTGTCAAAAGGGCAAGTAGACCAGGTCTTCCCTCCAAAGTCTTGATACCAAGGACTCAGTGAGCTGTTTATACCTCATGCATATGGATCTTTTTTGGTCCTATGCCAATTCATAGTGTAGGTAGGAAAGTCTATACTCTTGTGGTGGTTGATGATTTTTCCAGGTTTGCTTGGGTTTTCTTCTTAAGGAAAAAATCTGAAATCCCAGATATCTTCCAGACTTTTGTCAAACAAATTCAGAATGAATTTAATTGTTCTGTGGTCAAGATCAGAAGTGATCATGGGATTGAGTTTCAGTCTAAATGCATGACAAAGTTCTATGTAGGGCTTGGGATTCTACAAGAATTTTCCTCACCTAGAAGTCCCAGCAAAATGGAATTGCTGAAAGGAAGAACAGAACTTTGATTGAGGCAGGTAGAACTTTGTTAAATGACACCTCTCTCCCAAAATATTTCTGGGCTGAGGCAGTAAATACTGCTTGTCATGTTCTCAATAGAGCTTCAATCATTAAAATCCATAAAAAGATTCCCTATGAGATTCTGAAAGGCAGAAAACCAAACTTATCCTATTTTAAGATCTTTGGTAGCAAGTGTTATGTACTAAATAATGGTAAGTCTCATTTGACTAAGTTTGCTGCCAAATCCCAAGAAGGGATATTTATTGGGTACAACAAAAATAGTAAAGCATATAGAATCTATAACATGACTACACAAGTTGTAGAGGAGTCAGTCCATGTAGTCTTTGTTGAGTCTAAGTTAATTAACTGTGAGTTGCCAAGCACTTCTTCTAGTCCTGCAGGTTTACAAGATAAGATGAACAATCTGACCATCGGGGAAGATAAACCAGCAAGTCAAGAGACTAAAGATGATGGATACTGTCTAGGGGGAGCTCAAACCTTACCTGCTGAAAATGAAGAACACCTAGCTGGAGATATAGAAGATCAACAAGCTGAAGGAATATTACCTCTAGCCTTGAGAAATTTAAGAGATCATCCTGCTCATCAAATCATTGGTGATGCTAGTCAAGGTGTAATGACCAGAAGCAAGAACTTGAACTCAGCACTATGTTTAAGCTTTTTGCCTCAAATGGAACCAAAGAAGTTTGAAGAGGTCATTCTAGATTCATTCTGGATTGATACAATGTAGGAAGAACTGAATCAATTTAAGAGATGGCAAGTTTGGAAACTAGTTCCTAGACCTAAAGAACATAATGTGAAGGGGACTAAATGGATCTGCAGAAATAAGTTAGATGAAAATGGAATTATTGTCAAGAACAAGGCTAGACTGGTTGCAAAAGGCTACATGCAGTAATAAGTAATAGAATTTGACCAGACCTTTACCCCTGTAGCAAGGCTAGAAGCAATAAGACTATTCCTTGCCTATGCAGCCTATAAAGAATTCAATCTCTTTCAAATGGATGTCAAGTCAGCATTCCTGAATGGAGACCTAAAAGAGGAAGTATATGTGGACCAGCCATCAGGTTTTGTAGATCCTCACTTTCCTGATCTTGTCTTTAGACATAAGAATGCTCTATATGGGTTAAAACAAGCACCTAGAGCTTAGTATGAGACATTGTCTACTTTTCTCATTGAGAACAAATTCTCAAGAGGGAAAATAGACAAGACCCTACTCCTCAGGGAATCCTAGGGCAAGATCATCTTAGTCCAAATATATAGTGATGTCATAATCTTTGGATCTACTGAGAACAATCATTGCAGGAAGTTTGCCAAACTTATGCAAGGGAAGTTTGAGATGAGTGGCATGAGTGAGCTAAATTAATTTTTGGGACTTCAAGTAAAACATACTGATGATGGATTGTTCATATCCCAGTCTAAGTTCACCAGGGAGTTGATTAAAAAGTATGACATGGAGACAGCTGGCACCATGAAAACTCCAATGGGGACAAGTATGCCTTTAGGCAAAGATGAGGTAGGGAAACATATTGATGAGTTTTTGTATAGAGGGATAATTGGCTCCTTACTATACTTAACTGCAAGTAGGCCTAACATCATGTATGCCACATGTGTCTGTGCTAAATACCAGGCATGCCCTAAAGAGTCACATTATTCTGCTGCCAAGAGAATTTTAAGATATCAAGGGCACACCAGATCTTGGTCTATGGTACCCTAGGAATATAACTTTTCTGCTAACAGGCTTTTCAGATGCAGACTTTGCAGGCTGTAAAGAAGAGAGGAAACGTACCACAGGTACATGCCAATTCCTAGGAGGAAGGCTGGTGTCATGGAACAACAAAAAGAAGATAAGTGTTGCTATATCCATAGCAGAGTCAGAATATATTGCAGTTGGAAGTTGTTGTACTCAGTTGCTATGGATGTAACATCAACTGGAGGACTATGACATCAAGATAAGTAAAACTCCTCTATATTGTGATTCTACTAGTGCTATATCAATTGATAGAAACCCTGTTTCACATAGTAGAACTAAACATATTGAAATTATGTACCATTTTATATGAGAACATGTTGAGAAAGAGGACATAACCTTAGAATTTATTTCTACTGATACTCAAGTAGCTGGTATATTCACTAAACCTCAAGATGAAATTAAATTCAATTACTTTAAAATTGAATTAGGCATGTTGAACTTGGAATAGAATGGTAAATTAAGAAAAATTCTACATGAAATATGACTAAGTAAATCTGTGATGACACTTAGTAGTTGGTGTCGACATATAAGAAAGAATTTTGTCGACACTCACGATTTGGTGTCGACACAAAGAGTTATTGCCCCTGAGATGTTGGTGTCGACACATCAAAAAGATTATGTCGACACTCAGAATTTGGTGTCGACACATAGCTTTATTGACACTTAGATATTGGTGTCGACACATACAGTCGTCTGTGTCGACACACAGAAATTAATGTTGACTCTTAAGGTCGTCTGTATCGGCGAATTGCAATTGGTTTCAACACAAAAGTGTTGTCATGACTCTAAATTCTCTGTCGAGACTTTAGTAGTCTGTGTTGACATAATCCAAACAGTGTCGACATACTAAACTAATTTCCGCCTGCCTTTTGTCCTTCCCTGTTAGAAAAGTATAAATAGGTGGCAACGAGACCTTGTCGACTACGCTCTCAGAAATCTCGAGACTAAACCGTATGTGTCGACAAGAAGATCATCTTCCTTCTCTTCAATTTTCTCTCTCTCTCATCTCCATTGGCGCCCAAATTGGAAAACAATGTGAACAAAGGTTATGAGTTCGTCCGGGGGGCGTTTACTGCTGCTGCACATGAAATCAAGATGGTTGTAGACCAAGTCCAGGAAACCGGACTGGAATATTTGGTTTCAGAATAAACCAAAATCTGGAAGAAAGAAGTTCTTGAGTTCTACTCCAACACCATGTTGAACTTGAAGGGGAACAAGATCAAATCCACTGTTCATGGCGAGAAGTTCAAACTAACACCCAAAAGTCTGAGTAAAACCCTTCATCTTCCAAGGGTAAAAGAAGAAATAGAGGTTGATTCCGATTTGACTTCTGAAGCCCTAAAATGGTGTGGGCTGGCCGTAACAACTCATATCGGTTCGTCCATGACAAGGAAAGGGATGAAATCCCAAGGGAAATTTCTCTCTGAAATCATTGGCAAAGTAGTACTCTGTAAAACTGCGGGACATGATAGGGTCTCATCCTACATGTTCAGCCTTATGACAAGAGTCATCTTCTAGGTGAAGACTGACTGGAGTTCAGTAATTTTCAACAAAATCAAGGAAAGAATCAAAAAACCAAATCTGGGGAGGATACTAAGTCTGTATCTCGCTGACAACATACCTGAGGTGATTAATCAAACTGCTGGCACCAAGATTAATCACATGAGGCACATGGACATAAGGATATTATCAAGGTGGGACAAAGTTTTGTCCAAAGAAGACCCATCACCAAAACAGACATCCCAAAAGGTCCAATCTTCCAAGAAAGGTCAAGTGCACGCTGAGGAGTCCTGAAGTGACTCAGAAGAGAGGGTAGAGTTCAATTCTAATGAAGAGACCCCTAACAAACCCAGGATGTCTCCTACCCATACACCTGGAACTGAAGCTCAGATCCAGGGGAGGCTATCCATCAGATGAATATTCTTGAGACATCAGTCCCAGCTGAAACTGTCATTGAAGCCCAGCTTGACAGTGAGGCTGTGAATATCACCATCATGGCAGTGGTTCAAGACATCAACATGGCAACTGATCCTTCTGACAAAGAGGCACAAGATGTCCATCTTTCTGATTTGCTAGAAACACTTTAGGATCCTGAGATAGAAATAGTTCAAGACTTGGTAAGTGACCTCCTAAAGAAGCAAGAAGAAGTCCACCAAGAAAAGATGTCTATAGATCCACCATCTGCCACGAGGATTGAGGGGGAGGCACCAAACCTAGCCCCTAGACTGGTTGAAAATGTTCCAGGAACAACAATGGAACTTAAAATATCCTCTGATACTGAAGATGAGGAGGCAGCCACAGCTCTTAAGAAAAGAAAATTAATGGAAATCAAAAAAAGAGTCCTGGTTATAAGAAATCTTTCAAGGCAAGCTCCTCCTCTACTGCTTCTCCTATAGACTTCAATTCTCTATTAGTACAGCTCCAAGTAAAACTTGATGAGCAAAGACAAGCTTTAGAAAAATATGTGGATGAAAGTAATAAGGAGCTGCAGTTCAACTTGGCCTAAGATATCAAGTCTATTCGATTTGAGGTCAACATGCTGAAAAAGGACATGACAGATTGCTTCCACAATGGAGGAAATGTGGTGGTGTATCTTGCTAAACAACAACAAACCACTAAGACTGAAATAGATGATCTTTTGGTCAAGCAAGGAATTGTTCTGGAAAATTAGAAGATGCTAAATGGGAACTTGCTGGAACTACACACCATTTCTCTGCCTAAGTTGGATGAACAAACTACTGCCCTTCAAGCCAATATAACACCCAAGTGTCTGCTATAGAAAAATAGATTAAACTAGACTTGGCAATAGTTTCTACTACAATAAAGACTTCTGAATCTGCAATTTCTGCTCTTCTCAAGAAATTCAAAGACTACTACACCACTGGAGCTAATCATGTCACAGATCAAATTAGATTTCAAAACAATGATCTCAGAGATCATATCTATAGAGAAGTCATAAAGGGGGAGAGGGTACTAGTTCAAGCTAGCTCTGACCATGCAAAATGGGTAACAAACAGTATCAGAGCTACCTTGGGATATCCACCCCTATGTGATGATAATAACAATGCCGAATCTGGATGTCTGCCAGAGTTCTTGGGGGGCGGGGGGATGGCACAAGAGGTAGCTCAAGTCATATATCCCCCTTCTAGGTTTGAAAAATCCAACAGACTGTTCAGACTTTGTACAACCCTCCATAGGACAAAATGGCAGTAATTTATGAGGAGGTGGATATGGCTGACCTAGTACTACTGAAAGAACAAGAGGCTCAAATGTCTAAGAAGAGATTTAGAGAACAGGCTGAGGCAAGGGCTAATTTTGAAAAATGGAGTCCAACCTCTAGAAGTATCTTCTTGACATCATGGAATGCAGTTGCTAACAATCAGTATGATAGAGGTCAGTTGTACTCTAAACAAGAATGGGATAAGTATCTTGCTCAATAAGAGAAGGTTCACAAATTCAGGAAGGACTTGAATGCTGGAAAAATCCCTGCAAACTCTATAGAGCCTTGCAAGAACTTCCCCAAACCATTTCATTACTTTGAGAGGCAAAAGCTGAAAGCTTACCAACTAAATGCCAAAGATATTAAAGGAAAGGTGCTTGCTACTGATACTGAAGCTGATGTCAAAGCAACCATTTAGTGAGGGAAAGGAATAGTCATTAAGGAACCTAGTCAACTTTTACCTTAGATTGACTAGCATTTGAAAAACTGTATATTTTTTATTGTTCTTAAGAAAACTATAACCTTGTAATCTCATCTTGAGTATTTGAGAATGAAATTCTAGGTGAACAATTGTTTACATATCTGTGTATCTGTGTTACATGTTTTTTCCTTATGTTATTTTGTTTCTGAATATTTGTGTGTAACATGATGTTTTTGTTATTGAATAAATTTGGTTGAAATATCTGGATATATCATGCTTATCAATTTTGTTATATGGTGTATATCATTCACTATGGGTTATAACTTCTCCAAATATGGGGAGATTGTTGGGTACATTGGAATTTGTGTACCTGATTTGGAGAAGCCTCACCTAAGTAAATGATATACATCGGTGGTATTTGATGGTGCATTGAGTTAATTTGTGTAGGCAGAAGACTGCAGAAAATATTCTAAGTACAAAAGTGTTGAGACAATTATTTTGTGTCGAGACCTTTGAAGGAGCTATGTCAAGACAAGAAGCAAGTCTGTGTCGACACACATGACTTGTGTCGACACTCAGAAGCTACGTCGACATCAACTGCGTCAACACTTATAACTTGTGTCGACATACTTAGACTGTTGAGCTGACAAGTCTAAAGAGGCAACTATGTCGACATCCAGGACTTGGGTCGATACTTAGAGAGGCTGTGTCGACACACAGGACTTGTGTCGACACATTCTACAAAAGCTGTGTCGTGAACTTTATAAAGAGGCTGTGTCGACACACAGGACTTGTGTTGACACATTCTACAAAAGCTATGTCATGAACTTAATAAAGATGATGTGTCGACACAGGACTTGTGTCGACACATTCTACAAAAGCTATGTCGAAAACCTTTTTTTGAAGGAGTTGTGTCGACTGTTTTCTGAAGTATGTTTACACAGTCTACTAAGACAGTGTTGAGAACAAGTGAAGAGATATGTTGATAGTTGCTGATGTTTGTCTACAACGTCAATGGAAGTGTGTCGACACCCGGGTAATTGTGTCGACACATACTCTGTAAGACCCCATTTTTTTTGCAACCACCACCGGGGTCTTAGGCCCAGAACAGCCGCTTTATGGTGACACCTTCGCACCCGGGAAGGTCATCACTACAAAACGCTGATCCTGCTGGCCAAATCGATCACCATCGATAGAATGTATAATGAATGAAAGTGTAAGCATCCAAGTCCACAATAGAAAGAGGAAATCACATGACAAATAAGTAGTCCACATCGCGAGAAAGTGAATACGGGCTTAAGCCCGATACATGATAATCTCACTACAATCCACTCATAAAAGTAAAACTACTAATACTCGGGTCCACTCATGGATCCGGATGCCTGTCCACCCGAGCTACACTGGCCCATCTCCATCTGCATCGTACCCTGCTGGTGTTGTGTCTCCTGCGGCTGTTCCCTGTCTCCCATCCGAAGCACCTAAAATATGGTGGTCAAATGACCGTCAGTCAAAATAGACTCAGTCAACAATCCCCCACCCCTCTACCCGTGGATCCGAGGCACCGGGTGAAAAGGAGTGAAAAGGAGGACCAAAAGAAGGGCATAATCAAGCAGGTGACATCTACCCTAAGGAATAAAATAATAAGGTATGACTGGGGTATCACAATAATTAAACATGAGTAAATAATTGTGTAACAAACGTAAACAGTAAGGAGTAGCAAATAAGTAAAAGCAGTAAGAAGAGTAAGTAAGAGCAATGAGAAATATAACCGTTGATTTATAGGGATTACCCCTATAGACCAAGGGGTCGTTTTGCAAGGCCTGTCATATAAAACGTCCCATACCATTTTATACGATAGGTGTCAGGGTGTTGGAACACCCTATTACTAATTTGGGTCAGGATCACTATGTCTCTAGGAACCTTTGTTTGACCTCCTGTATAGCTTAATAGGTCAATTAGAATTGAGTCTAAGGGTTAGTAGTCTAGGTTTGGAAGCTGCCCTGAAGACCAAGTTTTTCTGTCTGGAGACCAAGTCTGATCGTCGAGCTCAGCACGACGATTCGTCGAACTCCGGTCGACGATCGTCTAGCTCAACTTCGACAGATCGTCGAACTCCATTCGACGATCGCTGAGCTTAACTTCTTAATATCGTCGAACTCAGTTCGACGATCGGTGAGCTCAGTTCGACGGTTTTGACTCTGCATTGGATCTTTATCTCTGAGCTCAGTTCGACAATCTTTGAGCTCAGATCGACGATTTCAGTTAACTTCCAGAATTCAAATTCAAATCAGACAGGAGTTATTATGCAATTTATTCAAAGATTTGCTAGCCGTTTTCATTTATCTCTGGACCAAGTTTCAAGGGATCTTTCAAGGAATAATTCTGTGGACTTTCCTCCAGAAGAGTTTTTGCAATTAAGGATGCAATCAATGCAGACCAACGACTATCTTTGACAGAGAATGATATTCTATTCTGGAACAGAGAATAAAAGACATAATGTTTTTGAATCAATAGAGATTAACAAGAAGAGAACACACAATACAGAGTACAGAGACTCATTCAAAATCTTCTGTCAAAAAGAATTCTGAAAAACACTCATAAAAGAGATCAAGCTTTCAAAGATCTCTTCAGCTCTCAAAGTGTTCAAGGCCAACATCATTTCAAGACTCCAGACACTCAACATTTCAGCCATTGCTGAAACCATCTATTGCTGGAGTTCTACCTTTGAAGGCCTATCACCCTCAGCAAAGCTTTTCTTCCTGAAGATTTCAAGGATTCAGGGGGAGCTTTGACATCAATCCACATAGTCTTCTCAGTTGTTTGAGAAAGAGAAGACTGCCATCACTCTCTCACCCCTAGTTTGTAAAGGGTTTCTCAAACTCCCTTCAAAAGTTTGAATCTGGTTTTTGAGCACCTTGTCAAAAGCTCATTGGTGTCAAGACACCTGATCAAAAAATCTGCTTTGGTTTTTGAGCACCTTATCAAAAGCTCATTGGTGCCCAGGACACCTGATCAACTCATCCTACAGTGGATTCCTACCTAGGGTGGTAGAAGAGTGGATGTACCCAAGTTTGGGGAACCACTATATTTCCTTGTGTCCTCTGGCTCTGCTTGTTTACTTTTTGTTTCTGGCCTTGATTTGTCTGTGCTTAGTTTTTGCATAGCTTAGTTCTGTGATTAGATTTATATTTGCTTCCCTGCTCACACTTATTACAACAATTGTTGTAAAAGTTTTTAAAAGTACTAAAACAACATATACTCTATTCACCCCCCTCTAGAGTATATCAGATCTAGTTGCCCTTTCAATTGGTATCAAAGCGAGGTTGGTTAAACATACCATATCTGATTGGTTGTACAGGCTAACACCTGAACCCCAAGATTCCAAACTAGATCTGTTTTTCTTTTGTATTTTATTATTAGTTTTTGTTTGCACAAATCATGGCCCAAAACAAAGATTATGCTAGCACCAGACCTCCAGTGTGCAATCTTTCCAAGTTTGCACTTTGGAAAGCAAGGATTAGACTTTACATGAATTCCATTGACGAAGATATTTTCAATTCTGTTTTGACAGTGTGTCCAAGACCCCCAGAGAGCACACGCACAAATGCTGTTCCACCTCCATCAGGAACAGATGCTGACATCAAAAAATGGAAAGTAGCTGATGCCAAGGCTATGAACATCCTAGCCCAGACAATGTCAGATGACATATTCCAAAAGGTAGCTGAATGCAACTCAGCCAAGGAGATTTGGGACAAGTTCTCAGAAATTGTCTCAGGCTCAGCTGATGAGATAAAGAACAGAAGATCCCATCTCATCTCACAATATGAGAACTTCAAGAAGGGAGAGACTGAGTCAGTGGGAGACATGTACAACAGATTGAGTCTAATTGTCAGTGAGCTAAGGACATTGGACAAAGAGATTTCTCTGACAGAACTTAATGACAAGATCCTAATGTGCTTCCCCAGCACTTGGGATTCAAGAATCTGGCCAATTAAGGATGCCAGAAGTCTAAATGAGATCACCACTGAAGCCTTGTTGGGTAAGCTCAAATCTTATGAGCTACTCATCAAGAATAGAGAGGAAGAACAGAAGGCTGCTTCACCAGCCACAAGGAAAGAGAAAACCATAGCCTTCAAGGCAACTGAGGATCTGCCTGAAGATAAGAGCACAGGCAATGATGAACTACTCAGCTTGTTGGCCAAAAGATTCTACAATATGGCCAGAAAGGACTTCAGAAGAAGATCATACAAGGAGCAGGACAAGCCAAGGTATGACAAGTCCATTAGCAACAATAAAGACATTATCTGCTTTGGTTGCAGGAAACCAGGGCACATAGTTCCTGACTGTCCAGAGAACAAGACCAAGGACAGAAGGGACATAAAAGAAAGAAGAAAGGAGAAAGACTCCAAAAGGAATGGAAATGGCAAGCCCTCTTCAAGCAAAAATAAGCATACAAGAAAAGGGTTTGTTGCTGAATCCTGGAGTGAGACAGAAGAGGAATCAGAAGCCTCATCTAGCTCCAGTGATGATGAGGATGATGCAGAAGAAAAGGAATTCTGCATGATGGCAATTAATGCCTCACAGCACAATTCAGAGGATGAAGAGTCAGAGTCAGACTCAAAAACCCAACCTAAAGAAGATCAGATGAAGACCTATCCAACATCTAACCAGCAATGGTACTTGGATAGTGGGTGCTCTAAGCACATGACAGGGAACAAGGACAACCTCACTTCCTTTAGATCCAAGCTTGGACCCAAGGTTATCTTTGGTGATTCCAACTTTGGACAAACTAAAGGATATGGTGCAGTCCAGATTGGTTCAGTAACCTTCAAGAAGGTAGCTTATGTGGAAGGACTGAAGCACAACCTAATCAGCATCAGTCAGCTATGTGATGAAGGCTACCAGGTGACCTTCAGCAAAGCCTTATGCAAAATCAAGTCAGAGGACAACACAACTGTGTTGACAGGTATAAGGAAAGGTAACATCTACCTAGTAGACTTTCTTTCAACTGATATAGATATCTACTTGTTTAATTCAGTCAGTAGACCAAATGTTTTATGGCATAAGAGACTAGGACACCTAAACCTTAGAACTATTGTAGGCTATCCAAGGACAACCTTGTTAGAGGACTACCTTCTGGCCCCTACAAGAAGGAAGGACTATGCAAGACTTGTCAATTAGGCAAGCAAACTAAAAACAGTTTTAAGTCACTTAATAAGAGTGATTCACCTAGGATATTGTATCTGTTACACATGGATCTATTTGGACCCATCACAGTACAAAGCCTAGGAGGGAAATCCCACACTTTAGTAATTGTAGATGACTTCTCTAGATTCACTTGGGTGTTCTTTCTAAGGAAGAAGTCTGATAACTTTAAGTGTCTGACAGAGTTTCTCAAATGTATACAGATTGAGTTCAATACTCACATTGCCCTGATCAGAAGTGATCATGGGACAGAGTTTGATTCTCTTCTTATGCAAGAGTTCTGTCAGAGTGAAGGGATCAGACATACTTTCTCAGCTCCTAGAACTCCTCAACAAAATGGGGTAGCTGAAAGGAAAAATAGAACCCTTATTGAATCTGCCACTACATTGTTGTCAGATGCTCATCTACCTCTATCCTTTTGGGCAGAGGCAGTGAACACCTCCAACTATGTGCTGAACAGAAGTCTGATACATAAACTGAAGGGAAAGACTCCCTATGAATTACTCAAAGGGAAGAAATCTAAAGTTGACTATTTTAGAATTTTTGGTTGCATTTGCTATATTCACAATAATGACAAGAAATACTTAGCAAAATTTCAAGCCAAAGATGATGAAGGAGTGTTTCTGGGATACTCCATGATCAGCAAGGCCTATAGGGTCTATAATAAATCATCTTTGAAAATTGAGGAATCTGTTCATATTTCATTTGATGAAACTAACATGTCTTTCAAGGAGAAGATTTCTTCTACCATAGAACCTTTACAGGAACACTCTCTAGTTGAAGATATGAACAAGCTACAGGTTGCTCAAGAGGATGAAAGCAGTGAAGATGAAGGGAATGCTCAACACATTGAAGCTCAACTTGAAGAGCCAGTTGTTGTACCACAAGAGGAAACAACAACACAGGTTGGTGAACAATCAACACCCCCTGTTGATTTAGTAACATCAAGAGACCATCCAATTTCCCAAATAATTGGAGAACTCTCAGCTGGTGTGCAAACCAGAAATCAGGTCAACCAAAACCTGTTGCACACCTGCTTCCTTTCTCAAATTGAACCTCAGTCCATTCAAGATGCAGAGCAAGATCCACACTGGATCATTGCAATGCAAGAGGAGTTGCATCAATTTGAGAGGAACAAAGTATGGGAACTAGTGCCAAAGCCTAAGGATCATTCCATTGTTGGAACAAAATGGGTATTCAGAAATAAACTGGATGATCAAGGAGTAATTATAAGGAACAAGGCAAGGCTAGTTGCCCAGGGATATTCTCAAGAAGAAGGAATTGACTACGACCAGACCTTTGCACCTGTTGCAAGATTAGAAGCCATCAGGATTTTTTTAGCTTATGCAGCTCACAAAGGCTTCAAGGTCTATCAAATGGATGTCAAGAGTGCTTTCTTAAATGGAGACATCAAAGAGGAAGTTTATGTCAGACAACCTCCAGGTTTTATCTCTCCAACTTATCCTGATTATGTTTTTAGACTGAACAAAGCATTATATGGTCTCAAGCAAGCTCCTAAAGCATGGTATGAGACCCTAACATGCTTTCTCTTGGAAAATGGTTTTATAAGGGGTAGAGTAGACCAAACTCTTTTTATTAGAACCCCTAAGTCCCATACCCTACTAGTGCAAATTTATGTAGACGATATCATTTTTGGTTCTACTGACTCAAAATTGTGCAGAAGGTTTTCTAACCTGATGCATTCTAAATTTGAGATGAGTAGCATAGGTGAGCTATCCTTCTTCCTAGGATTGCAAGTCAAACAACATGCTGAAGGCATCTTTATTTCTCAAACCAAATATGCTAATGAACTGGTTAAGAAATTTGGTATGTCTGAGGCATCTTGTATGAAAACACCCATGCCTATCAATGCTGTATTGGATGCTGATGAACATGGGAAACCTGTTGATCAGACAACATATAGAGCAATGATTGTCTCTTTACTGTATCTTACAGCTAGTAGACCAGATATAATGTTTGCTACATGTATATGTGCTAGCTTCCAAGTAAGCCTTAGAGAGTCACACCTAACATTAGTAAAGAGGATTCTCAGGTATGTTAAAAGTTGTCCAAATCTAGGTCTCTGGTATCCAAAAGATTCAGCATTTGATTTAACTGGATTCTCTGATGCTGATTATACTGGATGCAGAATTGACAGGAAAAGCACCAGTGGAACTTGTCAGTTCCTTGGTGACAGACTTGTCTCTTGGTTTTGTAAGAAACAAACATCTGTGTCAACCTCAACTGCTGAAGCTGAATATATGGCTGCAGGCAGTTGTTGTTCACAAATATTGTGGATTCAAAACCAACTCCTAGACTATGGTTACAACTTAGAGAAGTCTAAAATCTTTTGTGACAATACAAGTGCTATTTCTATAGCTCAAAATCCAGTCCTCCATAGTAGGACAAAACACATAGAGATAAGGCATCATTTCTTAAGGGATAATGTTGAAAAACACAAAATTGAATTACAATATATCCCAACTGATTTACAAAGGGGAGATATTTTCACCAAGCCTTTGGATGAAAAGAAACACACCTTCTTCCTAAATCAGTTAGGAATGTTAGATGGAGGAAGTCTTAAATAATCTCCAAGATTTTGAAAGCTAAAAATTGACCAAGACTAGGAAAAAATTCTGATTTTTCTTAGTGTCTAGAATTTTTCTGATCTCTGAACTGCGCTCGACGATTTCCCCTAAGATCGTCGAACGGAGATCGACGATTTCCAGAATCGTCGAACTGAGTTCAGCGCCTCTCAGATAGTATGAACTATCTCTTCCGGTCAACGATCGTCGAACGGCGCTCGGCGATTATGTTTACTGAACGATCGTCGAACGGAGCTCAACGCTTTCCAAGATCGTCGAACGGAGATCGACGATGTTGGAGTCTCTTCAGATTCCTTTAGAAGCCTCGATCGTCGAATTGAGTTCAACGATCTTTCCAATTCTGCGTCGAACCCTAATATAAAACTCATTTTTCGCCGTCGTTCTCTCTTGCGCTTTCGATTTCTCTGCAAGGATTTTCTTTCCCTCCAAACAGTTCTACGCCTGGTCGTTTTGTTTGTTGAATTCTTGCAGGTACAATGGCTGTGTCAGTTGCAGTTCTAGCCGCCAGAAGTTCGATGCTGGATTCGACATTGATCTGGAATCGTTCAACACTACTGATCAAATATTCCAAGACATTCTGAGTTTATTCAAGGATCAGAACTTGTCTGCCCTCATGACCACTAGAATCAAGCTTGCTTCAGATGAGATAAAGGAGTGGGTCTATACTGCTCATAACCAAGACAACTCCACAATAGTTGGGTCCATTGCTGGAACTCAGGTACCTCTGACCCCCACCATTTTAACAGAGGTTTTTGGACTAAGGAATGGAGATGATACTGCTGAGTTATCTGGAGAGGAGTTTTCTGACATGCTTGCCAGGATGGGTCATCCAGAGGCAAACCCTAGCAAGTTATTCAAAAGGAACTTGTCTGTTGAGTACAGGTTCCTAGCAGATGTGGTAGGAAAAGTGCTGCTGGCAAAGCACTCAGCTCATGATACTATCTCCAGACATCAGCTCTGTCTCATGGGAGCTCTGGTAGATAAGAAAAGTTTGAACTGGGGAGAGGTCTTCTTTGACCTAATCAAGAAGAAAATCAACAAAAGCTTTGTTAATTTTGGAAGGATTCTTGGAGTCTTCCTGCAGACAAGGTGCCCTGCCTTGCTGGTCTCCTCTGGAGTTCACATTAATGCCTCCAAGAGACTTACCTGTGCCCTCTTTGGCATGTGGGACAGGCAAATAAGCAAGCCCAGCAGGCCCTCCTCTAGTGCTCCTTCAGGCACCAGGACTCACAGAGTCACTCTCCCACAGGTCTCTGCTCCTGCAGAAGACCTGGCTGCTGCTGTTGCTGCCTCTTCTCCTCCTCCAATTCCAACCCTACCTCTTCCATCCACCATTCCAGCTTCATCCCCCATTACCATATCCAGCCCATCTCCAACCTCAACTCCATCTCCAGACCCAATTCTACCTCCACCAGCAGACCACTTCCACCCATTGTTTTCATACCCCCCACCAGATATCACATCATCACCATCCATACCATCTTTCACCCTTCTGGATGACTCCTACATGGATGATTCCCCCTCATCTCCTCCTGAGTTACCCTCCTCCTCCACATCTTTTCAAGATCTCCTCCTACACATCATTGACCAACCAACATTCACTCCATCCATATCCATCCCCTTGTCCTCCATATCCACCATCCCCACACCTCAGCCATCCATCCCTCCACTCTCCAGCTCTCCACTTCCAGCATCCTCAGCTATCCCTATTCCATCTACCTCTGCTCCTGTGGTTGAGCAAGTAGATCTCTCAGCCCTAGCTGACAGGTTGTATGAGCTAATTGCCCCCAGGCTCTCTCTATTATTAGAGACCTCCTTAGCTCCTCTACAACAGTCAGTGGCAGCTCTCTCTGCCAGGATTTCCTCCCTCCTTCATCAGGCAGCACCTCCAGCAGTGTGCCTTGATACAGATGTCTCTGCATCTAGGCAGGGGGAGATGCCATATGAAGCAAGCTTTCATGCTGTTGCTGCTGCTGTCTCTGCTCCTGCTGTTGATGATACTGCTGTTGCTGCTGATATTTCTGTTTCTGCTACCTCTGCTCTTGCTGATGTGCCTCCTACTCCAGTTCTGGCACTAGACCTAAAGTCCTTGCTCTCAGCCTTTGATACTGCCTTTTTCAGTTGTTTGCCTAAGAGTAATGCTGTCCAGCCCTCAGAAGACCTGTCCAAGGCACTGGTGCCTTTCTCTGGCTGTGACCCCAGCATTATATCTTCTTTTGTAATCTCAGTAATTGCTGCTACTGCTGCTGTTGAAGAAAGAACTGTTTTTGCTGTTGCTGAAAATATTCTTACTGCTGCTGAAATCCCAACTGCCTCTGATGAGCAGATATCCAAGGATTTTCTGATGACAGAGGCCACTGTTTTTGAGCCTGCTGCAGATTTTGTTGATGTTACTGAAGTTGCTGCTGCCATCACTCCTGCTGTTGCTGTTGTTGGTTCTGCTTCTCCTCCTGTATCTGCTGCTGAATCTGCTGTTGTATTTGCTACTGTCTCTGCTGCTGTCCCTACTGCTGCTATTTCAGCTTCTGTCTCTTCTGCCTCTGCTCAGCTGAAGAAAGACTTGTTGAAAAGAATAGATGCTTTATATGATGATCAGAGCTCTGAATATGATGAATACAAAACAGACTCTGATGATTCATCTGCCACTATTGCCAGGAAGAGGAAGGCAAGGAGCAAGGCAATGAAAAGGGTTCCTCCTGCAAAAGTCAAGGATAATAATGATATTCCTTATTATATTCTGCATAACTGCCCCATCACAGAACATTGGATGCAATATTCTAAAAATCAGCTCAAGGCCATGAAGAAGAAGAGAAAGTATGAGAAGGGCTCCTCCCAGTTCCAGCACCCTCATCCTCCTCCACCACCTCCTCCTGATGCAGGTGCAGGTGGAAGCTCCGTAAGTCAAGCCCCAGCTAGAAGCCAGGCTCCCTATCAACCCCATGCCAGATCCTACCAAAGGGAAAGCCAGTCTAGGGGTTCTTATTCTAGGAGAGGAGGATACAGGGGTAATCAAAGAGATTTTCAAGTTTATTCCAAAGGGTATTCCAGGCAGCACCCATACTCCAGGGGAGGACATAGTCCTGCTGATACTACTTCTGGTCCCTTCCCCTACAAGCTCAAAGAGACAGTGTCTGCCAGGCCTCCTCAAGACAATTCTTCCAACAGGTATGAGCCACCTGTACCATTTGAGGACCCTGAAAAGAATCCATCTGCTTGGACTGCTAGGATGAAGGAGTTGACTGCACTAGACCAGATCAAGAAGGCCAGAGAGCAAGGTTTAGACACTTCAAATATTTCTACAATGTCAGAGTGAGACAGAAGGAACTAGAGAAATATGCCTCCAGAAAATTCTTTGATGCAGACAGATATATGGAATTGCATCCTGCTGCTGTAGTTCCCAGGTCTTCAAAGCAAACCTATTTAGGTGCAGCGGATGACACCAGGTCCAACAAGGAAGCTCTAAATCCAAACAGAGAAATCAAGATGGTTAAAGGCAAAGAGAAGAAGTGACTTTGTAAGGTGACAATCTTTGGATTTTCTGACTGCTATCTGGATGCCATATACATATATATATATATATATATATATATATATATATATATATATATATATATATATATATATATATATATATATATATATATATATATATATATATATATATATATATATATATCTGTGATGTTTCTGCAATGTCTAGCTGCTGTTTTTATGTTTCTCTGATTGTATGTTGTTATTTGAATTTTCCACAGTCTGTAAATAGTTATCCTAACCCAAATAGGGGGAGATTGTTGGAACACCGTATTACTAATTTGGGTCAGGATCACTATGTCTCTAGGAACCTTTGTTTGACCTCCTGTATAGCTTAATAGGTCAATTAGAATTGAGTCTAAGGGTTAGTAGTCTAGGTTTGGAAGCTGCCCTGAAGACCAAGTTTTTCTGTCTGGAGACCAAGTCTGATCGTCGAGCTCAGCACGACGATTCGTCGAACTCCGGTCGACGATCGTCTAGCTCAACTTCGACAGATCGTCGAACTCCATTCGACGATCGCTGAGCTCAACTTCTTAATATCGTCAAACTCAGTTCGACGATCGGTGAGCTCAGTTCGATGGTTTTGACTCTGCATTGGATCTTTATCTCTGAGCTCAGTTCGACGATCTTTGAGCTCAGATCGACGATTTCAGTTAACTTCCAGAATTCAAATTCAAATCAGACAGGAGTTATTATGTAATTTATTCAAAGATTTGCTAGCCGTTTTCATTTATTTCTGGACCAAGTTTCAAGTGATCTTTCAAGGAATAATTCTGTGGACTTTCCTCCAGAAGAGTTTTTGCAATTAAGGATGCAATCAATGCAGACCAACGACTATCTTTGACAGAGAATGATATTCTATTCTGGAACAGAGAATAAAAGACAGAATGTTTTTGAATCAATAGAGATTAACAAGAAGAGAACACACAATACAGAGTACAGAGACTCATTTAAAATCTTCTGTCAAAAAGAATTCTGAAGAACACTCATAAAAGAGATCAAGCTTTCAAATATCTCTTCAGCTCTCAAAGTGTTCAAGGCCAACATCATTTCAAGACTCCAGACACTCAACATTTCAGCCATTGCTGAAACCATCTATTGCTGGAGTTCTACCTTTGAAGGCCTATCACCCTCAGCAAAGCTTTTCTTCCTGAAGATTTCAAGGATTCAGGGGGAGCTTTGACATCAATCCACATAGTCTTCTCAGTTGTTTGAGAAAGAGAAGACTGCCATCACTCTCTCACCCCCAGTTTGTAAAGGGTTTCTCAAACTCCCTTCAAAAGTTTGAATCTGGTTTTTGAGCACCTTGTCAAAAGCTCATTGGTGTCAAGACACCTGATCAAAAAATCTGCTTTAGTTTTTGAGCACCTTATCAAAAGCTCATTGGTGCCCAGGACACCTGATCAACTCATCCTGCAGTGGATTCCTACCTAGGATGGTAGAAGAGTGGATGTACCCAAGTTTGTGGAACCACTATATTTCCTTGTGTCCTCTGGCTCTGCTTGTTTACTTTTTGTTTCTGACCTTGATTTGTCTGTGCTTAGTTTTTGCATAGCTTAGTTCTGTGATTAGATTTATATTTGCTTCCCTGCTCACACTTATTACAACAATTGTTGTAAAAGTTTTTAAAAGTACTAAAACAGCATATACTCTATTCACCCCCCTCTAGAGTATATCAGATCTAGTTGCCCTTTCACAGGGGTTAAATGCAATGATTATGCTATGACGTGCAAGTATGCTATGGTATGCACATGCAAGTGCAACTTACACACACGACTCTATGCAGACAGACCTTTAGTTCCCCTTTTTGGAGTTAGCTAAACTCTCAGGAGCCTCTCGTCGTGGCCAACCGAGACAGTGGGTTGGGCCTCTCCACTCCTAGACTGGTAAACACACTACCCAGTCTAGCCCCTCTCGTACGTTCTCGTACTATTCCTAGCAAACCAGCTAGTCTCCCCGAGTCAACGTACCGACGACGGTGTGTTCGATCGTCCAATACCGAGGATCCACCACTATTATGCACATGCAACCATGATAGTTCTATCTAATTATAGTACCGAGCCTCCAGCTCTTTAGACTACCAAGCCTACTAGTTCCCATATTCCCGAGCCCACGGCTCCCTGGACTAATCAGGTCTCCTTTTTTTCAAAGTCCCCGAGCATCCAGCTCCCCGGACTTCCAAATCAATACTGAGTCCATTTAACTCTACCAGTAAGCCCTTAGTCCACGGGCCTACGCTATCCTTTCACTACCATTCATCTCCCTACGTGTACAGTTGTGAGTGTAAGGTGAAACTATTATTAGGGTTACTCTTGCCCAAATTATTCCTAAGGTTTACGTTAGCCCAGGACTGCCCAATGTATTCCCCGTGAAGGGCTCTCGAAGACACTAGGAACTATGATGGGATTACGCCCAAAGATCCCTTTCGCAAGGCACTTTATATTATTGATTTCTACCCTTGATCAGATCTCTCATTTATTTACCCAAACCAACAACCTACTAAGGATTCAACTCTTCAAATTAATTACCCACTCTAGTTCAGTTTCCGCAGTTACTATATGCAGACCACCCTATACTATATGTGATGTATAGAGGAGGTACTCCGGATTGTCTTCCAAATCTCCTATAAAATTTACGAGAGGTATATCATAACAAGTTTAGTCAAAAATCAGAGAATCATAATTTTTCTAATTAATTTGATATTTATTGAATTTTCCCAAATGTTTGGCTATGGGTAATTTTGAACATGAACTATATGATCTACTCAAGTAATGACCACCCAAAAAATTTTGATCACTAAATAACAGAGATATATTACTATATACTAATTTCCATAATCTTTCAGAAAATATGTGACCTCTAATTAATTTATCCAAAATAATTCCCTTAATCGTATGTAAAGAAGGAAGTACCAAAATTATTCATCAGAAAATAATATAAAAATTACAGAATCTGAATATAGTATAAAAAGGGTCATTGTGCAAAAATCATAATTTCTCAGGCTTGCTAGACACCAAAATAAATTTAATTAAGTTTTCATGGGAAACACTACTTAGTGAAGCAACCATTAGAAATATTCTTCCAAAAATCCCATAAAAATTCACAGAGCTTTAGAACATAACAAGGAGTCCTTCGACTAAAGTTCATCAATTTCCAGCAAGTAGTTACTTCATAATAAATTTCTAAGTAAATACTACAAATTACTAAATTGTTAATGAAGTATCCAAAATAATAATCCTAAATTCATAACAAAATCTCCAGAGCTTGTACTAACTTTAAACACTATTCTACCCAAATCTCATCACTGTTTAGTGAGTTTTAGTGATACTTTCTATCACTGCAAGGTTTGTGCCCTAAACTAGGGTTAGGGTTTTAAGGGGGTTAAAGGCTTCCAAATTCCCTAAAATTTTAATCAGAGAACTATACTAATCCTATGGTCCTCTCCACAAAGTTTTAAGTCAATCCAAGATCATTTGGCCCTATGATCTTCAAACCCTAAAAGGGGGCAACATAGGGTTGGATCAATACCTAGCCAAAACATCTCCAAATGAGATGAAACTTTTACCAGAGTCCTAACATGCCCTCTAAGACCACCCACCCAACTTTGGTGGGATTTTGAGGTGCTTGTGACACCTAATTTATTTATAATTTATTTATTAAGTATTTCGAAAAACTATAGAAAACTCATTTCCAAAAATTCTTATTCTTGGACATCCTAAGCGGTAGGCTATGAGGAGCCTATGTTCATAATTTCAAAGCATTTGGACGAGTGGTTTGGTCTGAGCACTAATTCTAATGTCTGGTCATGCCTATGTATAGGTTGCACCAAAATGAGTGTTGTGGTCACACCAGGACTCCAAATTGAGTGAAATCAATTTTAAATTACAATAGACATCAATGGCTAAATTGTTCATGTTGGACACTTATACAGTAGAGGCCACTAAGTATTTTTAATAATTAAAACCATCTACTGCTAATAATCTCCAAGAAATCAATTAATATCATGAAATTACTTGATCAAAAACGGACGACATCCGCTCATCCTCAACCTCCAGCCAAGGGCCGAGATTGGCCCGACCTGGAGCCTCTTCTAATCGACTTTTCGACCACCCCAACCACCTCCCTGGCCGGCCACCACCACCACCGCCTCCGTCGAGGTGGTGGCTATCGACTGGCGGCGACACGGACGTCGGAGGGGCATACTCCGGCGAACACGATAGGTTCATTTTAGTGGAATTTCGGTGAGAAATTTCTCCCCGATGGGGCTCAATTGAGCCCGTTCTCTTTAGCTGATGGATCCTAGATCTAGTACAGATAGAGAGGAAGAGGATTGGACCTTGCCGGCGGCCTGAAGTCGGGAAGATCGCCGGGAAGCCATTTCTGAAATTGGCGTCGCTCGATTTCTGCAACTGCAAGGTGGGGATGCTCGATTTCTTCGGGTAAGGATTGGGAAAGGCTCCTCTCAATTCACTGGTGGCGTTTAAAGCCTCAGATGGGGAGAGGAGGGGCTGGATCATTAATGTCCTTCAAAGCCATTAATGGCTAGGCTCGGCCATGGAGGAGGGGGGGCTGAACCAAGTCTGAAGGCCAGGGAAATCGCTGGAAACTTCTCCCCTTCCCTGGGGAATTGAATTCAGCTATTAAATATGGCTTTTGGCCTCCCCTTGGCCGAACCGTTTCCTTCCCTCTTCTTCCTCATTTCTCTCTCCTCCATTATCATGGAAATGGAGCTCACTGTGACACGCGGTACACGCCCGGGTTGACCAAGACACGCCCGTGTCGGCCAAGACATGCCCGTGACGCAGGGCGTGTAACCCACTGAACACCCAGTCGAGAGAAAATCGTCGACCTCTCAACACAGTGGGACACGCCCTGTGACATGCCCGTGTCACAGGCCGTGTACCCCATGCTCGACGATCGACACTCGATGATCGACGATCGGAACTCGACGATTGACGATCGACACTCAACCTTTCGACACAACGGGACATGCCCCATGACACGCCCGTGTCATAGGCCGTGTACCCCATGCTCGACGATCGACACACGACGGTCAACACACTCGATGATCGTAGAGCACAGTTCGTCGAACCGAGGGGACACGCCCCATGCCACGCCCGTATTATAGGGCGTGACCACCAAGAAACTTCGTCGACCAAAATTCGTCGACCAAGCGCCCAACTCTTCAACCCGAGCGGGACACGCCCGTGTCCCAGGCCGTGTCACCCAAATTTTGCTACTCCAAGAATTTGGGCGGTTACACTCACCCTCTCTCCTAGTCACCAAGTTGACTTGGTCAATCTAAAGGACTATTTGCAGCCCTTCCATGCACATTATTCCCTAAAGAAGCCACATGAGGAGGTTTGAGCTTGGGTTAGCCTATTTGGGCTAGGTTGACCAGAAATAGGATTGTGTTGATCTAGGTCTCTTTGGGGTTACTTGGGTTTTGTCATGACTTGGTCATGACAAAACCATTCCTAGTGGTCTAGTTATTTGAGGGATGTTACAAATCCCAATATATAACAAACAATTTCGTCCTCGAAATTCTAGTTAGGCCTACGGGGTTTCAAGTATGCAAGAAAAATTATAACATCCCGAGAGGTTGATAGTAATACCTGACAGAAAAGTTACGGATACCGCTGCTGCATCAAGTCCTGGGGCTCCCAAGTGTGCTCCTCCTGGCCGTGATTTCTCCAAAAAACCTTGACCAGTGGGGCCTTCTTGCGGTGCAAGACCCGCATACCCGAATCATCAATCTGGACCAGCTCCATGTGCACTGACCTATCAGATGCTACTGACCCAACCGTGGTGTCTATCTGCTGCTCTGGACGTAATAGGGCCTGAAGGATCAAGCGCATAACCAACTGTTTCAAAAGCCCGGACTGTTAGAAAGGGTGCTACTTAATTTCTTAAATAAGTAGAAGAGCGCCACGGGTCAAGTGAAGGAACGCCGGACCCAACAATCCCCCCAGCGTCCAGCACAACCCGTCGGCTCAGAGGTGGAGTTACCACATGACCCACATGGCTCAGAGGTGGGGTTACCACATGGCCCACACGGCTCAGAGGTGGGGTTACCACATGTCCACGGTTGCACGGCTTAGAGGTGGGGTTACCATATGTCCACGGTTGCCTGACCCGCCGGACCCACACAGGTAGAAGGGAAAAATCAGGATTTAATAGCGCCCCCCGGTCTTGAACCCATGACCTGCTCTGATACCAATTGAAGGATCAAGCGCATAACCAACTGTTCCAAAAGCCCGGACTGTTGGAAAGGGTGCTACTTAATTTCTTAAATAAGTAGAAGAGCTCCACGGGTCAAGTGATGGAACGCCGGACCCAACAGGGCCCTCCTGAGGGAGGATACATGGAAAACATCATGCAGGACTTCCAGCTCTGGCGGCAGCTCCAGCCAGTATGCTAAGGGGCCGATGCGCTCCAGGATCCTGTAGGGCCCCATGTATCTTGGGCTGAGCTTCTTCCTCCGCCCGCGAACTCGAGAGACTCCATGCATCGGCTGTAGCTTCAAAAACACTCTGTCTCCTACCTGAAACTCCACCTGTCGATGTCGCGCGTCATAATATTTGGCCTGTCTGCTCTGCGCCTCCAACATCCGGTCTCGTATCAGTCTCACTTGGGCCTCGGTGTCCTCCACAAATTCCGAGCCCAGGACCTTTGGGTCTTCATCCTGTATCCATGACAACGGAATCCTGCACCTCCGTCCATATAGGGCCTCGTAGGGGGCCATACCTATACTAGCCTGATGACAGTTGTTGTATGAGAACTCTACAAGTGGCAACTTCTTCTCCCATGGCTCTCCTCGGTGTAGAATGCACAGTCGTAGCAGATCTTCCAATGTATGATTTGTGCGCTCTGTTTGCCCGTCCGTCTGAGGGTGGAAGGCTGTGCTAAAGGTTAGTCAGGTGCCCAAGTATGCCTGAACTGACCGCCACTCCCTGGATGTAAACTGCCCATCACGATCTGACACTATTGACCTGGGCACGCAACGATAACGAATGAACTGCTCCACAAACTTCCGCACCAGAACTCCCACTGAATCGTCCTTCCTGATCAGTATAAATCGAGCCACATTCGTCAACCGATCAACGATAACCCAGATCGAGTCATTCCCTGTCCGAGACCGGGGAACCCCATGTATGAAGTCCATGGCTACGTCATCAAACTTCCAATCTGGCACCGGGAGTGGCTGCAACAATCCTGCGGGGTTCCTGCACTCCGCCTTCACTAGCTGACATGTCTCACAATGGGTCACGAAGTAAGTTACATCCTTCTTCATGCCTGGCCAGAACATAGTCTTCTTCAAATCAGCCATCATCTTTGTGATCCCCTGGTGCACAGAATACCGGCTGCAGTGCGCCTCCGTCATAATGTCCTCCCGGATCTTACCTCCCTCCGGTATATACAGCCATCCTCTGAAGCACACCAGGCCATCCCTCAGTGTGTAGTCTCCTGTAGTGCCTGCCTCTATGGCCTGGAAGATGGGCTCTAACTTGGCATCCTGCCTCTGTCCCTCTCTAACTCGGTCTCTGATGTCATCAGTGATGCCCATCCCGGGAAAGTACTCCTTATAGAGCTCAGGGTCGTCAGACGACACCAGAGTAATGTGTATGTCCTCTAGTCTCTGCATCAGTTCCATAGACATCAGCTGAGGCTCTTCTCCCGCTGTGGCGGCTCTCCTACTCCGTACATCTGCTACCACGTTCGCCTTACCTGTATGGTAGTGTATCTCGTACTAATAGTCAGATAGAAACTCCACCCACCGCCTCTGCCTGATGTTCAGTTCCTTCTGCGTGTCCACGTACTTAAGGTTCTTATAATCTGAGTATATATCATAGTGGATTCCGTAGAGGTAATGTCGTCATATCTTCAGTGCGAATACCACTGCTCCCATCTCCAGGTCGTACACAGGATAGTTCTTCTCATGGGTCTTCAGCTGGCGGGAGGCATATGCTATGACGTGTCCGTTCTGCATCAGCACCGCACCCATCCCATGATATGATGCATCGGTGTGCACCTGGAATCCTTCCTTCCCAGATGGAAGGGCCAGGATAGGGGCTAAGATAAGTCAGTTCTTTAGCTCCTGGAAGGCTGCCTCTGATAATACGTTTGCAGTCAATTTTATTAGGATATTTTCGGGGTTTTAAAGCCAATCATATCTTGTAAAGTACTTGTTTTGATTCCCCTTTGTATATATTTTTGTCGCTAATGCATTTTTTTTGCTTTTTGCAGGTTTTCACGGCTTTCAGCCGAAGTTTGCTGTGACACGCCCCAAGGTCACGCCCTACCAGGGCGTGTACCTAGGGCGTGTACCCAGAGGAATGAAGTAATTGGTCCGAAACTGCATTCCGTGGAAACTTTGTGTACACGCCCTCGGTCACGCCCGTGACACACCCGACACGGGCGTGTACTATAGGCGTGTCCCCAGGTTCCGAGGAATCGCCGCAGCGCGCTCGTTTTTCCCGCTCCACCGTCGCACCGAAAGTGTCACGCCCCAGGGTCACGCCTGACCCGGGCGTGACATATGGGCGTGTACTTCAGCAATTCCGCCCGTCACCTCCAGCATTCAATTTCAGCTCCCAAAGTCACGCCGTAAAGAACACGCCCCAGGGTCACGCCCTACCAGGGCGTGACCGGTGGGCGTGTACCGAAACAACCCCGTCAGAATTCAATTCCTGCCAGAAAAAAGTCGCGCCGAATGTGTCACGCCCCAGGGTTACGCCCGACCAGGGCGTGACAGGGGGGCGTGACCCGACCCGAAAAATTCTATAAATAGAGCCCAACTCCAGGGGTTTTAGGACAACTTTTCGCTTTGAGAGGGGAGGTTCTGTCCTTTGTTTTTCTGAACTTTTAAGCATGTATTTTCATTTCTAGTTCGTAGCTCTAGCTTTATGCTTTTCCTGTATTAGTTCCTAGCTTCTTTCTGTAGTATGATGCTAATGATAGTGTAGTTTCCTTTTCATGTTCTTGTAATCTCTGGTTTTCAAGCTGTAAGATCACTGTTTCTCTTAATAAAAAGTGTTGTTTTCTTTTTCGTTCCTGCTCTGTTTTCAGTATTTTTCTTCTACTCATCTCCCTCTTCCACCTCACCATGATTAACTAATCCTCCATGTACTCGATCTAATTTATCTGAGGTTCGAGTGATTAGGTTATGATGCTTTGAATCTTACCTTTTCTTTTTAGGGTTTAGCTTTGAATTACTCTTGATTTATCACGGGTTGGAGGTATATTATCGATATATACTCTCCACCTTTGCTTTCATTCTGGGCTAGCCGAGAGGCCGAAAGTTTGAAATGAGCACTCAAGAGTAAAGGGAGTTGTTCGCACCCCTCGAGAGAGGCAGACGTTCAAATCTCCCGGATTGGAGTAAAATCCATTAGAGGGGTTCACCGCGTAAAGCGAGTTTTAGGCCTCCGATTTAGGCGAAAGTCGGTCGGACCTTCCTAAACTCAGTTAGGCACGGCCTTTGAGAGAAGCGTGTCAATATTCATGGAACCTCCACGGTCAAGGACCTTTACCCTAATTAGCTTAGGTTTATTTATCGTATTTTTCTAACCACTCTTGCCGAGGTGATTTCTGATCGAGTGCATTTTCCCTTCATCGTTACTAAGCTTAAGTTAATCGCTCTTTTAGCTCTCTTTATCTTTTCATACAAGTAGTTCTCTTCTTTTAGTACATTTAGCCAAACCTTATTTTGCCGTCGATAAAATAATAGATTTCGTGTGAGTAAGCTTACTCAACTGTTCCCGGATTTCAATACGACACTTGTGTCCCCTAGCTGCATTTCGATAGGTATACTTGCCTTGATGAATTGTTAGTTTGGTATTTTCTCTTTGCAGATATCTCAGAGACAATCAAGTTTTTGGCGCCGTTGCCGGGGAAGCAACGCTTGTTGATAAATTGAAAACGCGAATATATTAATTTTATCACTTCTCTTTCTCAGCCTCCTTCTTATATTTTTTCCGCCTACTCACTTGAGTTAAATGGCTGGATTTTGTTAAGTGTGTGTATTTTTAATTTTTCCGCCTACTCACTTGAGTTAATTGGCTGGATTTATTTCAGTAGAGTGTGCGTATTTTATTTTTTCCGCCTACTCACTTGAGTTAATTGGCTGGATTTATTTCAAGCAAGTGTGCGTATTTTATTTTTCCGCCTACTCACTTGAGTTCATTGGCAGGCTTTATTTCAGTAGAGTGTGTTTACTTTCTGTAGAGTGGGTGTGTTTTAATTTTCTGTCGAGTGCGTGAGTATAGCTTTTAATTTCCGCCTACTCGCACAGAGATAAGTGGCTGGATTTTAATTACCGCATTCGTAATAGAAACCCACATCACAAAATTTTCTACACCACCTAACTCTCTCGAAAAGGGCAAAGTGGCTCTAAATGCCACTATCTTGTCTAGTACCTTGCGAACCCTTCACCGGGTAGCCCTTGGGAAGTTCGGGAGTTAAAATATAAAAAAATCTATTTCAAAAAATTTTTTTTTCCAACTTCATTAGCTCTTTTACTTTTTAGTCTTGCTTCTCCTCTTTTCTTCTAGTGTATGACCCGCGGTAGTCCGTCGGTTACTTTGGACCTGGACCACGAAATTGAGCGTACTCTTCGGAGAAGATCGCGATTTCAAGGCCCTACTACCCAAGTGCCGGTTGAGGATTCCGAGTCATTTTCTACCTTAAGAATGGCAGAACCCAACGTGGAGGAAGTCGTGCAAAGGCCTATGTCCTATTATGCACGACCAAATCTCGAGGGTACAGAAACGAGTATAGTTCGCCCTGCAATAAATAATAATAATTTTGAACTGAAGCCTAGCATAATTCAAATGGTGCAGCAGTATGTGCAATTTGACGGGCTTCAAGATGAAGACCCGAACGCACACATAGCCAGCTTTCTTGAGATTTGTGACACCTTCAAGATAAATGGTGTCACAAATGATGCTATTAGGCTAAGATTATTTCCTTTCTCTCTTAGAATTAAGGCTAAGCAGTGGCTGAACACCCTTCCTAAAAATAGCATAACTACTTGGACGCAATTAACTGAAAAATTTTTGGCCAAGTATTTTCCGCCTGCTAAAACTGCTAAACTTAGGAATGACATTTCTGCCTTTGGACAGATAGACTCTGAGACCCTTTACGAAACCTGGGAAAGATTTAAAGAATTATTAAGACGATGCCCACATCACGCTCTGCCTGTATGGCTGCAGGTGCAGACGTTTTATAATGGGCTAAATCAAAGCACGAAGCAAATGATAGACGCAGCTTCTGGCGGTACTTTGAACCATAAGACCCCGGAAGCAGCTCTTGAGCTGTTTGAAGACATGGCCATGAACACTTACCAGTGGAATGTGCCTAGGTCCCGCCCAAACAAACCTACAGGTCTCTTTGAAGTGGACAACGTCTCACAACTCGCACTGCAAGTTGAAATATTAAGCAAAAAAATTACGGAGATGACTGCTGCCTCCGCCCCTCAGGTATGGGAATCTGCAACTCCTCCCGCTGAACATTTGGATTATGTAAATAATATGCCTAGAACTGCTTTTAATAATTTTTCTGCTGCGAATTATCATCCTCCTGGTTTTAATTTTCCGAATAGTTATAATCCTGCGTTAAGAAATCATCCGAATTTTTCGTGGAGCAATCCATCGAATGCTGTGCGCCCGCCACCGCAAAGTGATTTTTCTGCTCCACCACCACCTCCTCCTCAAAGTTTTCCAAAACCTCCAAATTTGGAGGAAGTGTTTTCAAAATACATGAATGCTAATGACGCTACGATTAGGACCTTAACCGGAAGTGTTAAAAACTTAGAAAATCAGGTAGGACAGCTCGCTAAAATGATTTCTGAGCGACCCGTAGGGTCTCTTCCTTCCAATACCGAGCCCAACCCGAGAGAGCAAGCGAAAGCTATAACTCTTCGGAGTGGGAAGAAAGTTCCTGGTATGGTAAGTGAAGAACCCGAGGCAAGCTCCGCTCCCGTTTTTAAAAATCAAAGCTCCGCTCCCGTTTTTAAAAATCAAAGCTCCGCTCCCGTTTTTGAAAATCAAAGCTCCGTTCCCCTTTTAAAAATTCCATCCTCTGCCGAAGAAATTATCACCCCTATCGTAGAAAAAGAATTCACTCCACCACCCACCTTTAAAAATAATCCATCCCCGCCATACCCTTCCGAACTTAATAAACAACGACAGGATGATCAATACACCCGTTTTTTGGAAATGTTTAAGCAAATCCACGTAAATCTGCCTTTCCACGAAGCCATATCCCAGATGCCGAAGTACGCAAAATACCTTAAGGACCTCCTAACTAACAAGAAGAAGTTAGAGAACCTTTCTCATGTCACGTTAAATGCCGCGTGCTCGGCGGTTTTGACAAACGGATTACCGAAAAAAATCAGTGACCCGGGTAGTTTCTCTATCCCGTGTGTCTTTGGTGATCTCTTTGTCAAACATGCTTTAGCCGACTTAGGTGCGAGTATTAATCTTATGCCCCTCTCGTTGTTTAAAAAGTTAGGAATTGGTAGTCTCAACCCCACACGAATGAGTATCCAGCTAGCCGACAGGTCAGTCAAATACCCGTTAGGAATAGTGGAGGACGTCCTAGTCAAAGTTGACAAGTTCATCTTCCCGGTGGACTTTGTCATTTTAGATATCGAAGAAGACGTCGAGGTTCCCCTGATCCTTGGCCGACCCTTCCTTGCCACCTCCCGAGCTATCATTGATGTAAGCAATGGTAAGCTCTTCCTTCGAGTGGGCGACGATGAGGTAACTTTCTCTATCACCCCCTCGATGAAGAACACACTAGCTAATGATGACTCCTGTTTTTTCATGGATACCATAAGTGAAGAATCCTTCTCTCCCACCTCTGATTTTGACAAAGAATTTTCCAATTTTTGTTCCTCTCCTACTCTTCCAACTGAATCTCTACACCTAAGTGAAGAATCCTCCACTCGCCCCTCTGATTTTGAAAAAGAATTTTTTGATTTCTGTTCCTCTTCTACTTTTCCAACTGAATCGCTGCACGAAGCCTCCATGGCCGCTAGCAACACCCCTTTTAATTTTACATATAAAAAAGTGTACGAGGACATAGTTTTTGAAAAAGAACAAATTTCCAAGACCTCGTATGATGACCCCCGTACCTTGGAACTGAAAGAACTACCAGAGCACCTTCAATACGGTTTCTTAGAAAAGGACTCTAAGCTGCCTGTCATAATTTCGGCCTACCTCACGGATGCACAAAAAAATAAACTTCTTTCAATTTTACAAAAGCATCGCCAAGCTATTGCTTGGCAGATATCTGATATCAAGGGCATAAGCCCATCTTTCTGCACTCATAAAATCTTAATGGAAGATAATTCTCGTAACTCTATACAACCTCAGCGCCGTATAAACCCAAACATGAAAGACGTAGTTAAGGGCGAGGTTATGAAATTGTTAGACGCAGGAATTATCTATCCTATATCCGACAGTAAGTGGGTTAGCCCAGTACAGGTAGTACCAAAGAAGGGAGGGATAACGGTCGTAAGTAATGAAAATAATGAATTAATCCCGACTCGGACGGTGACCGGATGGCGAATGTGTATAGATTACCGTAAGTTGAATGACGCCACCCGCAAGGATCACTTCCCCTTGCCGTTCATTGATCAAATTTTAGAAAGACTTTCCGGACATAGCTTTTATTATTTTCTCGATGGCCTCTCAGGGTATCTTCAAATCCCCATCTCCCCCGAGGACCAGGAGAAAACTACGTTTACTTGTCCCTTCGGCACCTTCGCCTACCGAAGAATGCCGTTTGGATTGTGCAATGCGCCGGCTACATTCCAACGATGTATGCTCGCCATCTTTGACAAGTACGTAGAAAGCATTATGGAAGTCTTCATGGATGATTTCTCCGTCTTCGGGAATTCCTTCGATAGTTGCTTAGAGAACCTCGAAAAAGTCCTAGAGCGATGCGAAGAAACTAACCTCGCCTTAAATTGGGAAAAATGTCATTTTATGGTAAGGGAAGGGTTAGTTTTGGGACATAAAATTTCTGAAAGGGGTATTGAAGTAGACGTTGCGAAAATAGAAGTTATCGAGAAACTGCCGCCACCTACGAACATAAAAGCCATAAGAAGTTTCCTGGGTCATGCGGGTTTCTACCGCCGCTTCATAAAGGACTTTTCCAAAATCACCAAGCCCCTTACCCATCTCTTAGAAAAAGACGCCCCATTCATCTTTGATGACCTCTGTCTAGCTGCCTTCAATTTAATAAAAGAAAAATTAGTTAATGCGCCAATCATGATAGCTCCGGTGTGGGATCTTCCATTTGAAATAATGTGTGATGCAAGTAGTTATGCGGTGGGAGCCGTACTAGGTCAACGTATTTCCAAAAACTTCCACCCCATTTATTACGCTAGTAAAACTCTCACATCTGCACAGGAAAATTACACCACAACCGAGAAGGAGCTCTTAGCTGTAGTATTCACATTTGACAAATTTCGCCCTTATATTACTCTTTCGAAAATTATTGTTTTTACGGACCACTCGGCCCTCAAATATCTTCTCTCTAAAACGGATGCCAAGCCTCGCTTGATTCGCTGGGTCTTACTCCTCCAGGTGTTTGACTTAGAGATCCGTGATAAGCGCGGTGCCGAGAACTTGGCTGCCGACCACCTTTCGCGCCTAGACAACCCGTTTATCGAGCAATTAGACGAAAATTCTTTTCATTACTATTTTCCTGATGAGAAGCTGTTCATAATTAACACATCTACTTCTCCTTGGTTTGCCCGCATCGCCAACTATCTAGTGGCTCGTGTGCTCCCAAAAGAGTTCTCATCTCAGCAAAAGAAGAAATTCTTTTCTGAATTGAAGAACTACTTTTGGGAGGACCCGCATCTTTTTAAAGTCTGTGCAGACCAAGTGATCAGGAGGTGTGTTTCCTTTGATGAAGGATTAGATATTATTAAACATTTGCATGAAGGACCGACAGGTGGGCACTATTAAGCTGCTCGCACCGCTCACAAAGTGTTAAGCGCGGGTTTTTACTGGCCTAGCCTGTTTAAAGACGCGCATGCCTTTGTGAGTAGGTGTGATAGTTGCCAACGGTCGGGGAATATTTCGAATAAAAATGAAATGCCACAAAATTATTTCCTAGAGTGCGAAGTTTTCGACCTTTGGGGGATTGATTTTGTCGGCCCTTTTCCTTCTAGCTTCGGGAATAAGTATATTTTAGTTGCCGTTGATTATGTTTCACGTTGGGCCGAAGCCCAAGCTCTTCCTACGAATGACGCCCGAGTCGTAGTTAATTTCCTCAAAAAATTATTTTCTTGATTCGGTACGCCGCGCGCTATCGTTAGTGATAGGGGTTCCCATTTCTGTAACGCACAATTTTCAAAAATCCTAACTAAATATGGCGTTACTCATAAGCTTTCCACTGCCTACCACCCCCAAACTAACGGACAAGTCGAAGTAGTGAATAGAGAAATAAAAAGAATTTTAGAAAAGACTGTTTCAACTTCTAGAAAAGACTGGTCCGCCAAATTAGACGATGCTCTATGGGCCTACCGAACAGCGTACAAAACCGCCCTCGGCTGTACGCCATATCGGTTGGTTTATGGAAAATCGTGTCATTTACCCGTAGAGTTAGAGCACCGCGCCTTTTGGGCCTTACGATTTTTAAACTTCGATCCCCACTCTGTCGGCGATTTTCAAAAATTTCAACTTAACGAACTCGACGAGTGGCGCTCTTACGCGTATGAAAATAACAGACTTTATAAAGAGCGGACGAAGCGTTTACACGATCGACATCTTAGGCACCCAAAAATCTTTAAGCCAGGCGACCAAGTGCTTCTTTATAACTCTCGTTTACGTTTATTCCCGGGTAAATTAAAATCACGTTGGTCTGGGCCTTTTACTGTTTTAGAAGTCTTTTCTTATGGTACTGTTTTAATTTCCCACCCTGATAAGGGTACTTTCAAAGTGAATGGTCAGCGTCTTAAACTGTATTTCTGTGATGATGTCAGTCTCAACCCTGTTAACTCTATCTTTCCGGTCCTGACATTTGATTAATCTGAACATTATTTTACTCATAAACTTTGACATTTATTCGAACTTTATTTTTAAAACAATATTTGGGACAATCTTATTTTGATGCGTCGAGCTCAAACGACGCTTTAAACAAAGGGCGCTCTTGGGAGGCAACCCAAGTTATCTTTTTCTGTTTTCTTTCTTTTACACTTTTTGCCCCGACTGGCTCCGGCAAGCTGAAACTTCTGTGATCGCCTTCTCCAACGGTTCTGCTTCCATGCCAACGTCCGCCGGACGACGTTTCATGAAGATCCACAGCACAGGCATGGAGGAGCTGCATCACTCAACTTGCCCTGCAAAATAAAACCGGGGAAGTACCTGCTTTTCAATTCTGTCTTTTATTTCTGTACTTTACTTTTCTCTCGTTCTCCGACCTCCTTCTCCATTGGGGACAATGTAGATTTTAAGCTTGGGGGAAGGACTTCCTCCTTCTTTTTGTTTTCTTTTTGTTTTGTAAATATTTCAAAAAAAAAAAAAAAAAAAAAATTAAATATCTATATAGCTGCATTTTGGTATTTCAATAAATACCCCATGTTTATGTTTTGTTTTTCTCAAACTTCTTTATAAACAACGTAGTTAATTATACTTTTTCTAATCATTCTTTTTAATCATATTTCACAAGTAAAATGTTGGCCATGCTGTGTTTCTAATTCACGGTAGCATGTTAAGGTAAAATATTTCTCTAAACCGTGCATTTCTATTATGGTTTTCCGTTCTTTATTTTCTTTACTTTCTCTAAAAATTTATCATCCACTATTTTCCTTTTCGTCTTTAGATGATTTTTGTAAGAACATATTTTGAATTACGTAGTAGATATGAACGATCCAAGTGACATATTATTTTTATTTTCAAGATAATTTCATCAATCTTCTTTTATTATCTCGAACTTGCTTTTTGAAATTTATCGACTCTATGTTTTAAATAATTTTTTAAAAAAAATGCGTGAAAATGATTTAGGCCATTTTTGTTTACGTTTGAGCTTTCTTGCCAACCTAAACTCTTTTACCACTAGTTAGCCGCTTTTGAGCCATTTTTCCAAATTCATTTGATAAACTCCACACACATTTTCATTTTCACCAAAGCCCAAATTCCTACCTATCTAATCACGCTAATTTTGTTTGATAGGAAATTTTGTCTTATCTGTGGAGATATTGTTGAAAAAGGTGTACTTAAAAGCAATAAATTGAAAAGAAAAAAAAAACAAAAATGAATGAAAATAATAATAAAAAAAATGAATGAGAAAAAAAAATGAGATAAATAATCATAAAGAGAAAAAATAAATTTATTTATACATATTTTGTTTAAAATAAATTTATTTTTTTTGAAACTCGTTGTTTTGGTTTAGTGTGATTTTTAAGCCTCCGTGTTTATATTTGAATTCCACTCCTATTCATATTCCTAAACCGAACGTTTCGGTCCTATTAAGTCCTTTTGATTCACGCCCCTTTTTTTAAATTTTATTTAACAACTAAGAAAAGAAGAAAAGTAAATCAGTTTTAGTTTTGGATTTAAACTTAGATTTTTGTTATTTAATTGATATAATTATAATGCGTTGCTTGGATGTAGTAATAACTCAATACGTTCTTTTCATTTTCATTGCCTTACTTAAATCTATTTAAAGAATTTCGTCAAAATTCTGGATGATTTATTTTTATTAAGTAAAGTTTATAAAAGTTAAACCATACCTAAATAATTGTTTTAGATTTACATTTTACATTCTCCCTACCTAGAATTTCGCATAGTACTTGTGTGAGTATGATTAAAACCTTTTGAATTAGTCACTTTTTATGATTAGCTTGTCTTTATATCTTTGCTTGGGGACAAGCAAAACTTAAGCTTGGGGGAATTTGATAATACGTTTGCAGTCAATTTTATTAGGATATTTTCGGGGTTTTAAAGCCAATCATGTCTTGTAAAGTACTTGTTTTGATTCCCCTTTGTATATATTTTTGTCGCTAATGCATTTTTTTTTTGCTTTTTGCAGGTTTTCACGGCTTTCAGCCGAAGTTTGCTGTGACACGCCCCAAGGTCACGCCCTACCAGGGCGTGTACCTAGGGCGTGTACCCAGAGGAATGAAGCAATTGGTCCGAAACTGCATTCCGTGGAAACTTTGTGTACACGCCCTCGGTCACGCCCGTGACACACCCGACACGGGCGTGTACTATAGGCGTGTCCCCAGGTTCCGAGGAATCGCCGCAGCGCGCTCGTTTTTCCCGCTCCACCGTCGCACCGAAAGTGTCACGCCCCAGGGTCACGCCTGACCCGGGCGTGACATATGGGCGTGTACTTCAGCAATTCCGCCCGTCACCTCCAGCATTCAATTTCAGCTCCCAAAGTCACGCCGCAAAGAACACGCCCCAGGGTCACGCCCTACCAGGGCGTGACCGGTGGGCGTGTACCGCAACAACCCCGTCAGAATTCAATTCCTGCCCGAAAAAGTCGCGCCGAATGTGTCACGCCCCAGGGTCACGCCCGACCAGGGCGTGACAGGGGGGCGTGACCCGACCCGAAAAATTCTATAAATAGAGCCCAACTCCAGGGGTTTTAGGACAACTTTTCGCTTTGAGAGGGGAGGTTCTGTCCTTTGTTTTTCTGAACTTTTAAGCATGTATTTTCATTTCTAGTTCGTAGCTCTAGCTTTATGCTTTTCCTGTATTAGCTCCTAGCTTCTTTCTGTAGTATGATGCTAATGATAGTGTAGTTTCCTTTTCATGTTCTTGTAATCTCTGGTTTTCAAGCTGTAAGATCACTGTTTCTCTTAATAAAAAGTGTTGTTTTCTTTTTCGTTCCTGCTCTGTTTTCAGTATTTTTCTTCTACTCATCTCCCTCTTCCACCTCACCATGATTAACTAATCCTCCATGTACTCGATCTAATTGATCCGAGGTTCGAGTGATTAGGTTATGATGCTTTGAATCTTACCTTTTCTTTTTAGGGTTTAGCTTTGAATTACTCTTGATTTATCACGGGTTGGAGGTATATTATCGATATATACTCTCCACCTTTGCTTTCATTCTGGGCTAGCCGAGAGGCCGAAAGTTTGAAATGAGCACTCAAGAGTAAAGGGAGTTGTTCGCACCCCTCGAGAGAGGCAGACGTTCAAATCTCCCGGATTGGAGTAAAATCCATTAGAGGGGTTCACCGCGTAAAGCGAGTTTTAGGCCTCCGATTTAGGCGAAAGTCGGTCGGACCTTCCTAAACTCAGTTAGGCACGGCCTTCGAGAGAAGCGTGTCAATATTCATGGAACCTCCACGGTCAAGGACCTTTACCCTAATTAGCTTAGGTTTATTTATCGTATTTTTCTAACCACTCTTGCCGAGGTGATTTCTGATCGAGTGCATTTTCCCTTCATCGTTACTAAGCTTAAGTTAATCGCTCTTTTAGCTCTCTTTATCTTTTCATACAAGTAGTTCTCTTCTTTTAGTACATTTAGCCAAACCTTATTTTGCCGTCGATAAAATAATAGATTTCGTGTGAGTAAGCTTACTCAACTGTTCCCGGATTTCAATACGACACTTGTGTCCCCTAGCTGCATTTCGATAGGTATACTTGCCTTGATGAATTGTTAGTTTGGTATTTTCTCTTTGCAGATATCTCAGAGACAATCAGCCTCACACTATGGCGTCCATACAAAGGGCACATCCTACTTTGCCAAGGATGTGAGTGGAAGGGAGATCCGAGAAAACCCCTCTATGAATTTCCGGTAATAACCGACAAGCCCCAGGAAACTCCGCACGTCTGTGGCCGTCTTCAGTGGTGGCCAATCCCTGACTGCCTGAATCTTTGTCTGGTCCACCGGGCACTGTATTCCCACCAACATCTCATACATAATGTCTAATCACTCCTCCGTGCGCACTGTCGTCTCTGTCCCCAAGTAGGATGGTGGGGCAAGGCCCCAGAATGCACTCAACCAGTTCGCTCTGGGGTTCGGCTGAGGAGCCGGAGCCTGCTGTGCCCTAAAGGCCTCCATGATGGCCGTCAAAGTTTGTCCCAGCTCCGTCTACTGCAACGAGGTCGGAGCCGGCGGGGGTGGAATCACATTCGGGGCTGGAGGTGTCCCCTGCGGCAGGGGAGGATTCGTCGCACCCTACAAAAGATGGTCTTAAGTTTAGTAAATTGACGTAAAACTCTTGTTACTGGTGAGCATTGCACATGATTCCTCCCATGGGCACACCATTGCTTCCGCTGCTAGTTTGTCCTCAAACTAAGCCCGCGCGGGGTGTCCCATGTTTTGTGGACTACATTCTGCCGGATCGAAGTTTCCCCTTTGATACCACTTGTAAGACCCCATTTGTATTGCAAAAAATACCGTGGTCTTAGGCCCAGAACTGGCGCTTTACAGTGACACCTTCGCACCCGGGAAGGTCATCGCTTCAAAACGCCGATCCTGCCGACCAAATCGATCACCATCGACAGAATGTATAATGAATGAAAGTGTAAGCATCCAAGTCCACAATAGAAAGAGGAAATCACATGACAAATAAATACTCCACATCGCGAGAAAGTGAATACAGGCTTAAGCCCGGTACATGATAACCTCACTACAATCCACTCATAAAAGTAAAACTACTAATACTCGGCTCCACTCACGGATCCGGATGCCTGTCCACCCGAGCTACACTAGCCCATCTCCATCTGCACCATACCCTGCTCGTGTTGCGTCTCCTACGGCTATTCCCTGTCTCCCATCCGGAGCCCTAAAATATGGTGGTCAAACGACCGTCAGTCAAACTAGACTCAGTCAACAATCCCCCACCCCTCTACCTGTGGCTCCTAGGCACCGGGTGGAAAGGAGTGAAAAGGAGGACCAAAAGCAGGGCATAATCAAGCACGTGACATCTACCCTAAGGAATAAAATAATAAGGTATGGCAGGGGTATCACAATAATTAAACATGAGTAAACAAATGTGTAACAAAAGTAAACAGTAAGGAGTAGCAAGTAAGTAAAAGAAGTAAGAAGAGTAAGTAAGAACAATGAGAAATATAACCGTTGATTTATAGAGATTACCCCTATAGACAAAGGGGTCGTTTTGCGGGGCCTATCGTATAAAACATCCCATACCATTTTATATGATAGGTGTCAGGGGTTAAATGCAATGATTATGCTATGACGTGCAAGTATGCTATGGTATGCACATGCAAGTGCAACCCACACACACGACTCTATGCCCACAGACCTTTAGTTCCCCTTTTTGGAGTTAGCTAAACTCTCAGGAGGCTCTCGTCGTGGCCAACAGAGACAGTGGGTTGGGCCTCTCCACTCCTAAACTGGTAAACACACTACCCAGTCTAGCCCCTCTCGTACGTTCCCGTACTATTCCTAGCAAACAAGCTAGTCTCCCCGAGTCAACGTACCGACAACGGTGTGTTCGATCATCCAATGCCGAGGACCCACCACTGTTATGCACATGCAACCATGATACTTGTATCTAATTATAGTACCGAGCCTCCAGCTCATTAGACTACCAAGCCTACTAGTTCCCATATTCCCGAGCCCACGGCTCCCTGGACTAATCAAGTCTCCTTTTCTTCCAAGTCCCCAAGCATCCAGCTCCCCAGACTTCCAAATCAATACCGAGTCCATTTAACTCTACCAGTAAGCCCTTAGGCCACGGGCCTACACTATCCTTTCACTACCAATTCATCTCCCCACATGTACATGTGTGAGTGTAAGGTGAAACTATTATTAGGGTTACTCTTGCCCAAATTATTCTTAAGGTTTACGTTAGCCCAGGACTGCCCAAGGTATTCCCCGTGAAGGTCTCTCGAAGGTACTAGGAACTATGATGGGATTACGCCCAAATCTCCCTTTTGCAAGGCACTTAATGTTATTAATTTCTACACTTGATCAGATCTCTTATTTATTTTCCCAAACCAGCAACCTACTAATGAATCAACTCTTCAAATTCATTACCCACTGTAGTTCAGTTTCCACAGTTACTATATGCAGACCACCCTATACTATATGAGATGTATAAAGGAGGTACTCCGGATTGTCTTCCAAATATGCTATAAAATATACCAGAGGTATATCATAACAAGTTTAGTCTAAAATCAAAGAATCATAATTTTTCTAATTAATTTGATATTTATTGAATTTTCCCAAATGTTTGGCCATGGGCAATTTTGAACATGAATTATATGATCTACTCAAGTAATGGCCACCCAAAAAATTTTGATCACTAAATAACAGAGATATATTACTAGATACTAAATTCCATAATCTTTCAGAAAATATACGACCTCTAATTAATTTATCCAAAATAATTCTCTTAATCGTATGTAAAGAAGAAAGTACCAAAATTATTCATCAGAAAATTAAATAAAAATTTCAAAATCTTAATATGGTACAGAAAAGGTCATTGTGCAAAAATCATAATTTTTCAGGCTTGCTAGACACCAAAATAAATTTAATTAAGTTTTCATTGGAAACACTACTTAATGAAGCAACCCGTAGAAATAGTCTTCCAAAAATCCCATAAAAATTCACAGAGCTTTAAAACATAACAAGGAGTCCTTCGGCTAAAGTTCATCAATTTCCAGCAAGTAGTTACTTCATAATAAATTTCTAAGTAAATAATATAAATTATTAAATTGTTAATGAAGTATCCAAAATAATAATCCTAAATTCATAACAAAATCTCCAGAGCTTGTACTAACTTTAAACACTATTCTACCCAAATCTCATCACTGTTCAGTGAGTTTTAGTGATACTTTCTATCACTACAAGGTTTGTACCCTAAAATAGGGTTAGAGTTTTGAGGGGGTTAAAGGCTTCCAAATTCCCTAAAATTTTAACCGGAGAACTATACTAATCCTATGGTCCTCTCTACAAAGTTTTATGTCAATCCAAGATCATTTGACCCTATGATATTCAAACCCTAAAAGGGGGCAACCTAGAGTTGTATCAATACCTAGCCAAAACATCTCCAAATGAGATGAAACTTTTACCAGAGTCCTAACATGCCCTCTAAGACCACCCAAATTTGGGTGGATTTTGAGGTGTTTGTGACACCTAATTGATTTATAATTGATTTATTAAATTTTTCTAAAAACTATAGAAAACGTTTTTCCAAAAATTCTTATTCTTGGACAGTCTAAGAGGTAGGCTATGAGGAGCCTATGTTCAAAATTTCAAAGCATTTGGATGAGTGATTTGGTGTGAGCACTAATTCTAATGTCTGGTCATGCCTATGTATAGGTTGCACCAAAACAAGTGTTGTGGTAACACCAGGACTCCAAACTGAGTGAAATCAATTTTAAATTACACTAGACATCAAGGGCTACATTGTTCATGTTGGACACCTTTATAGTAGAGGCCTCTAAGTATTTTTAATAATTAAAACCATCTACTACTAATAATCTCCAAGAAATCAATTAATATCATCAAATTACTTGATCAAAAACGGACGACATCTGTTCATCCTCAACCTCCAGCCAAGGGCCGAGATTGGACCGACCTGGAGCCTCTTCCAGCCGACTTTCTGGCCACCCCGACCACCTCCCTGGTCATCCACCACCACCACCGCCTCCGTCGAGGTGGTGGCTATCACTTGGCGTTCACACGACCGCCGGAGGGGCCTACTGCGGCGAACCCGATAGGTTCGTTTTCATGGAATTTCAGTGATAAATTTCTCCCCGATCGGGCTCAATTGTGCCCGTTCTCTTTAGCTGATGGATCCTAGATCTAGCACAGACAGAGAGGAAGAGGATTGGACCTTGCCGGCGGCCTGAAGTCGGGAAGATCGTCGGGAAGCCATTTCTGAAATTGGCATTGCTAGATTTCTGTAACTGCAAGGTGGGGAGGCTCGATTTCTTCGGGTAAGGATTGGGAAAGGCTCCTCTCAATTCACTGGTGGTGTTTAAAGTCTCAGATGGGGAGAGGATGGGCTAGATCATTAATGTCCTTCAAAGCCATTAATGGCTAGGATCGACCATGGAGGGGGGGGGGGGGGGGAGGGGCGGCGGGCTGAACCAAGTCTGACGGCCAGGGAAACGGCTGGGAACTTCTCCCCTTCCCTGGGGAATTGAATTCAGCCATTAAATGTGGCATTTGGCCTCCCCTTAGTCAAACCGTTTCCTTCCCTCTTCTTCCTCATTTCTCTCTCCTCCATTATCATGGAAATGGAGCTCACTTTGACACACGGTACACGCCCGTGTCGGCCAAGACACGCCCATGTCAGCCAAGACACGCCCATGACGCAGGGCGTGTAACCCACTCAACACCCAGTCGAGTGAAAATCGTCGACCTCTCAATACAGCGGGACATGCCCTGTGTCACACCCGTATCACATGCCGTGTACCCCATGCTCGACGATAGACGATCGAAACTCGATGATTGACGATCGACACTAAACCTTTCGATACAGCGGGACACGCCTTGTGACACGCCCGTATCACAGGCCGTGTACCCCATGCTCGACGATCGACACTCGATGGTCCACACACTCGACCATTATCGAGCACATTTCGTCGAACCGAGGGGACACGCCCCCTGCCACGCCCGTGTTATAGGGCGTGACCACCCAGAAACTTCGTCGACCAAAATTCGTTGACCAAACGCCCAACTCTTCAACCCGAGCGGGACACGCCCTGGGACACACCCGTGTCCCAGGCCGTGTCACCCAAATTTTGCTACTCCCAGAATTTGGGCTGTTACACTCACTCTCTCTCCTAGTCACCAAGTTGACTTGGTCTTTCTTTAGGACTATTTGCAGCCCTTCCACGCACATTATTCCCTAAAGAAGCCACATGAGGAGGTTTGAGCTTGGGTTAGCCTATTTGGGCTAGGTTGACCAGAAATAGGGTTTGGTTGACCTAGGTCTCTTTGGGGTTACTTGGGTTTTGTCATGACCTGGTCATGACAAAACCATTCCTAGTGGTCTAGTTGTTTGAGGGATGTTACATACTCCATTTGTGTCGACACATATTATCCTTATGTCTCGAGAAATACAGCTGAGCTAAATAATTCTAAGTGCCAAGACTGAAGACTTGATAGCTGCCAGAATTGTCATGACCTATTCAGACATGACATAACTGTCAGATGCCAGTCAATGACCGGACCAGCCGGTTGCCACTGATGTAAACTATAAATAAGGCCATGCTATCAGAGAAAATAATGAACAAAAGATAGAGAAAAACTAAAGTGGAATTCTCCAAGAAGAATTCAAGGATTCCAGTACAGCTGGAGATTCTGATTCAAAATCAGAGAAGGAGATTGCTTCATAGCAGATCTTTTAAAGATTGCAGAATTAATTCAGAAGGGTGGAAGAAGCTGGATCTACACCAAGAAGATTCAACCTAGGTTCTCTATTTCAAGAAGTTTTGAATAAGCTATGTCAGGTTGAATCAAATCCTTTACTGCATAGAAAAGTTGAAAGCAGATCCATCAAGATCTGATCAAGATTCTTTCATCTCTTTCTGAGTGAAGGTAGAAACATCTTCTTAATCAAATTCCTGTAGGATGTATTCTAGATCTGAGTGTAAGAGATTAAGTTCTCTGAGTTGTAAGCCTGTATCTATAAAGGCTGAGGTAGGGTTGTTAGCCTGAGGTAGGAGATTTGTTTCTCTGAGCTGTAGGCCTGGTGGAAGAGGCTAAGGTAGGGCTTGATTGCCTGAGTGGTAGGATTGTGGATTCACTCCGAGGTAGGGTTCTTGGAAAGAGCCTGTGCTGTAGCACTTGTTTAAGTGTGAGATGTACGAACCATTTTTGGTTCTGAGTTATAAGATCTGAGGATCTGAGAAGGTGGAAGGAGGTTAGACCGAATCTAGTATACTGCTAGATAGGCGAACGAGGAAGGTGGATGTACCCATCATTTGGGGAATCACTATAAAACCTGTGTATGCTGTGATTGGTTGTTTGTATGCTGTGATAACTGTAGATTTTTTCTGTGCTTTGATCAAATTAATTACTGTCTAAGTAGAAAAAGAATTGAACCTATTCACCCCCCTCTAGGTGTTTAAAACAATCTTGAAACCAATTCTTTCAGAAGGAGTTGCACGCAATCCTAGAGATAGGACGATGTAAATCCTCCGGATTGGAGTCAAATCCAATATTGCGGTTCACTTCAATAATGCAACTTTAGGTCTTTTGATTTGCAAAGAGATTTCGGTCAAAACGTCTAGAAGTTATGAGATTTAATGCTCTAGCGAGATTATTTCTTATTTTTGGATCCTCCACGGTCGAGAACGATTTGCAATTATAAAACTTTATTTTTTTTATCCTTCTTATCTCTTTTCATGGTGAATCATGGATCGAATTCTATCTTCTGAATCTGAAGTTTTTGTTTTAATATTATTTTCAGTTTATTTTAAAATTCTCAAAACACGCAACAATTGTACGGTAGGATAATAGTAGGAGCGTGAGTAATAGTAATTGACATCCCCGAGTTTTTAATACGACCTTGGTACTGCAATTCGATAGGTACACTTGCCTGTTTGGGTTGATAGTCATTCAATTCACCAAGTTTTTGGCGCCCTTGCCGGGGACCCTTTTTCGTCAATATTAGGAAAACACTTTCACTTTTACTTCTGCAAAAATCAAAAAATATTATTATTATTATTATTATATATTATAATCAACCCACGTAATAGTTTTCTACCCCACCTAAATTCTCTCGAAGAAATTCAAAAAAAGGCAAGGGGTGCTTAAATTCCCACCAATATTGCTTAGTACCGTTGCAAACCCGTCACTGGGTAGTCCTTCGGAAAGTTCGGGAGTTAATCCATTTTTAAAAAGAAGTTATCTTTTTCTATTTTCTTCTTCAAGTTTCTATTTCCAAAAAAAATTTATCTTTTTCTTCTTCAAGTTTCTATTTCCGTTCTTCTCTTTTTCTTTCCTCCATTCTCCTTCTATTTTTTTTCTAGTGCATGACACACACGAATCCGTTGCTGCTTGTTGACTTGGACCGAGAAATCGAGCGCTCCTTTCGGAGAAACTTGCGATTCGGGGGTTCCACTTTGCAAACAATGGTTAAGGATTTCAACGGTGATTGTAACTTCAACTCTGAAATGGGAGAACCCAACCCAGCGGTTGCCCAGTAAAGGACAATGTCTGATTTTGCTCGGCCCAACCTAGAGGGTACAAAAATAAGTATTGTTCGCCCTGCAATTGCGAACAACAACTTTTGAGCTTAAGCCTAGCATCATACAACTGGTGCAACAATATGCACAGTTCGACAGATTACAAGATGAAGATCCGAACTTGCATATTGCTATTTTTCTCAAGATCTGTGACACCTTCAAAATCAATGGTGTCTCAGACGACGCAATTAGGCAAAGACTCTTCCCCTTATCCTTAAGAACAAAAGCCAAACAGTGGTTGAGTTCTCTTTTGAGAGGATCAATCACCACTTGGAATATTTTAACAGATAAATTTCTCGCTAGATATCCCCCCCGCTAAAACTACGAAACTTCAAAATTATATTACCTCTTTTTCTAAAATTACTTCTGAGATCCTCTATGACACTTGGGAGAGGTTCAAAGAACTTTTGAGACACTGCCCTCATCATGCTCTGCCTGTATGGTTACAGGTCCAGACATTCTATAATGAGCTAAATCAAGAGACCAACAGATGATAGATGCCGCTTCAGGTGGGTCTTTGGACTGTAAAACTCTGGAGGCCGCTCTTGAGCTTATCGGGGACATGACGATGAACACCTATCAGTGGAACTCGTCTAGGACTCGCCCAAATAAACCTGCAGGTATCTACGAAGTGGACTCTGTGTCCCAACTGGCGCTTCAAGTGGAGATGCTGAACAAGAAAGTAGCGGAGATGACTGCTGCCTCCGCCCCTCAGGAATATGAAAATGCAAATGCTGCTGCCGAGCAGGTGGACTATCTGGGGAACATACCAAGGCCTGCTCAAAATAATTTTTCTAATTTTTCTGCTCCTCCTGATTTCAATACTGCTTCAAACTTGTATCACCCTGGATGGCGTAACCATCCGAATTTTTCGTGGAGTAACCCCACAAATGCCACACGTTCACCACATGATTTCACTCCACCACCACCACCACATCAAACTCTAATTCAAAACCAAAATTTTCAAAAACCTCCATCTTTGGAGGAAATGGTTTCTAGATATATAAGCACGAACGAGGCGACCATTAGAAATTTAATAGGGTCGATGAAAAATCTAGAAAACACGATCGGGCAACTCGCTAAGGTTATCTCCGAGAGGCCACCTGGGACTCTTCCATCAAATACTGAACCCAACCCAAGGGAGAACGCGAAAGCGATTTCCCTTATGAGCGGTAAAGTAATCCACGAGCCCAACACCAGGGAAGAGCCAGAGGTGATTGCGTCTCCTGCTGCTGAACAAACCATCGTTATGGAAACTAATGATAACTATCCTGAAAGTGAAAAAGAAAAATTTATTTTTGAAAAAGAGAACAATAATTTTCAAAATAATGCTCCGATGTTTATAAAAGAATTTCTGTCACCTCCTTATCCCACTAAGCTTAGGAAAGACAAATTAGATGATCAGTACCAACACTTTCTCAAGATGTTCAAACAAATCCATATTAATCTGCCGTTTCACGAAGCTATTAGTCAAATGCCTAAGTACACTAAATATCTTAAGGATTTATTGACTAATAAAAAGAAAATGGAAAATCTATCTCATGTAACGTTGAACGAAGTGTGCTCGGCGGTCATTAATAATTCTAATCTTCTTAAAAAGATAAACAATCCGGGTAGCTTTTCTATTCCTTGTATTTTTAGTAATCTTTTCGTAAAGCACGCGTTAGCGAATCTAGGTATGCGCATCAACTTGATGTCGTTTTCCTTATTTAAGAAGCTAGGATTGGGAACTCTCATCCCTACACGTATGAGTATCCAGATAGCCGATCGATCAATCAAGTATCCATTAGGTATTGTAGAGGACGTGCTAGTGAAGGTCGACAAATTCATCTTCCCGGTAGATTTTATTATTCTTGATATTGAAGAGGACGTCGAGGTCCCTCTTATCCTTGGTCGTCCCTTCCTAGCCACCTCTCAAGCAGTCATCGAAGTGAGTAACGGGAAGCTCTTTCTTCATGTGGGAGATGACGATGTTACTTTTTCTTTAAATCAATCTATGAAAAACTCTTTGAAAAATGACGATTCTTGTTTTTTCTCTTGATGTGTCAAATGAAGACTCCTCTCTTTCACTTTCCAATGTTTCTTCAAATGATTTTTCTCTTCTTTTTCTGAAATTTCTTCAAATGTTTTTGAAGACACGGTTCTGTCCGTGCAAGCCAATTTTGAAAATGAACCTATTTTTAGACAAAAGAATTTTGAAAATCTTACTTTTGAAAAAGAAAAAAAATTGAAAAACTCTTATGATAAACCACCCAACCTTGAATTAAAACCACTCCCCGAACATCTTAAATATGCTTTTCTGGAAAAAAATTTTAAATTGCCCGTTATAATTTTGGCCTTTCTTTCTCAATCCCAGAACGATCAATTGATCGAAGTGCTACAAAGGCATCGCCGAGCTATAGCGTGACAAATATCTGATATTTCTGACATAAGCCCCTCTTCTTGCACCCATAAAATATTTTTCAAAAATATATCTAAAAGCATAGTCCGGCCTCAACATCATCTTAATAAGAACATGAAAGAGGTCGTGAATCAAGAGGTGCTTAAATTATTAGATGCGGGAATAATCTACCCAATTTCCGATAGTAAGTTTGTAAGTCCGGTCCAGGTTGTACCTAAGAAGGGTGGGATCACGGTAGTGACGAATGAGAACAATAATTGAATTCCAACTAGGATGGTAATGGGATGGAGGATGTGCATTGACTACCGTAAGCTAAACAATGCCCCTCGTAAAGATCACTTCCCCCTCCCCATTATCGATAAGATTTTAGAACGATTATCCGGGCATAGTTTTTATTGCTTTCTCGGCAGTCTCTCGGGGTATTTCCAAATCCCTATCGCACCCGAGGAACAAGAGAAGACAACATTCACTTGCCCTTCGGAACTTTCGCCTACTGTAGGATGCCTTTCGATCTCTGCAACACACTAGCTACCTTTAAGCGGTGCATGTTAGCCATTTTCGATAAATACGTTGAGAGTATATTGGAAGTCTTTATGGATGATTTTTCTGTTTTCGGTGACTCTTTCTCTTTATGTTTATAAAATCTAGCTAAGGTCTTAGAACGATGCGAGAAAACGAACCTGGTTTTAAACTGGGAAAAATGCCACTTTATGGTGAGAGAAGGTCTCCGCTAGGGGAATCGAGGTCGATCGAGCTAAGATCGAGGTGATTGAGAAGCTGTCGCCGCCTACAAACATTAAAGCAATTAGGAGTTTTCTAGGCCATGCAGGGTTTTATAGGCGCTTCATTAAAGACTTTTCTAAAATCACCAAGCCTCTAACCCAACTTCTGGAAAAAGACACCCCATTTAATTTTGACGAATCATGTCTAGCTGCTTTTGAATTGATTAAATCTAAACTTATTAATGCTCTAATTATGATCGCCCCAGTTTTGGATTTGCCTTTCGAAATAATGTGCGATGCAAGTAGTTTTGCGGTCGGTGCGGTCTAGGACAACGAATAACTAAGAATTTCCACCCAATTTATTTTGAGAGCAAAGTGCTTAATTTAGCGCAGGAAAACTATACCACAACCGAAAAGGAACTCTTAGCTATTATTTTTAGATTCGATAAATTCCGACCGTACATTCTAAGGTTATCGTTTTTACGGATCATTCCGCTTTGAAGTACCTCCTTTATAAATCGGACGCCAAGCCGCGTCTTATTCGCTGGATCCTCTTACTTCAAGAATTTGACATGGAGATTCGGGAAAAGAGAGCAGCGGAAATGGTGGCCATGTGGCACTCCCTCTCTCTGCCCAAGCAGCTGGCTGAGCTCCTCAGAATTATTCCTGCAAGGTGGAGGGATTTGGGGACACCTGGTGGCCAGGAGGAAGTTCCAAAGCTTGGTCGGCCACCCCCTTAACTCCAACTCCTCCCCCAGCCTCTCCCAGCTAAAAGCAAGCCCACCATCACCTTTAGTGAGCTCAGGCGAGTGGATATTGACATTTGGAGCACTGTTTTTGCTGGAGAATCAAGGAATTGGGCTAGTTCACTGGAGCAAGCGTCGGCCATGGAGCACCGCCACCGCACGCGCCGCCAAGCCCAACTCCAGGTCCATTTCACCTCACCTCACCCCATGCTAGCTTTCTAGCTCATTTAGGCGAGACATCGTGCTCAATTGAGCCCGATACCATGGGAGAATATGTGAAAAATACCGCGCTTTTCTTCTTGCTCGGGATCGTCGGAGGAGCCGCCTCCGGCAGTCTCACCGCCGGGAAACACTAGCCATGAGCTCAATGAAGGTGGTGTCAATAATCGCCGGCGGTGGCGCCGGCCCAGGTGGCGGGAATTTGCTGGCAAAAATGGCCCAGGAAGAAGAAATAGCAGCCATTGGCCACCTGGGGACGATGAACGCATGCCGTTCGTTTTTACCCTGGGTTGATTATTAAATATGAATTTAATGAATAGTGTAATTTATGTCACACTTTTACACAGATCTTGCATGCTATAAATATGCCTCTTAAATGCAATTTCAGAATTAGACATCAACAGGAAAATTATAGGCCTAGGTCCTCCTTTATTTTGCCACCCTAAACATGTGATTTGGAGCAGTAGGGCTCCATGTAGGGCCATTCTACCAAGAATGGTCCTAGGCTAGGGCAGAAGTTTAAGTGAGTGCCCAGGCTAGACCACAAGTTCTCATGACCTGAGATTTTGGTCATACATGTGACTATGTCATGCTTAGTTACTGACCAAAAATTGGAATTTTTGGAAAAATATTTTCTATTCTTTTTAGTTAAATACATTTTATTAAATTAGTTGAATATTTGGAGAAATATAACCACAAATGTCCCCAAATTTTGGTGGCTTGTCCATTGGGTCAATATTAGACCATAGTATAAATTTCAGTCTCTGTTGACCCCTGCTTGTTCGGTAATCCCACTTGCTTGAGAAAAGTAGGTTTAGGTTTGGGGTGCTTATAGTAAAAATTAGCAAAATGTGAATTTAGCCCAATTAAAACATTGCGTGCCCATGAAACTCTGGATAGAAGTTTATAGGGTTGAAATATACCTCCCATAGAGAGAATGGGATTTTTGGGATCAAAAATCCCATTAAATGGAATTTTTTAAAATTTGGCCATTTAGAAATAAAAATTTGAAACTACGGCTCACAATGATATTAAATTCTCAAATTTTGCCACAAACTTAAATGGCTCATATTTTATCTCTGGAAAAATTTATGGGGCTGTTAGATAATTTTATCTTGGATTTAAAGTTGAATTATCATTTTTCCCATATTGTAAATTAATTAAAAATAAAAGAATTTTTTGTTGGAATAATATGGAAAATTTTACAGTGGATTATTTATATGATTTAAAACTTTTGTAATTTTCTGAGAAGTTTTGGATGTATCAGTAAGTTGAAAACCCTATCAATGGCATTTTAGTAATAATGGCATTTTGGATACTTGTTAAGTCAAATGACTGTTTAGTGCTTTAAAATTTTATATTTAGTTTGATTTTATATTTGTGAATCTCCAGTAATTTTCAAAAACTTTTTGATGTTATATATACTATACTTCATGTGGAAAGTGGACAAATTGAGATTTTGTTGTTAAATGAATATTAAATTGAAATTACATGGGAGAATTGGGAAATCTAGTGGGCAGTCATATTTTACTTTTTAGAACACCTAATAAATTTCTTAAGTGGAATGACTCAATATAAGTAGTACATCATGTGCAATGCGACATAGGTCACACAGTTAAAGAAATTAAATTAGGCCCTTAATTACTTAGAAAAATAATGAAATCTTAATTGGTCAACATCCTCACCATACCAATCCATGATAATTATTTAGGGGCATTTGGCCCAAGGGATTAGAAGTTCTATCATACAGGTCAACATTAGGTTATGGGTGCGTATAGCAAAAAAATTTAGTACATATTACCCGGACCCACAGGGGATACGATGGTAGGTTTAGTTGGGAACTATGTTGGGAAGACAAACCCTGGTTGGTGTCCAATAGGTCACTTCTTGATAACAAGTGGTAGAGTGCAAAACCCCAAGGTTAGAGGCTAGAACGGAGATCGACGGAAGACCGCCGCTCTCCTGATAACATCCTAAATCATTAAGGTTTGTCCAGAGTAACGATGAGAGCTGGTATGGTTAAGGGGTAGACATTAACAAAAGTAAATATCCTTGAGAAAGGGAGCTTTGGGATTCAGCCCATTGTAGTTCCTAGTGCCCCCGAGAGCCCTTCACCAGGCATGTCTGGGGAAGTCCTGGGATCAACCCTAAACTGCTAGGTGTAACTAACACTAGACAAGAGTTGTCTAATAGGTGAAGACATTGTGGCTCATTTTCACCCATGATGGGTTTGAGGGATTCTGAATAAAGACACTAATGTGCAATCTCACCCGTGATGGGTTGGAGGGATTCAGGACGGGTTGGTCCTGCGAGCTGGAGGCTCGGGTTTGAACATCTTGCATGTGCATAAACTTGTGGTGGGTCATGCGGTACTGGGCCAATCGTCGCACCGATAGCAGTACGGTGACTATGGCGAGGTATGATAGTTTGAGGGGCCAGTGGGTTGTTTTACGCTGCGGTCCGGAGGATGATACCCGAAAACGCACACTTGACCAAAAATACTGGTGGGTAGTCAGCAAATAGTACGCATAGACTCTAGAGTTCACCTAGGACGTGTATAGAGGCTTATGGGAGTTCTAGGCCTAGGAGTGGAGACGCCCACTCCACAGCTGCCGTAGCCACAACGGTGGTACCAGAGAGTGATGTTAGCTTCGAAAAGTGGAAACTAAAGGTCTGTGATCACAGAGTCGTGTGTGCGAGTTGCACTTGTATGAACCATAACACACATGCATATCGTACATTCATAACTAGGGCATACACATCATAGATCCTTACCATATAAATTAGTATGGGCTCTTTTATATGATAAGTTAAATTTCTGGAAATCTTAACTTATATGTTTGTATGAGACTTCATATAAGTTAAGGTACTTCTGTGATGGTAGTAGTAGCTTATTTTACTTATTGTCTTTACATAGCTTACTTCAAGTACTGTTTACTTACTACACATACTTCTTTCTGTTCAGTTATCCTTACTTTCCTGCACTATATATATAGAACTGCTAGAGTAGAAATATTGAATGCATATATACTTTTTAGTATAGTTCCATTGTCACCTGCTTCCTTGCTCTACCCCTTATTGTCCTCCGCTTCGTCCTCCCGCCCGGTGCCTAGGAGTTGCGGGGGAGAGGTGTGGATGAAATAACTTAGTATTTTTAACTAACGGTCGGTGTGACCAAACATTTTAGGAGCTCGAGGAGAGAGAGCACCAACAGGACGAGGTGGTTGGACGTGAGGAACTGATACCAACACCACTTACTACTACTACTACAACCCGGCGTCAGGTGGGACGCATCTTCTGATGATAATGTAGCTTCCGCTTGTTGTCATTTATGAGAGAGATATTTGTCATTATGTATTGGGCATATGCCCTTATCTCTATTTTCGTTGAACTCATTATGGACTGTTGTACTCTTATTTATTATGAGATAGTGCTATGACTTGTGGACTAGTTGTTACTTTATACTGCTTTTATTTCTTACTCTCTTTTGGACAAACAGGTTATATCATCGTACTAGCTGGCAGAATCGGCTTGTTGCGGTGTTGACTAACCCAGGTGTTAGTGCCACCGTAAGATGGCGATTCTGGGCATAAGACCGGGTTAACTCCTTGGTAAGGGGAGGGGTCTTACAAACTGGTATCACTTGAACAAATGATCATAAGAGAAGAAGTCCACAACAGTGGGACACCCCGCACGAGCATGTTTTTGCGGACAAACTATGTAGCAGAAGCAATGGTGTGCCCATGTGTAAAAAGTCACATGAAACAGTCCACATAAGCAATGAGTTAGGCCAATTCTAATATAAACCTTACCTTTGTGCAGCCTCCCAGGGTCGTCGTACCGCAGAATGTGGATCCTTCCCCTCCGGATCCCACTCCTTTTCTACAGACAGAGATGGGCCAGACCTGGACTGCCATCCTTGAGGCCTTCAGGGCCCAACAGATTCCGGTACCGCTGCCAAATCCGGGATCAAACTGGCTGAGTGCATTCAAGAGTTTATTCCCGCCCATGTACCACGGGACGAAGAATGCGGTAGAAATGGAGGAATGGCTCGAGGCTATACATGAGATGTTGGCAGACATCAGCTGCACTGTCAGCGAAGCAGTTCATTTGGTGGCTACTGCATTGGATACCCATGCAAAGAGGTGGTGGAAGTCCATGATGGACTCCACCTATGTAGATAAGGATCTTTCAGAAATATCTTGGGAGGAGTTCGACGAGGTATTCTTGGACCATTTTGTGTCCACCAAAGACCAGGATGATCTAGAAAAGAGGTTTTTGAACCTCAAACAGGGGACCAGGTTGGTGATTGAGTACCAGAGGGAGTTTTCCCACCTTGCCAGGTTCGCGGGGATACTTGACACAGACGACAGGAGGTATGCCAAGAGATTCTACCAGGGCCTTAGAGATGACTTGAGGTAGGCCCTCTTGTTCATTTCTCATGGCACATCAGCTCAGATCATCGAGATGGCCAAGAAGCTGGAGGCCGACCAGCTGATGGCGCAGAACAGAGGAGAGAGACCACTGGATGGGTCATTCTTTGGGGAGAGCAGCCAGGGCTCATAGAGGGGCAGAGTCATGAGGCATAAGAGAGGTAGGGGATGTTATCGTCCCAACTACAGGCAGGAGCAGAGACCCCCTACATCACTAGCTCCTCCACCACCACATATGCATGGATAGATGAGGCAGGATGATCGTGGCCAGCAATCGATAGTTTTCTTTTCGTGCCATCAGCCGGGTCATATTAGATCAGAGTGCCCGCTTCTGTTTCGTCCACTTCCTCCTCCACCTCCTCCACCTATAGTGGTCCCTCCAGTACAGCAGGGCCGAGGTCGAGGACAAAGTCGAGGTCGAGGCCGAGGCCGAGGACCTTTTGGCCAAGGTAGAAGACAGGAGTAGATGTGTGCATTGGACCTCGCTGAGCTGTGGAATCCGGAGGAAGTCATCACAGGTATATAATTTATGTTATGAAATTAAGACATGTTCTTTTATTATTACTATTTTACATAATCTTGGCCATGAAGAATGACTACCCATTTGAAACTCAATCAACCTCAGGCATAGTATTCATCAGCGGCAAGCCCGCTCATACGCTATTCGATACGGGTGCTTCGCACTCGTTCATATCAGAAGCCTTTGTTGAAGGATTGGACGGCGTCAAACGATTCATGGGCTCGATGATGAGAGTGAGGCTACCAGATGGATCGGTACTACTATTATCTGCCAAGTGCAATATGGAGGCGAAAATCGGCAGAAAGACTTTTGAAGCGCCTGCGACGATTCTGAAGATGCCAGATTTCGACTTGATCTTGGGCATGACTTGGTTACATTGGAACCATGCCCAGATCGACTGCCCATCGAGGAGAATCACCCTGAGGGATGGAGACTCCCATGTCATCGTCGAAAGTATTAGACTTGTCTCCCATCTCTTATTATCATCTGTACAGGCTGTCAAAGCCCACATGCAAGGAGAGGAAGTGTACATTATCTGCTTCAAGATGGCGGGAGCAGAGACTCCTATTGTGGATATTCCGGTGGTTCGGGATTTTTCCGACGTGTTTCCGGAGAAATTGCCTGGATTGCCACCGGACAGGGACACGGGCTTCCGTATTCAGTTGGTGTCAGGAGCTAGGCCTGTATCTCGGGCGCCATACATGATGATGCCAAAGGAGCTAGCAGAGTTCAGGACGCAGCTACAGGAGCTTGTGGAGTCAGGGTTTGTCCGACCGGGCACATCACCGTGGGAAGCACCGGTGTTATTTGTCAAGAAGAAGGATGGCTCCCTACATCTCTGCATCGACTACCGGGAGCTGAACCAGTTGACTGTCTGGAATACATACCCGCTACATCGGATTGACGAGCTGTTTGATCAGCTTTAGGGAGCTTTCTGGTTCTCCAAGTTGGATTTGAGATCCAGTTATTATCAGTTGTGGATCCGGGAGGAGGACATACCGAAGATGACCTTCAGTTCCCGCTATGGCATGTACAAGTTCACGGTGATGCCTTTCAGGCTCATAAATGCGCCTTCTGCATTCATGAGCTTGATGAACCACATCTTTGAGCCCTATCTGGACAGATTCGTTATAGTTTTCATCGATGATATAATGATCTACTCCCACACACAGGAAGACCATACTCCACATTTGGCCTTGGTTTTGGGAAAGCTGAGAGAGCACCAATTGTATTCTAAGTTCTCCAAGTGCCAGTTCTGGCTGCAAGAAGTGGCATATCTGGGGCATACTATCAGTGGTGCAGTGTTGGCCGTGGACCCAGCCAAGGTACATGCAGTTAGAGATTGGCCCTGACCAAAGTCAGCATCGGATATACGTAGTTTTCTAGGACTCGCGGGATATTATCGCAAGTTCGTGGAGGGGTTCTCAAGGATAGCACTCCCCCTCACGTCCTTCACAAAGAAGGAAGCAACTTTCACATGACGGAGAAGTGCAAGGCGGCGTTTTAGGATTTGAAGGACAAGCTCACCTCTTCCCCCATCCTTGCACTTCCATCTGGGAAGGAAGGATTTCACATATATACTGACGCCTCATATTAGGGGATGGGTGCATTCTTGATGCAGCACGGGCATGTCATCGCTTATGCTTCGAGGCAATTGAAGAAGCATGAACAGAATTACCCCGTACATGATTTGGAGCTCGGGGCGGTAGTATTTGCATTAAAGATCTGGAGACATTACTTATATGGGGTTCATTGTGATATCTTCTCAGATCACAAGAACCTCAAGTATGTTGACACGCAGAAAGACCTAAACCTGCGCCAGAGAAGGTGGATTGAATTCTTATGCGATTATGATTACACCATGCATTATCATCCGGGGAAGGCAAACACCGTGGCAGATGCCCTGAGTAGGAGAGCTAGCTCCTCAGGACCGGAGCCTCGGGTGATGTCTATGGAGTTGTTGCAGATGTTAGAGGATATGCACATTTTGGTCATTTTCGAGTCCCAGCTAGAGATCTATCGGGAGTATTTGAACTCCCTAATCGTGGAATGTGATATACGAGAGCGCATCAGGGTGCAGCAGAGGTTAGATGCAGCTTTGGTGCCGATGTTTAGGGACCTGGAAGGGGGCAGACCAGGTGATTATTCTTTGCTTGATGGCCTCATTCATTTCCGCAGTCGTGTTTATATACCCGCATGAGGTGGTATCCAGGAGGATATATTCAGGGAGGCTCACTGTACTCAGTACTCAGTACACCCCAGTATCACCAAGATGACAGCTGATCTGTGGAGGAGCATGTATTGGCCGAAGATGAAGATGGAGATCATATTTTATGTGACACACTGCGTGACATGCCAGTGAGTAAAGGTAGAATGCAAGACCCCCGGAGGGTTGCTACAGTCACTACCGGTCCCTGAGTGGAAGTTTGAGGATATTGCTATGGATTTTGTGCATGGATTTCCTCGCTCCCACTCGGGTCATGATTCTGTTTGGGTCATTGTCGAGAGACTGACCAAGGTGGCCCAGTTTATACCTATCAGGAAGGACAACCCAGTTACTATTTTGGTGAGATTATTTGTGGAACAGTTCGTCAGGTATCACGGGGTACCCAGGATGATTGTCTCGGATCGTGATGGTCGATTCACTTCTATGGAGTGGAGAGCGGTGCAGGCTTACTTAGGTTGTCAGCTTGCTTTTAGCACCGCTTTCCATCCACACACCGACGGTCAGATAGAGCAGACCATCAGGACGATGGAGGATCTGCTGCGATTGTGTATACTGGATATGGGAAGTCCCTGGGAGAGACTGTTGCCACTGGTCGAGTTCTCCTACAACAACATTCACCAGATAAGCATTGGGATGACACATTATGAGGCTCTTTATGGGAGGAAATGCCGGACACCACTATCTTGGGTCCAAGATGAGGACACCAGGGCACTTGGATTGGAATATATTGAGAATACAGATGCTCAGATACGATTGATCAGGGACCAGATGCTGGAGGCCCAGAGTAGGCAGGCTAAGTACTACGATGCATGACATCAGAAGGTGGAGTTCCAGGTGGGGGACAAAGTGTTCTTGGAGATACGTCCAGTGCATGGTATTTCTTAGGTGCGGAGGCACAAGAAGCTCAGCCCTCGATATGGAGAGCTCTCCTTCGCCTGGAGCAGATATCACCACTACAGCAGGCCCGCTAGAGTCAAACAGATCAGTTCTTTTGGAGCCGCTCCGGATCGAAGTTACCGTGATCCGAGTGCTGTGGAAGAAGAGGGTTCCCCTGGTGAAGGTGTTGAGGTCAAACCATGGAAGGGAGGAGCTGTAGTACCCCCCCCAACCTTTTGCCCGAGTCGGCCGGAGGGGTACTACTTGGCGCCCAAGACATCCACCCAGTGCTCATAGGGGAAACGATCCACCCTATCCAAGCACTAAATGGCCTCCTTGCTCGGCTCAAATCATAACATTCACAACCCACCAAAGTATAGCGGAAGCATTAACAGGAAACCATTACAGATTTACATATCAAAACCATAGCTGTTCTAGGGCCGAAGCCTAAGTGTTTAAATAAGCTCGTGGGCTGAACATATGCTACATATAATTCTCATATACTCTCTCTCTCTATACTGCTCGGTGGAACTCTGAAAGTCCACCTAGTGTCAGCTATGTGCACCTATGGGGGGGGGGGTGGATAGGTGACGTGTAGCGCTTTTGAGGAATTTACGAATGTACCTGCACAATAAAAATAAAAAGCACAGCACACAGAATACACAGGCAATTTATAGTGGTTCCCCGACTTGGGTACATCCACTTTCCCCCTTCGACCTATCTCCCAACAAGGGACGACTCGGTCTCTTCTCCAACAGGATTGAAATCCAATCCCTGCACTATCGTAAGGAACCCTTCCACACGTGAGAGTCAACACTCCCACAAAACGGATTGCACCCAACCCTTACAACACGGAACAAAAGTTCCTTTACAACAAAAGTAAATATAGAATGTACACGAGATACAAACTTCTTTTGGAGACTACGGTGTTCCTCTTCATTCGATGACGTGTTCGTGAAGTCAACGAAGAGTCTACAACCTTGGTCTCTCTTGGAGAGGATCTCCCCGGAACCGGCGGTGGCAACTCGAGTGGCGGCTAGCTTCGGGATCGGCAGCGACGACGATGAGCGGCTGCTGAACTTGGAGATCCAAACTTCGTAGCGAAGCTAGCTTGGTCTTCCAACGGTCACACGAGGATCGGTCGTCTCGATCGATTCGGACGGGGAAGTTTTTCCCGATCAACAAATCGAGAGACAAGAGATCTCTGGATAGACACGCGAGACTCAAAGCTTTGCTAAGCTTCTGTCGCCGGAGATCGGGAAGAAAAGCGATCAGCAGCGGCGACGGACTAGCGCGAGCGACGACGGATGCGGCGGAGCTATTTCGCGATTTTAGGGTTTGCTCTGCTCGGCTTCTTTCTGTCTCGGTATTCCGTTCAAAATACCCGTATATAAATACTGTAGATGCTTTCCAAAATGACCGTTGTGGGACCCACAAGCTGAATCCCTAAGTCCCGGTCTAGAATCTTAACATCGATTGAATCCGGTTCAGGAAATTCTAGAAAAACGCCCAAGTCAAAATCGGTGAGAATCGAAAGTGATTCTCGCCGAGTCGCCGAAAATCAAAGGTGATTCTCGACGATTCGGCTAGAATCAAAGATGATTCTCGTCGAATTTGCCTTGGTTGCACGCACTGCTTTAGGCCAGGTCGAGACGGCGAGAATCAACCAGTGATTCTCGACGATTCGACGAGAATCACTAGTGATTCTCGCCGAATCGGCGAGAATCACTTGTCGATTCTTACTTAGACTCAGAGGTGCTTGCTTAGAAGTTGCTGGAACGTGTTCGGCGAGAATCAACCGCTGATTCTCGACGAATCGGCGAGAATCCCAAGTGATTCTCGCCGAATCGGCGAGAATCACTGGGTGATTCTCGTCGATTATAACTTAGACGAATTTTCCTCTTTCCACCTATGAGATGCTCCTTGACCCATCCTTGCTCCTTGTCTGCTCCTGCATATTTACAGCCCTGTGCTTGAAAATAAGTGCACTCCAATAGAGAGAGTACACGTAGGCCAACACACTGATCTGCTCAACGAGGAATTACGTCGTGCAGACCCGTGTATATTGACCTACTGCACCCTGACATTGGTGTGCACTTAGCGTGGAAAAACTGCAAGCACAACTAGAAGGATTTTATCAAATACATAGTCTATTGACCTTAGCTTGTCCAGGGGCTTCTTCAAATCAGGTGCATTGTGGATACAATACCCAACAATCTCCCCCTATTTGAAGAGCCTAAACCCTACAAGCTAAGGTGAATAGAGCAAATGGGAATGAAAACCATAAACTTAAAATTGAGTTGAGTGAGTTATCCCTTACCAATACCAATTTCTTGGGAGCAAGCTTGGAGCCACCTTAGCCTTAGCCGAGAGGGTAATCTCCCCCTTTTTGGCTTCTGCAAATCGGGGTCTGTAGCGTTTGGCCCTTTGCTCCCCCTCAGTTCTTGCATCTGTACTCACGCTGGAGTTCCTTGCTCCCCCTCATATCATGCACGAGCCTGGAGCTTCTGTAGTCTTCATTCCTCAAATTGAGCATCCCCAATTCAGTCTTGAAAAGATTGAACTTGGCCTCGTCTAAGGGCTTTGTGAATATATCAGCAATCTGCTTGTCCGTGGGGACATAACAGAGAGAGATGTCCTTGTTTTCCACGTGCTCCCGAATGAAGTGGTAGCGCACTTCAATATGCTTCGTTCTGTTGTGCGATACAGGATTGTTGGCAATGGCAATTGCACTGGAGGAGTCGCAGTACATGGGTACTTCCTTGAACTGAAGGTCATAGTCGGCTAACTGGTTTCTGATCCATAGAAGTTGTGCGCAACAGCTTCCTGCCGAGATGTACTCTGACTCTGCTGTGGAGGTTGCAACACAATTCTGTTTCTTGCTGTTCCATGAGATAAGCCTCCTGCTGAGGAATTGACACGTCCCGGAGGTGTTTTTTCTGTCATCCCTGGGATTTTGAGAGTCATCGTCATAGTCCCACAGGTAGAACACATTAGAGGCTCAAACAGATATCACATCTGTTATTGCAGACGCTTGTTCCAATTTAGTCTTGAGCCACCTACTGTCTAGGTCCCATTATATTCACGGGAACGTAGACTACCCTGCAAGAAAGAATTACTTTACCTTATGAACCCAAATCATATTGGGTCCTATGTTCCTGTTAGCATAAGCACGCAACTGCATTCCTTCAGAAAACCTGTCTGGAAGACTACCTCTGTCCCGAGAATGTGGATAAGCCCTTGCCGTGGGCACAGAGGGGTTGTGCCAACAATCGATGGCAAAGTGCCCCACTTTGCCGCAGCACCAACATGGGTGAATGTTGTATCGCCGTTTCCGACCTGATCTAGTGACTGATGTAGTCACGGTCCTAGGTCTAAACGGGATAGGGCATGATCTTGTCACAAAAATTCCTCTTCCATCGTGACACGTGGAAGGGTGGAAAGAGTGCATGTTGTGAGCGTTATGAGGCCGGGAAGGTGGTGCCATTCATTCAGGCATCTCCCTTACTGAGGCCCCATGGAGCCTGACATCATGACTTCTATCCTCTCTATCCCGTGTCCTCGAGTGGTGAGAAGTCTTCTGTGAGCTGGGACATGCAGATCCACACTGTGTTGAGGCAGTGGCAGTGAATACAAAGGGCTCAGAATGAGCCTTAGGTATTCTCTCGTGGGTGGCCACGCCGGCCCTTGCACTCCGGGTGTCTCCACATGGGGACAAATCACCCTTGCAGTGACCACGACTATGCCTGTGGTCATACCTGAAGGCATGATAAGTTGCCTTCCTGCTTGGAGTGGGGGATCGGAATACCGTTTCCCCATTTCTCCACGAATTGATAATCCGGGAGATCCACCCGTTTTCTTGCTTTCTCTTAATGACATCAACCTTGGAGAAGTTTGATACTATTCTTTTCTCATTCTCCAAACTACTCTCTAGAGCTGAGATCTTAGAGTCCTTGGCCTTGTTGGACGCCAATTGGAGAACCAACAAGACCTTCAGTCGAGCAATCTCTTGAGCTTGCTCCTCAGCAAGTAGGTTGCTTGACTGAAGGGCTCTCTTCAGGGAATCAGCATTTTCTAAAGGAGGGCAGTTCCTGTCTTCAGAAATTTCAAGAGATACGGGGCAGGATGAAGAAGTTACCTTCTCTTCTGTGTTATTGTCATTAGATCCAGTGACTATTGTTTCATCCACATCAGAGCTGCTTTCCTCACTGTCCTCTTCAGTCTCTGACACGGACACTGGAGCTCTGATGCAGTCCGAGGGATCCTTGCCTTCATCTTCAGAAGTGAGGACCCCCACATATGCTTCATCCTCTGATTGACAGCATATTCCAGCTTTTTCTGACCCCCCACATCAGCTCTGAGATCATCATCCACAGAGATTTAGCCGTTCTACATTTTTCCAATCTAGAGCGAGAGGCTCCAGACCAGATATCCATGATAATTTGACGAATCCTCTCGTCCAAGTGAAATAGTGATAGTTCCGTCTCTGACATCTCAGCAATGCCCATGGGCACTTGGATCCCAGAGTCGGAGGTCTTCATTGGAATAAACGGACCCTCTTCCAGGATGAAGGATGCTCGAGGATCGATAACATCAAGGTGAAATGACACTCTCATTCTCTAGATGGGATAATAATCCTTTGTGCATGCGGGGAGTTTGAGTGGCGGTATCTCATAATCCAGCTCCATGCTTCTGACACTGGTGGCAGGATTCTACTCAAGGTGTTAACCTTTTTGATGAGTAACCTTGCTCTGATACCACTTGAAAGTCCACCTAGTGTCAGCTATGTGCACCTATGGGGGGGGGATAGGTGACGTGTAGCGCTTTTGCGGAATTTACGAATGTACCTGCACAATAAAAATAAAAAGCACAGCACACAGAATACATAGGCAATTTATAGTGGTTCCCCGACTTGGGTACATCCACTTTCCCCCTTCAACCTATCTCCCAACAAGGGACGACTCGGTCTCTTCTCCAACAGGATTGAAATCCAATCCCTGCACTATCGGAAGGAACCCTTCCACACGTGAGAGTCAACACTCCCACAAAATGGGTTGCACCCAACCCTTACAACACGGAACAAAAGTTCCTTTACAACAAATGTAAATATAGAATGTACACGAGATACAAACTTCTTTTGGAGACTACGGTGTTCCTCTTCGTTCGACGATGTGTTCGTGAACTCAACGAAGAGTCTACAACCTTGGTCTCTCTTGGAGAGGATCTCCCCGAACCGGCGGCAGCAACACGAGCGGCGGATAGCTTCGGGATCGGCGGCGACGACGATGAGCGGCTGCTGAACTTGGAGATCCAAACTTCGTAGCGAAGCTAGCTTGGTCTTCCAACGGTCACACGAGGATCGGTCGTCTCGATCGATTCGGACGGGGAAGTTTTTCCCGATCAACAAATCGAGAGACAAGAGATCTCTGGATAGACACGTGAGACTCAAAGCTTTGCTAAGCTTCTATCGCCGGAGATCGGGAAGAAAAGCGATCAGCAGCGGCGACGGACTAGCGCGAGCGGCGACGGATGCGGCGGAGCTATTTCGCGATTTTAGGGTTTGCTCTGCTCGGCTTCTTTCTGTCTCGGTATTCCGTTCAAAATACCCGTATATAAATACTGTAGATGCTTTCCAAAATGACCGTTGTGGGACCCACAAGCTGAATCCCTAAGTCCCGGTCCAGAATCTTAACAGCGGCAGAATCCGGTTCAGGAAATTCCAGAAAAATGCCCAAGTCAAAATCGGTGAGAATCGAAAGTGATTCTCGCCGAGTCGCCGAGAATCAAAGGTGATTCTCGACGATTCGGCGAGAATCAAAGATGATTCTCGTCGAATTTGCCTTGGTTGCACGCACTGCTTTAGGCCAGGTCGAGACGGCGAGAATCAACCAGTGATTCTCGACGATTCGACGAGAATCAACCAGTGATTCTTGACGATTCGACGAGAATCACTAGTGATTCTCGCCGAATCGGCGAGAATCACTTGGTGATTCTCGTCGATTCTTACTTAGAAGCAGAGGTGCTTGCTTAGAAGTGGCTGGATCGAGTTCGGCGAGAATCAACTTCTGATTCTCGACGAATCGGTGAGAATCACAAGTGATTCTCGCCGAATCGGCGAGAATCACTTGGTGATTCTCGCCGATTTAAACTTAGACGAATTTTCGTCTTTCCACCTATGAGGTGCTCCTTGACCCATCCTTGCTCCTTGTCTGCTCCTGTATATTTACAGCCCTGTGCTTGAAAATAAGTGCACTCCAATAGAGAGAATACACGTAGGCCAACACACTGATCTACTCAACGAGGGATTACGTCGTGCAGACCCGTGTATATTGACCTACTGCACCCTGACATTGGTGTGCACTTAGCGTGGAAAAACTGCAAGCACAACTAGAAAGACTTTATCAAATACATAGTCTATTGACCTTAGCTTGTCCAGGGGCTTCTTCAAATCAGGTACATTGTGGATACAATACCCAACAAACTCACGTCTCTAAACTCTGGGGATGGCGGGGCTACATCTTCTTGAGTAAACCGAGCTGCTGGCATAATCTCCTGCGGCAGCGGGTCACTACGGTGCTCCACGTCCTGTGAATGGTTAATCAAATAACCGTTAGTCATAGAACTAAGTGGAAAAAAATCTCCTCCCCGGATCCACATCTTGGGGACGAGCACACACCCACCCAACAAAGTTAAATAGCCGAAGCAAGAGACGGTTAGCACAACATTTCATATATGAACAGCTAGGAGCAATTATAAAAGAGTGCAGTATAACCGGTAAAAGCAGCAATAGTATAAATCGGTTATAACAAGGCTCTACTAGCTCATCAACACATCAGGTTTCAAATCCTGAAAACAATCGCTTGCATTCACAGCCATGCACACACCGCAGGCATTCAAAGCCGCGCACATACCGCAGGTATTCAAAGCCGCGCACACACCGCAGGCATTCAAAGCCGCACACACACCGCAGGCATTCAACGCCGCGCACACACCACAGGCATTCAAAGCTGTGCACACACCGCAGGCATTCAAATCCGCACACACAACCCTATGTCGACATATTTTGGACCACTTCTGTTCCAGCAGGGTAGCGAGCCCCACGGGCCTCACCGATGTGGCCGTCGGTGATAGTGGCCAGTCCTGCAACTTCTGGGGGTGATCGTACCACACAACCCTAGGCCCTAACGTACAACCATGTGTACTCCTGTATGTGAGCGACATCCGGTGAATCATTTCGGCCGACCAGTGGAGGAAACCCGATGGGGAATATAACGGTCGGTCACCCGTGGTACTCATCTCCCTGTCGCCTTGAGCCGTCAACCTTCCCGCACCGGTACGAACGGTCTGCGGAAGGGGCCAACCCGCCACCATTTCACCGCAAGTAATTTACAATCAATCAATCAAAAGGCAAACAATATAACATCGGGTCTACGTCGGCCTGCCCTACTAGGCTTATACTTCGGGTGTCGACACTCAGCTCTACTTTCGAAAAGGAGCGTGGGAGCGCTTTATTTGGGACTAGACCTGGAGGACTACTTCAACTCCAGTTATTCCCAACTAAGGCTCAACCTTAACAAAACTGCTCGTCAGAGAAGGACTCGGGAATATAAAAGTAAATTGCTATAAGGTCAAGTTCGGTGATTATGCTGCTTATTTAAAGTGCTGGAATGAAATGTGACCAGTACGAGACTAGATAAGCTTGACCAGTACGCAACTGGAGTAGTATTAAATAGAAAGTACTGAAATAAGCCTGACCAGTACGCAATTGGAGTAGTACTGAAATGAAAGTACTGAAATAAGCTTGACCTGTACGAAAGTGGAGTAGTACTGAAATGAAAGTACTGAAATAAGCTTGACCATTATGAGACTGGAGTAGTACTGAAATAAGAATGACCAGTATGAGACTGGAGTAGTACTGAAATGAAAGTACTGAAATAAGCTTGACCAGTACGAAACTGGAGTAGTACTGAATTGAAAGTGCTGAACTGAAAAGAATAAAGAAACTGGACCAGTGTAAGACTGGAATAATCATAAAGAAAATGGTTAGTAGTCCAATCACTCTATTTAGGAGGCTTCAGTTCCATCTCCGTTCTCAGGAGAGATTTTTCAGTTTCATCTCCATCCAGGAGGCACATTCAGTTCCATCTCTGTTCTCAGGAGGGATTTAGTTCCATCTCCATCCAGGAGAGATTCAGTTCCATCTCCATCCAGGAGGCACATTCAATTCCATGTCCATTCTCAGGAGAGATTTAGTTCCATCTCCATCCAGAAGAGATTCAGTTCCATCTCCATCTAGGAGGCACATTTAGTTCCATTCTCAGGAGAGATTTAGTTCCATCTCCATCCAGGAGAGATTCAGTTCCATCTCCATCTAGGAGGCACATTCAGTTCCATCTCCATTCTCAGGAGAGATTCAGTTCCATCTCCATTCTCAGGAGACATTCTGTTCCATCTCCATTCTCAGGAGACATTCTGTTCCATCTCCATTCTCAGGAGAGATTCAGTTCCATCTCAGTTTTAAAGGCTTCCTTGAGTTACATCCATTTTTAAGATCCAATTAATTTGGTTGCGCCACATTAATTACGGCTTAATCAGATAAGGGCTTATCAGGAGTTACACCCTCATTATTTATCGAGAATAATTTGCAACTCACTACTCGTACTCTCACTTCCGAGCGTGCCCAAATCACCCGAGAGTCGAGGCGCTCGACGGTTTCATGAAATCTCGAAACACCCGGAGCTTGGTCACTTGCCTCAGCCACTCTCATCAATAAGATAATTTGAATTTATTATTCAAATTAGAGAAGATGGTCGCGCGCTCCAATTTTCACTTTCGAGGAAAATGAGCATAATAAATTCTGAGCGCGACCCTACGCTTCCATAATTTGGGAAAAATATCAAAACTTATCCCCATGAGTCCAAATTTTGACGCAACCCTTGGGAGGGTATAAAATGAGCCTAGAAAAATTTTCATAATTTTTCGAATTATTTTGGCCCTTTAATTTGGCCAAATAATTTACTTTTGGGCTTTAAAAAATATCAAATCAACTCCAAAAATTCTCAAACTTTTTGTGGAGGAAGCCCTCAACAAGGGGAACATTTTTTATGTTCAACATGTTTTCCCTAGGAGCATATTTTAGTCTCCTAAAAATTCAAACCCATTATTAATTATAATATTATAAATATTATAATTAATATATTTATATATAATATATATAATATATATAATATATTATTATATATATATAAAAGAAAATTACTATACATCTCCTTCTCCAAAACTCCTGTACCGAACAGCCGCCCCTTACGGGCTTCTCCAGCCGCCGGCCGGCCACCGGCAGGCCTTGGCTCCACCGCCGGCCAACCCGCCGGTGGTGGGCGCTCCCTCCGGCAGTGGTCTGGTGAGCTGCCGCCGCCGGCCGCCACCGGAGCTGTTTTCTTCTTTTTCGAACTGGAAGGGAGGGGGATGACGGCGGCGGCGCTCCGGCCGCCGGGAGCGCCATGCAAGACGTCCAAAATGAAGAAGGGGGGAGAAGGCTTCCACCTGGGTTTGATGGGCTCGGGAGGGGCCGGCTTGGTCGGGAATGGCTCAAGGTGGTGGAGGAGGGGAGGAGGTGCTCTGGCTCGGCTTTTTCCGGCCACCTAAACTCCGACAGAGTGGGGGGGTGGGGGTGGGAGAAGGGGGAGCAGATGCTCTGAGAGCTATGAGGGAAAGAGAGGGGGTGGGGTCCTGTTATAGGGAGGGGGAGGGGGAGCTTCCTCCCTTTGGGTGGTGTGGGACTAATACCTCCTTAGGGAGGGATTAATCCCACCCTCCAGCTGTCCTTGGACAGCTGGAGGTCTCCCATTTTCCCCCATGTGGGGAAAATGGATGAGGCCCCATTGTGGGCTTGGGCCTTTAGGTGGGAAAGAGGGAGAGAGAGGAAAGAAGTAGGTGGGCCTCCATTGCTTTAGGTTAGGGGCTTGCTGGTTGGGGGGGCCCATGGAGAGTGAGGGGGCCATGGGCCATCCTCTTTTGGAGAGAAGGTGGCCCCTCACTTGGAGAAAAATCCAAAAGGTGGATTTTTAGGAGGGTTTGTCCAAGTCAACCCTAGGGTGGGTCCCCCTTGCTGGTCAAAGTCAATGTGGGTCCAAGTCATCGGGGTCGGGTCAAAGTTTGGGTGTCGTGTCATAATCGGTGTACGCACGCTTTTCGATGCACGACTAGGCTTGATTTGACCACGGGTTGACCAATTATCGTCGAAATTGACCGGGACGACTTCCGTTGACTTCGTATTGACCACACGAGTCCAACGCAATTGACTGGGGCCGAGTCGGAGTGCGTTTGTCGAAAGTCCGATATCTGCGCGTCGTAGTGTGTTTAAACGGTCAAAGTATCCAATTTTGTCGTTAGACCTCGGATTGTGACGCGACAAGCGCTGATGCACTCATATTGACTATATGAGGCCACAGGAACTGACAAAACGCGATTCGGAGTTCTCTAGCTCGATATCCAAAATCTCGCTCTTGTTGCGTTTTACGAGGAATGGTCACATCCACTATATGACCTCGGGATCCAACTGAACGAGTTCCGATGCGCTCGTATTGACTATACGAGGCCACAGGAACTGACAGAACTCAATTCAGAGTTCTCTAGCTCGATTACCCTCCTAGGGTTATTTCCCACCAGGTCATGGGTATGGTTCAAACCACTTTTATTGGGCCCACTAGGGCTCTGGTGGCCCAATAAAAGTCAGGATGTTACAGGAGCACACATGGGAGCCGAGGGATCTGATGCTGGAACGACACCCGGAGCTTTTTACATCAGGTAACACTTTAATTTTTAGCTAAAGTAATAAAAAAAAAATTTTATGCTTGGAAACCCCGTAGACCCAAACTTGAATTTCGGGGACGAAATTATTTTTTTTGTTTATTGGAGTTTGTAACATCCCACATTCAATTAGACCCCTCTACTTAGGTTGGGTTAGGACTTGTGGTAGGGGCATGGGTTTAGGCTAGGATTGAACCATGGTGTTAGGGTTTAGTCACATTGGGCCCACAACTGGGCCCAAGGTAATCTAACTCAAACTAGCCTAAATTGGGGTCCTAGCCACACATTAACTCTACCACTGCACTCATAACCCTAACACCAACCTAAGGGAACCATAAGCCATATCACTAAGTCACCTATTGACTCAAGTTGACCCAAGTCAACCCTAATCTTAATTTGGTCAAATCTACACCTATAGGCCTAATTAGTCCAATTGGGGCACCACCATGGCCCAACCCAAATTGGGTGATGTCATAGGGTCCATGACCGTCAAATGGGGCCAGCCCACACACCATGTTGACCAAGTCAACCCTAAAAGTCAACTTTGTCAACTTTAGGTCTATTTAAATGATTTGAAGACCAAGCCTATTCCCATGGGCTAGGCCCACAAGCCAAGGCCCAAGACCAGCCTAAAGGGTCAATGACAGCCCTTACCCTCCGGTAAATGGAGAGAGAATGCATGCATGGGGCAATTTGGACTTTTTGGAGGAAAAGAGGAGAGAGAAAGGGGAAGAGAAGAAATGGTGACCATGTGGCTCTCCCTCTCTCTGCCCAAGCAGCTGGATGAGCTCCTCAAAATTATTCCTGCAAGGTGGAGGGATTTGGGGACACCTAGTGGCCAGGAGGAAGTTCCAAAGCTTGGCCGGCCACCCCCTTAACTCCAACTCCTCCCCCAGCCTCTCCCAGCAAAAAGCAAGCCCACCGCCACCTTTAGTGAGCTCAGGCGAGTGGAGATCATCATCTAAAGCACTGTTTTTGCTGGATAATCAAGGAATTGGGCTAGTTCGCCGGAGCAAGCGTCAGCCATGGAGCACCGCCACCGCACACGCCGCCAAGCCCGACTCCAGGTCCGTTTCACCTCACCTCACCCCGTGCTAGCTTTCTAGCTCATTTAGGTGAGACATCAGGATCAATCGAGCCCGATACCATGGGAGAATATGTGAAAAATGTCGAGCTTTTCTTCTTGCTCGGGATCGCCGAAGGAGCCACCTCCGGCAGCCTCACCGCCGGGAAACGCTAGACACCACCTCAACGAAGGTGGTGGCAATAATCGCCTTCGGTGGCGCCGGCCCAGGTTGCCGGAATTTGCCGGCAAACATGGCCCAGGAAGAAGAAATCGCAGCCGTTGGACACCTGGGGACGATGATCAGATGTCGTTCATTTTTACCCCGGGTTGATTATTAAATCTGAATTTAATGAATAGTGTCATTTTTGTCACACTTTTACACAGATCTTTCATGCTAAAAATATGCCTTTTAAAGGCCATTTCAAAATCAGACATAAACATGAAAATTGTAGGCCTAGGCCCTACCTTTATTTTGCCACCATAAACTTGTGATTTGGAGCAGTAGGGCTCCCTGTAAGGCTATTCTACCAAGAATGGTCCGAGGCTAGAGCAGAAATTTAAATGAGTGCCAAGGCCAGAACATAGGTCCTCATGACCTGAGATTTTTATCATGCATGTGACTATGTCATGCTTAGTTACTGACCAAAAATTGGTTTTTTTGGAAAAATATTTTCTATAGTTTTTAGTTAAATACATTTAATTCAATTAGTTGAATATTTGGAGAAATATAACCCCAAATGGTCCCAAATTGGCTTGTCCATTGGGTCAATATTAGACCATGGTAGAAATTTCAGTCTCTATTGACCCCTGCATGTTGGGTAATCCCACTTGCATGTGAAAAGTAGGTTTAGATTTGGGGTGCTTATAGTAAAAATTAGCAAAATGGCAATTTAGCCCATTAAGACATTGTGTGCCCATGAAACTCTGGATAGAAGTTTATAGGGGTGAAATATACCTCCCATAGAGAGAATGGGATTTTTGGGATCAAAAATCCCATTAAATGGAATTTTTGAAAATTTGACCATTTAGAAATAAAAATTTGAAACTAAGGCTAACGATGAAATTAAATTCTAAATTTTTCCAAAAACTTAAATAGCTCATAGTTTATCTCTGGAAAAATTTATGGGGTTGTTAGATAATTTTATCTTGTATTTTAAGTAGAATTATCATTTTTCCCATATTGTAAATTAATTAAAAATAAAAGAAATTATTGTTGAAATAATATGGAAAATTTTACAGTGGCTTATTTATATGATTTAAACCTTTTGTAATTTTCTGAGAATTTTTGGATGTATCAGTAAGTTGAAAACTCTATCAATGGCATTTTAGTAATAATGGCATTTTGGATACTTGTTAGGTCAAATGACTGTTTAGGGTTTTAAAATTTTATATTCAGTTTGATTTTATATTTGTGAATCTACAGTAATTTTCACAAAATGTTTGATGTTAGATATACTATACTTCATGTGGAAAGTGGAAAAATTGAGATTTTGTTGTTAAATGAAGATTAAATTGAAATTACATGGGAAAATTGGAAAATCTGGTGGGCAGCCATATTTTACTTCTTAGAACACCTGATAAATTTCTTAAGTGGAATGACTCAATATAAGTACTACGTCATGTGCAATGCGACATAGGTCATACAGTTAAATAAATTAAATTAGGCCCTTAATTACTTAGAAAAATGATGAAATCTTAATTGGTGAACATCCTACACCATACCAGTCCATGATAATTAATTAGTGGCATTTGGCCCAAGGGATTAGAAGTTCTATCATACAGGTCAACATTAGGTTATGGGTGCGTATAGCAAAAAAATATAGTACATATTACCCGGACCCACAGGGGATACAATGGTAGGTTGAGTTGGGAACTATGTTGGGAAGACAAACCCTGGTTGGTGTCCAATATGTCACTTCTTGATAACGAGTGGTAGAGTGCAAAACCCCAAGGTTAGAGGCTAGAACGGAGATCGACAGAAGACCGCCGCTCTCCTGATAACATCCTAAATCATTAAGGTTTGTCCAGAGTAATGATGAGAGCTGGTATAGTTAAGGGGTAGACATTAACAAAAGTTAATATCCTTGAGAAAGGGAGCTTCGGGATTCAGCCCATCGTAGTTCTTAGTGTCCCCGAGAGCCCTTCACCGGGCATGCCCTGGGCAGTCCTGGGATCAACCCTAAACTGCTAGTTGTAACTAACACTAGACAAGAGTAGTCTAATAGGTTAAGACATTATGACTCATTGTTGAAAGTAGCGAATAGAAAAGAACAAACCGATAGACTTTTGAATAATTGAAATTTTATTATCCAAAAAAGGTATCTATTACAAAGGTATGCCCTCCTTTATATAGAATGGAGGAGAGATGAGAGAATACAAATAAGAGATGTGGGACTATAATTTACAGGACTAAGCGGACTATACAAAACAAACCGCACAAGCCGCGCGGTTAGACAGCAGGGCTAACCGCACGGCTACCACCAGAGAGGAAGAGAGACTGCCAGGGTAGACCGCCAGACCGCCCGGTCTCCAAGCCGGCTGAGACAAAACGCAAGACCGCGCGGTCTTCAACCCGCCAAGACAAACCGCCAGACCGCCCGGTCACCAACTTCAACACTCCCCCTCAAGCTGCAGCATATATATCGATCATGCCCAGCTTGTCGCAGATGTGGAAAAAGGAAGCGGACACCAGCTTGGTGAAGACATCTGCCAACTCGTTGTCGGAATTGACAAATGGAGTGCAAATCTGTTTCTTCAATATTTCTTCCGAATAAAATGACAGTCGACTTCTATGTGTTTTGTTCTCTCATGAAAGACCGGATTTTTGGAAATGTGTATCGCGGCCTTATTGTCACAGAACATAGGAAGAGGATAGTTGTAAACCTCTCCTAAGTCAAGCATGAGAGTCCGCAACCACTTCAACTCACATGTAGTCGATGTCATGCTGCGATATTCCGCCTCTGCACTAGACCTGGAAACGACAGACTGTTTCTTGCTCTTCCAACTCACAAGATTGCCTCCAACAAATGTGCAGAAACCTGAAGTCGATTTGCGGTCCCCTTTGTCATCCGCATAGCTTGAATCAGAGTACGCTTCAACCCTAAGGTGACCATTTTTCTGAAATAGGAGTCCTTTCCCTGGAGCAGCTTTAATATACTCTAATATCCTCAGACCAGATTGTAGATGACACTCCCTCAGATCTTGCATGAACTGGCTCACCTTGCCAACAGCATAAGAGATGTCGGGTCTGGTTACCATGAGATATATGAGCTTGCCCACCAGATGCCGGTATCTCGTAAGATCGGAGAGAAGAGGTGAGTCATCTGTCCAAGTTTTGTCTTCTCCAACAGCCATAGGACAACGTGCAGGTTTAGCACCAGTCAGTCTTGCCTCCTTTAAAAGATCAAGAGCATACTTCCGTTGTGAAAGGACCATGGAGTTGGGCTTTCTAGAGATTTCAATCCCCAGAAAGTATTTCGGGGAGCCCATATCCTTTGTGACCAGATGTTGACGAAGGTGTTTCTTGGTCATCAATACCCCATCCTAGTCATCGCTAGTAAGAAGAATGTCATCAACATAAACCGCAAGAACAACAAGACCAGAGGCGGTTTTCCGAACAAACAAGGAGTGATCTGCTAAGCTTCTTGTAAAACCAATGGCCGCAACAATGCTACTGAACTTGTCAAACCAGGCACGAGGACTCTGCTTGAGGCCATAGATAGCCTTCTTTAGCCGGCATACCCGTGTCTCCCCCTGAGCAACATACCCAGGAGGTTGCTCCATGTAAACATCCTCCTGCAGATCACCATAGAGGAAGGCATTCTTAACATCTAGCTGCGAGATGGGCCAATCCCTGTTGACAGCCACAGAGAGAAGAACCCGAATAGTACTGAGACGAGCCATGGGAGAGAAAGTGTCAAAGTAATCAATCCCATAAGTTTGGGTAGAACCCTTGGCAACCAGGCGAGCCTTATAACGATCCACACTGCCATCCGGGAGAAACATCACCACGAAGACCCAGCGACAGCCAACAACATCTGTGCCGAAAGGAGGAGGAACAAGGGTCCAGGTACCCCGTTCAGGGAGAGTAGCAATCTCCTCATCCATGGAAACTTTCCAATGAGGAATAGTAAGGGCCTCCTGGTAGGAACGGGGGGTGCCAGTGGCCGAGATAGCCAGTGCAAAAGCTCTGCGAGCAGGGGTAAGACGATCATAGGAAACAACTGCAGCAAGCGGGTGTTGGGTACATGCCCGAACCCCTTTGCGAAGAGCAATCGGGAGATCCAGGTCAGCAGGTGCCTCAGTATCCGGAGTATCCGTGGTGGAGAGAGCTGGCCCGGGAGTAGAGAGAGATGGCAGCGGAGTGGAGGGAGAAAGCGGAGTAGAGGGTGGAGATGATGAGGATGGGGAAGATGGTGGAGTGGGTGGAGAGGGCGGAACAGCAGTGGGAGCAGAGGGAATGGATGGGTTGGTATGAGAAGTAGGATCAGGAGGGGTAGAAGAGGAAGCGGGAGAGAAGTAAGAGGCATTGGCAAAGAAGGTGACATCCGCAGAGACAAATTGCTTGCAGGTAACAGGGTCAAAGCAGCAATATCCTTTCTGAGTGGGAGAGTAGCCCAGAAAGACACATTTGGTGGCACGTGGTGAGAGTTTATCACGGGTGGCAGCGGGAGAGTGCACAAAAGCGCTGCACCCAAAGATGTGTAGAGGAAGAGGAAAGGGATCCTTGTCTGGATAAAGAATGGAGAAGCGGGTAGTACCGTGGAGAACTGTGGAGGGAAGGCGATTGATGAGATAGCAGGAGAGGAGGACAACATATCCCCAATAGGAGCGAGGACATGCATTTGAGTCATCATAGTGCGAGCGACATCAAGGAGGTGACGGTTTTTGCGTTCCGCCACCACATTTTGTTGGGAGGTGTAGACACAACTTGTTTGCCGAATAACACCATGGTGAATACAAAAGGAGGAGAAGTCATGGCTAAGATACTCCTTAGCATTGTCAGAACGAAGGAGTTTAATAGACGTATCAAACTGAGTCTTAACCATAGAATAAAAGGAGGTCCAAACAGAGAACAGCTCGGAGCGATCTTTGAGAAGATATACCCACGTACATCGAGAGAAATCATCAATGAAGGTGACAAAATAGGAACTACCCCGACGATGGTGAGGTTAGGAGCGGGACCCCATATGTCAGAGTGAACAAGGTCGAACGGACGGGAAGAGCCCCGACTTTGCGTTGGGGGGAAGGATGAGCGGTGATGTTTGCCAAGTTGACAGGCATCACAGTTTAGAGGAGGATGATGAGGAGGGAGGTGCGGCAGGAGCTGGCGGAGAATTCGGGGAGGAGCATGTCCAAGGAGAAGATGCCATTGGAGAAGATCTGTAGAGGAGGAGGAGAAGGCAGATAGAGCAGAAACGTTGTCGAGGAAGTAGAGGCCACCACTCTCAGTCCCGGTAGCAATCGTTCGTTGGGAGTCCGGATCCTGAAAAGCACAAGAGCTAGGGGTGAATATGACAGAACACCGTAGTTGCTTGCATAAAGAAGTAACCGATAATAAATTGCACGGAAAACTTGGGCACATAGAGGGTATCAGCCAGGCAGAGAGATGGAGTGACTTGAACCATGCCCGTCCCATGGACTGGGGAGGGAGATCCATCATCAACAATGACCGGGGGAAACTGAGCATGTGTGTAAAGAAGAGAGAAACATTGAGGATTGCCTGTCATATGATTGGTTGCACAAGAGTCGATGAGCCATCTTCCGCGAGTAACAACATGAGCACTACCAGAAGAGGTAACCACGGAGGCGGATAGGCTGGAGGAGGGGAAAGCCATGGAAGCAAGAGAGGAGCAAGCCGCGACGATAAGAACAAGCCGCGAGAAGAGAAAAGAGCACCAAGCCGGGCGAACAGAAAACAGGTCGGGCGGCTAGGAAGGCCGCTACCAAGAAGCAGAGCAAAGTAGAGGGAAAGAAGTCGCACGGCTTGAAAAAGTCGGGCGAACAGAGGAGAACAGGTCGCACGGCAAAAGATGAGGCCGGCGCGACTAGCAAGCAGGAGCGGGTAGAAGGCAACAAGTAGAGCGCGAACAGTAGCGGCTAGCAAGAGGTCAAAGGCACAGCGGGGAAGAGGTCGCGCGGACTGAAAAGGCCGAGCAAACAGAAGAGAGGAGAAGAGCAGGTGACCGCGACCAAGATGCGGGTGTGAAAGGAACAACCCGCACGGTCAGGCAGATCACAGCAGCAAACCGCGAGTATAGGGGCAAGCGGATATGGGGAAAGCAGAAGCGGACAGGGAGAAGAAGTCCGCAGCGGGTAGACATAAGACGCAAAGACTAGGAAGTCGGAGAGGCAAGACAGAGCAAGGAGCGCGGCGACAAGAAAACAGGTCGCTGCGACGAATAGCAGTAGGAGAAGAGAACCAAGAAGCAAGCCGCGCGAACAGGGCAGCAGACAGAAACAAGCCGCTCGAACAGGGCGGCAGACAGAAGAGAAGGCAAGCCGCGAGAGAGGTCGCGGATAGCGGAAAACAAGCCGCTAGAAGCAGAGAGCGCACAGAATCAGGAGGAAATGACCGTGTGCTCTGATACCATGTTGAAAGTAGCGAATAAAAAAGAACAAACCGATAGACTTTTGAATAATTGAAATTTTATTATCCAAAAAAGGTATCTATTACAAAGGTATGCCCTCCTTTATATAGAATGAAGGAGAGATGAGAGAATACAAATAAGAGATGTGGGACTATAATTTACAGGACTAAGCGGACTATACAAAACAAACCGCACAAGCCGTGCGGTTAGACAGCAGGGCTAACCGCACGACTACCACCAGAGAGGAAGAGAGACTGCCAGGGTAGACCGCCAGACCGCCCGGTTTCCAAGCCGGCTGAGACAAACCGCAAGACCGCGCGGTCTTCAACCCGCCAAGACAAACCGCTAGACCGCCCGTTCACCAACTTTAACACTCATTTTCACCCATGATGGGTTTGGGGGATTTTGAATAAAGGCATTAATGTGCAATCTCACCCGCGATGGGTTGGAGGGATTCAGGATGGGATGGTCCTGCGAGCTGGAGGCTCGGGTTGGAATATCTTGCATGTGCATAAACTTATGGCGGGTCATGCGGTACTGGGCCATTTGTCACACCGATGGCAGTACGGTGACTCTGGCGAGGTGTGATGGTTTGAGGGGCCAATGGGTTGTTTTACGCTGCGGTCTGGAGGATAATCCCCGAAAATACAAACTCGACCAAAAAGACTGGCGGGTAGCCAGTAAATAGTATGTATAGACTCTAGAGTGCACCTAGGACGTGTATAGAGGCGTATGGGAGGTCTGGGCCTGGTTGTGTGTATACCCGCCTAGGAGTGGAGACGTCCGCTCCACTGCTGTCGTAGCCATAACGGTGGTACCAGAGAGTGATGCTAGCTCCGAAAAGTGGGAACTAAAGGTCTGTGATCACAGAGTCGTGTGTGTGAGTTGCACTTGTATGAACCATAACACACATGCATATCATACATTCATAACTAGGGCATACGCATCATAGATCCTTATCATATAAATTAGTATGGGCTCTTTTATATGATAAGTTATATTTCTGGAAATCTTAACTTATATGTTTGTATTGGCATTCATATAAGTTAATGAACTTCTATGATGGTAGTAGTAGCTTATTTTAATTATTGTCTTTACATAGCTTACTTCCAGTACTGTTTACTTACTACACATACTTGTTTTTATTTAGTTCTCCTTACTTTCCTGCACTATATATATAGAACTGCTAGAGTAGAAATATTGAATGCATATTGATAAGCCCGGAATCCGCGACCTGCCCGCGCAGCTTTCCAGACCGGGCGGCATGCCTATTCAAGCCGCCAAGCCTCCCAAGCCGGGAGGTCTCCATGTCAGGCCGCTGCCAACGCCGACCCTGCTCAGCGACAAGGCCCAAGGACCCAGCCGTCAGCTCGCCAGGAGGAATCCGCCAGGCCGCGCGGCTTCCCTCCTTTCTTGTTTCTTTCTCTTTTGCTTCCCCTCACCTCTGACCGGTTCTCCTGTACCCCGGGCAGCCGGTAATTTTAGCCCTGCCCGTTTGGGCAGGCCCCCGAGCCTATAAATAGGGGGTGGGTGCACTCCCCAAGACACGCTGACTGGGATCCAGGAGCACGCCTGTTAAGAGCTGCGGTCTCAAGTCTAGTGTATTGCGGCTTGTAGTCCGGCCGGCTTCCACTTTTACTCGTTGTAACTCTTTCTCATTTTTAAGTAAAGGAAAGCCCGCCGCAAGAGTGGCCTTTAAGCCGCGGCGGGCGAACTCTGCTGTTGCCGCTGCCAGCGGCCCCCCTTTTCCGGTCCTTTAGCCCCGACCGCTAGTAACCGATTGGTCGACAATATTCTCCTTTCCTCCCTTATTCCCCGGTGTTCGAACCGTTAGCTGGTGGTGCCCGACTCCCTGTCCATTTTCGTGCATCAACAGTTAACACGCGACCTTCAGATCTCGTCTAATCGATGAAGTCAGCGGTCTAGGGATCCAGACCGCTCTATCCTCTAGAGTTCGGCAGCCTGTCGAACAAGCTGCGATTTCGCCGGCTAAGGTTTTCAGCCCGCCTCCAGCGCTGTAGAACCTGGCATTCTATCCGCTCTCTTTTCAGCCGGTCTTCTTATCGGTTTGCAGTATCGTCTAGCCGCCACGTTAAGCCGCCGCTGTTCTGCGGTCTCTTGAAAAAGTTCGGCTATTTCTCTCTTTTCAGGATTAATCCTGCTAAGGGTCAGAATAAATCCAGCAACATCTCGGTTACTATAGATCTCTCAGAAGTGCAGGATTGCTCGTATTTTAATAGTGAGGTTGTTGACCCTTATAGAGAAATTTTTGCAAATAGTGTTGAGCGTGGCCTAGAATCTGTTGCAAATGAACCTCTTTGTGATGAAGAAGAAGAGGCCCCTTCTCCATTCATTAATCGAATTCAGTGGGATACTGTCTCCGATGACTTCAGAGTACCACGTCTCCCGTAGTATTCTGGGTGTGATGATCCGTTTTCTCACTTCCAAGCTTTTGAATCAGCTATTTCACTGAGAAAAGTGTCAAATGGAGTAAAATGCAAACTCTTCGTTATATCTTTTGGCAATGTTGCAAGAGAATGGTTTTATAGCCTCCCACCTCGATCAGTAACCAGCTTTAAGGATCTTCGAAGTCAATTTATTTCTAGATTCGCTATTTACAGGAAGCGGAAAAGAGACGTTGGAGCTCTCTTCCGAATCAAGCAAGGAATTGACGAGTCTAATCCAGATTTTGTTGATCGGTTTCAAAAGAAGGTTTTAGATATTTGTAGCGTCCATCAAGACTATTACTTGTATGCTTTCATAAATGCACTTCAAGAAGGCCCATTGAAATTCAAGCTCACCACAAAATATCCCAAAAGCTATGGAGATCTTATTGATATAGTTAATACATTCATAATGGGCGAAGAGGCAAATAAAGGTTATGTTTCGTTTCTGAATCAAATGGCTAAAAAATCTCAAGGGACTTCTGGTCAACAACAATCTATTTCCTCACAATATGTTTTGCAAGTTGAATATTGCAAGTCTCCTTATATTCTCCAGGATAAAACTCCAAAGTATGAAAAAGGTTCAGGTAAGTATGTTAAGTTCAAAATTCCTATGGAAGATCTTTTGATAATCATTCAGGGAATGCCTGAGTTCAAGAAGCCTCGGCGTATGAAATCCAAAATCAAGTATCGGCACGAGCAGCTTTTTTGCAAGTATCATAAAGATATTGGTCATCTAGCAGAAGATTGCATAGCTCTCAGGGAATTGGCTAATCAACTTGTAAGAGCTGGAAAGCTGCAAGAATATGTTATTTAGTAACTCTCTAAGGCAATCTTCCATTTCTTGCTCAATAATTCAAGCAGTGATTCCTCTTTCTTTCTATAAAGAAAAGTGCTTATGTTCAGAATAGTACATAACATCTCCTTCACAATCGGTATTAATGAGGCATGATAAAAATACAGATATATATCCTTTGTCACTTCCTTAACATCATGCAAATGTTACTTTTTCATTTGAAGCTTATTTTTAGCTTTACTCTTTATGCCAATATGCATGCATGTAGGGGCAAGAGCCCCTTTCGAATTCTTAAGCCCTCCACATCCCGCTTGACTTCAGTCGCAGATGTGTAGTGGGTTTTCCGCTTGGCCTTCAGTCGCAGACATTGCGTACCCGTCACACATGACTTCAGTCACAGACAGGCATTACGTACTTGTCCCGCTTGACCTTCGTCGCAGACATTGCGTACTTGTCCTGCTTGACTTCAGTCGCAGACGTTGCGTACTTGTCCCGCTTGACATCGGTCATGGATTTTAAGAATTTCGATCCCGCTTATGTGTTCTTTGTGTGGAAAGCAATGCCGCACGCACCTGCCCACATTGACACATAAGTGCATGTCTTCACCTATTTTTACAGGACAACACGCGCCTATCCGCTATCTCGCGGCTTTATTAAGCGGCCTGTGCAGGTTGTATAATTAATTACACAAGCCGCCCGGTTTCATATTCCGGCTTAAGTTTTTTAACTTTCCTGTTCCTACCTGCCGGATTATCATTAATATATTTGGGAACTCGGCCGACTTACGTCCGCCTATCCGCTATTCAGTATCTTATTTGGCTTAAATATATCAATTGCCGGTTTGTTATTCATATTGAAAGGAAGTCGGCCGACCTGCTTCTGGCACTTAATTCCTGGCTTTGATCTGCCGACTTATGGTATTAATTATATTAGCTAATCAGCGAACTGTCTTCACAAAAATTCCCGGCTTCCATATGTCTATATCGGCCTGTATTATCGGAAGCCGAAGCTTGTTTCTCTATTCTTGTTCCTTTAATCAAATGGGCAATTCGTTTCAGAGTTCGCCCTAGCCGCAATCTAATATTTCAATGTTATTGATGTCTGCCGACTGCGACAGGTGGCCGCGCGGCTTAGCGGTCACGGTTTATGTATGAGCAAGCCGCGGCAATTCAGCTCTTCCAGCAGATAACGTTGAATAATTCATCAAGGAAAATTGCGGTTTAAGTTATTAGCCGCTCGGCTTATCGTCGACGTGCACTCTGGTATAAACCACAGGAAAATATCTCTCTCTTGCGGATAGCTTTGTTGAAGTCGCAGCGCAAACTCTGCCGGTTTACATACTTATATTTTAAATCGGAAGCTAAACTGAGACCGCGCAGACTTAGTCAAGTAAGAAAAGTGAGATGTAAAAAAAAAAGAAAGGTAAAATTGCCTTCATTTCTATTTCATTAAGTATTACAAAATATTAATCGCGCGGTTACAAAAACAATACCGCAGATATCCAAAAGTTCAAAATACAAAAACAAGTTATAGATTTTCTAATCGCCCGGTTTGAGCTTCTTAGTCGCAGGAGAATCCAAATCACTGCCATCGCCAATGTCGACGGATGATAGAGAGTATCCGCTGCTAGTTGCGGAGCTCGCTGAACCGCCAGAAGTTGTAGAGTCTGGCCGCGCGGTCTCCGATTCTTGGCCGCCGGACTCAGGCGATGTGCGTGGACTCCGGCTTCCCTGGCCGACCTCTTCCACCGCGTCTCCGACCACCTCGCCGACTTCTTCCCCGTCCTTGTCCTTGCCCTTGATCGACCTGTAGACGTCGGCCACTTGCTCTTTCAGGGAGGGGTAGATGTCGGCGCATGTAAAGTCGGTGAAGCCGGTGGCCAAGCCGCCAAGGTCCCGGAGGCGGTTAAGCACTCCATCAATCCCTTGGACGAGTTGGGGGAAGACTTGGTCTTGGAAGATGGGATTGGCCGGGTTATACATTTCCTGCAAAGCAAAAGTAAAGGTAAGGTCGCGCGGTTACATAATGCTAACCGCACGAGTATTGGTAATGACTTACCGCCTCCTTTTCCTTAAGCCGCTTGTTCTCTTCTTGTTGTTCGCCTAACTGTGTCTTCAGGCCGCTGTTCTCCTCCATCAGCTGCTTGTAGGCAAGGCCCATGAAGTGACTTGCCACGAAGCTCCTCGCACCGACTTGCGCGGCTAGCCGCGGCAGGTCGTCTGGAGGAACTCGTCGCATAGCCCTCAAGTTGCGCTTGCCATACAGCGCGCCGCCAACCGCACTCGCGTGGCGGCTTACTTCTTCTTCCCCCCAGTAGGGGAGGCGGTGGAGATCGTCACTGACTTGCCGTCCGGACTCCACTGCAAGGCCGGATCGCCATGAAGGTCCTTCAGGCTGCTGCCCGTTCCGTGCAGCATGAACCCTCCAGAGGAGTCCGAGTCCTCCTCCTCCGCAGCTCGCGCCGGCTTGGCCCGCTTCGCTCTCTTTTCTCTTTGAGTGAGGGTCAAGCCGCCAGGAGTCTGAGGCTTGTTCAGCGGGACCGCCACAGCAGCTGCAAAGATAGAGGCAATGTTAATTTTCAGGCCGTGCGGCTAAGAATATCAGGTCGGCCGGCTTGGAGCTTACTATCTTCTGCTTCGATTCCAACTAGCGACGGCAACAGCGGGATGTAGTGGTTTACATCAAGCCGCTCACCTTTGAAGAAGTTGTAGATCTCCTTCTCGACGCCGTCCAAGCCGCTGCTGCCAAAGGCGGCCTCTTCGTGGATCTGGGGGTCGACTGGCAGCAACCCCAGGTTTCCCTCGAATATTAGAAACCGCTCGGACCAGTTCGCGATCTTGTTGGCCAAGTTGACAATCTTCAACCCTCTGCAGCCGAAGTAGAGGTGCCCCCGGAAGATCTTTGTCCCGGAGTCCGGGATAGACCGCACCGAGAAGCACTCTAGGAAGAGCCTCATAGAGAAGCGGACTCTTTCCAACCTCAGATAAGAGATGAAGCTATATATGGCGGCTATCGAGTTGGGGGGTAGTTGTCCGGGCACAACCCCGTAGTGGTCGAAGACCGCTACGGCCTTTAGCAGGACCGGGAAGCTGAAGCCGCAGTCGAAGTGGTCGATGGGGACCGCGATCTGATTTGCATTGGAGGAGTTGATCCGCTCATCCTGTCGGGGAAGCCGCGCGATCAGCGGACTTCCTTGCATGTGTTTCTCGACAAAGTCATCCAGCTCGGCTTTTGTAACTCGGCATTCTTTATGGTCAGCTGAGTGGAAAGCGGAGGCCGCGTCTGTCCTAACTGCAGTGGCCTTGTCAGACCGCAACGACTTGGACTTAGCCCGCATCCTTCTTGATTTGTGATGAAATCTATGGGATCTGCTCTATTTATAGAAAATCCGTGAAGCTACAGTGCCCAACGTCAAATCGCGACTAGTCGTCACGCCGCGCGGCCTAAGTCCGCTGGAAGTGCAGATCAGCTTAGTGACCAAGCCGCCGTTTAGTCCATCAGTCCGCACGGCTATTTCCCTGCACTTAGAAAAGTTCTATGGCGAATCATGTGGATATCAAGTATTCAAGCCGGCGCTCTGTTCGCCAGACCGCGCGGCTACTATCCAAAACTTTAAATTTCTCAGAACAAAGCAGCAGACATGTGGATTATAAATTCAAGCCGCATAAGCTGCATTCAGTTCGCATCATAATAGAATACAACAGTTTACAACAATCAAATTGTCCAACATCCAGAGAAAAAATATATATTACAACATAATTTGCGAATGACCGCGCGGCTTAGTTCTCTCAAGTCGCTCAGGATCGTTTGTCGTCTTCCGGCCTATCTCGTCCTATGTGCGCGACCTGCTCACCGGTCTGCACAATCGCAACGTACACCTGGCTAACCAGATTGTGAAGCGCATGCAGAGACCGATGAACTCGCGCAGTGTCGCGCTCTACCCTCGCAAACGGTATCATGGGGATCGCCTGAACCCCCAGACCGCTTGGAACTGCGACCTGGTTAGGCATCGCGGCCACCGGCGGATGCGAACTCTCACCAGAGGCTGGGCGGCTAGTGCCCGGCAACTCTGCAGGAGTTGGTAGTGCAGGCCGCTTTTCTCCGCCGGTCTCCGCCGGCAGGTCTTGGTTCTCGCCGCCTTCAGCATGTGGGATCTCTTCTCTGTCTCCTTCCAGCCGCGCGGCCATCAGCTAGTACTTCTCCGCCCTTTCCTGCTCCAAGGCGACCTGCATCTCAGCAATCTTCGCCTCAGCGATTTCCATCGCGGTCTGGAGCCTGGCGGTCTCTTCCTTCCTCGCGGTCCGTAGCCTGGCAGTCTCTTGTTCCATCGCAGTCTTCAACCTCGCGGTCTCCTGCTCAAGCGCAGTTTGCAACCTTGTGGTCTCTTGCTCCAGGGTGGTTTGCAACTCTTGGATCCTTTTTTCCGCGGCCTCCTGGGCAACCCGCTGCTGTTCGTCTTTAATCCGCAGGGTTTCGGTGGCCGCGTCCAAAGCCGCCTGCAGCGTGCCGACGTCCTTCTAGAAGTCGGCCATCTCCTTCTCGCGAACACTTGGAGGCTGAGGCGGTGGCAGCATAGATAAAAACGACGTCAAGTCGCCCGGTTTCATCGCGGTCTCCGGTACACCTGCATAAGAGAAACCGCAGTCAGGTTCAGCCGGATTGTTGCGACCTTCTAGTAAGGAAATCGGTAGGATAAGACCGCCGGTTTGATGTTTATCTCCTCCAGAGACCGCGGTATGGATTTTAATCACTGGCCGCCTGAGCCGCTCAGGATCTATCCTCTTCAGCTTTTCTTTCCATAGCCGCTCGGTTTCCTTAGCTCAGCTTTTCAGTTGAGCCGTGGTCAGGAAAAAGCTGGCCGGCGGATTTAATATAATATTCGCCCCCTTCTTCCTTGACCGCGACTTGTAGAATTTAATAATTCACCTAACGTCCCGGTGTTTACCTTGCAGCAATGGAAGTGCGGTCACCACCGGCTTATCGGCGATCAGCTTCTTCATCTCCTCCATCTTCTCGCGAAGCTTCAGTTTCTCGGCTCCTTCAGAAGCCGCGGAAGCCGGTTCGCCAGGCTTCTCCCCAATAACCTAGATGTCGGGGCGGTCAACCTCCTCAGAGGCCACTGGTGTCGACAATAGCGCGTCTTGCTGCTGGAGAGTCTCCATGCCCTTCAGGAGCTCGCTCAGCGAATCGCTAACCGCAGGTGTACCCTCCAGTTCGCTCGGCTTGTAATCCAGTGTGGGCGGGTTCTCGGGTACCTCCTTCTCGTGCGGCCTGTGTTGCAGACTGTCCGCGCCGGTCATTTCGGAAATATTCCGGTTTCTGGCGTGCAACTTCCTCATCTTCCTCTTCATCCTTTCTTCAAGGGTTTCGCTCCTTTCTTTCCGCCGTTTCATGGAGCCGAACACCTTTTCAGTCCGCTTGCGCTGTTCAACCAAAGCCCGCTCGGGTTCCCGCGCCTTCTCCGGCTCGTTGTCATCCACAACGATTACGTCGACCTTGTCCTGCAATTCGGACGGTTTCCCAGATTCAACACTCTTCTCCTCTGTCCCACCGATTTTTAGGAGTGGTTCTCCTGATGGAGAGAAAGTCAGGTCGAAGGATTTGGCAATTCCGGTTTGTGGTGGAGCAGCCTTCGAAACCGCTATGGGATCTACTGCGGCCTGCGATGGTCCGCCGACGATCTCTGTAGGCCTCTTTTCAGGTCCAGAAGCCGCTGATGTCTCCTGTTTCCCAATCTTCTTGGCAGTCTGACGGGCAGAATCATCCGAGTTCTGGCTCCGGCTCTGCTTCGTTTCTGGCGGTTTCTTATTGCGGGATAACATTGATGACATCACATCCATCGCTAGAGAAATCGCATCGGCTTGCAAAATTCTGACCGCAAGTGGCGAGTAGCGACCCGTGGCTTGGCAGGAATCCTGAAGAATGTCAAGGGTCAGGGGATTTTATAGACGACGATGAAGCAGTCGCGGTCTCCGGCTTAGTTATACATTTTCGAAGTTTTTTGGAAACTTAAAAATGTGCGGGGATTATGATAAGCTCGGAATCCGCGACCTGCCCGCGCAGCTTTCCAGACCGGGCGGCCTGCCTATTCAAGCCGCCAAGCCTCCCAAGCCGGGCGGTCTCCATGTCAGGCCGCTGCCAACGCCGACCCTGCTCAGCGACAAGGCCCAAGGACCCAGCCGTCAGCTCGCCAGGAGGAATCTGCCAGGCCGCGCTGCTTCCCTCCTTTCTTGTTTCTTTCTCTTTTGCTTCCCCTCACCTCTGCCCGGTTCTCCTGTACCCCGGGCAGCCGGTAATTTTAGCCCTGCCCGTTTGGGCAGGCCCCCGAGCCTATAAATAGGGGGTGGGTGCACTCCCCAAGACACGCTGACTGGGATCCAGGAGCTCGCCTGTTAAGAGCTGCGGTCTCAAGTCTAGTGTATTGCGGCTTGTAGTCCGGCCGGCTTCCTCTTTTACTCGTTGTAACTCTTTCTCATTTTTAAGTAAAGGAAAGCCCGCCGCAAGAGTGGCATTTAAGCCGCGGCGGGCGAACTCTGCTATTGCCGCTGCCAGCGGCCCCCTTTTCCGGTCCTTTAGCCGCGACCGCTAGTAACCGATTGGTCGACAGTCTTCTCCTTTCCTCCCCTATTCCCCGGTGTTCGAACCGTTAGCTGGTGGTGCCCGACTCCCTGTCCGTTTTCGTGCATCAACACATATATACATGTTAGTATAGTTCCATTGTCACCTGCTTCCTTGCTGTCCTTCGCTTTGTCCTCCCGTCCGGTGCTTATGAGTTGCGGGGGCGAGGTGTGGAGGAAACGACTTAGTCTTTTTGACTAACGGTCGGTGTGACCCAACATTTTAGGAGTTTGAGGAGAGGGAGCACCAGCAGGGCGAGGTGGCAGGTCGTGAGGAGCTGATACCACCACCAATTACTACTACTACTGCAGCCTGGCATTAGGTGGGACGCATCTTCTGATGATAGTGTAGCTTCCGCTTGTTATCATTTATGAGAGAGATATTTATCTTTATATACTGGGCATAAGCCCTTATCTCTATTTTCGTTGGAATCATTATGGACTAGTGTACTCTTATTAATTATGAGATAGTGCTGTGACTTGTGGACTAGTTGTTACTTTATACTGCTTTTACTTCTTACTCTCTTTTGGCCTAACAGGTTAAATGATCGTACTAGCTGGCAGAATCGGCGTGTTGCGGTGTTGACTAACTAGGGTGTTAGTTCCACCGTAAGACGACGATTCTGGGCTTAAGACCGGGTTAACTCCTTGGTAAGGGGAGGGGTCTTACAGCCTTTCAGGGAGGTTTGCTTAAATTATCGCCAGTCAGGCTACATTCGGCGAATTTGCCCGCAACTGGTTGGGAATGTTCCAAATTATCCTGTTTTCCCTCTAGTAGCTTAGCAAGGATGAGGATGTGGTCAAGGATATGGTTGAGGATGAGGTACACATGGTTGGAACCCTGGACATTCTCAAGAGCAGGTGTTCACTTTGGACATGACTCAAGAGCAGGACCCATCGGACATCATTGCAGGTATCCTGCAACCAAATTCAATGTTATATTTTAATACTTCCTTAATATGCCTAAAATTCCTTAAAAACCTCACCTTCAAATTATTATAACTTAACACTTAGGAATCATGACTATTAATGGGAGGCCTGTCTACACTATGTTCGATACTACTGCCATCCATTTGTTCATATCAGCGGACTTCGTGGAGGATTTGGATGATGTGCAACACTTCAACAGAGTCACTCGGTGAGTACGCCTTCGACACAGCTCTAAGTTAATCTCATCTGCCAAGGGCAACATGAATATGTGTATTGGAGGTAAGCTTTTTCAAACACCTGTAATGTTGTTAAGGATGCCAGAATTTGAACTTGTTTTGGGCATGACTTAGCTGGATTGGCATCATGCCACGATTGACTGCATGTCAAAGCAGATCACGTTGAGACTTGGAGATTTAAAGATCATCTTTTAAGGTATTCGATTTGTGCCCCGAGCGTTATTATCTTCTATTTAGTCCATTAAGGCCCACGTGCAGGGGGATAAAGTTTTCATGATATGTTTTGAGATAAAGGTGGTAGAGGTTAGCATGAAAGATGTACTAGTAGTTCTAGATTTTCCCGATGTTTTCCCCGAAAAGCTACATTGATCACCCCCGTCTAGTGAAGTTGACTTCCAGATTAGGCTAACACTAGGTGCCAAGCCTATTTCTCTGGCCCTAAATAGGATGTTCCTGGAGAAACGAGCAAAGTTTCGGGTACAGTTACAAGAGTTGGTGGACTCAGGATTTGTTCGCCCCAGTTCATCACCCCGAGGAGCCCCTGTTTTGTTCGTTAAGAAGAAAGATGGATCACTCAGTGGTGCATAGATTATCGAGAACTCAACCGGTTGATGGTGTGGAATACCTATCCCATACCCAGTATCTATGAACTATTTGATCATCTTGTGGGAGTGCATTGGTTTTCCATGTTAAATTTGTGGTCATGGCACTATTAGTTGAGAATTCAGGAGGACAAAATTCTGAAGACCACTTCCAGTTTGAGATATGACTTATATGAGTTCACTATCATGCCGTTAGGACTCACAAATGCCCCCTTTGTGTTCATGAGCATGATGAACATGACGTTTGAGCCTTACCTAGATATCTTTGTTATTGTGTTCTTCTATGACATCTTAGTTTACTCGAGGTCAGAAGATGACCATATGAAGCATCTAGCTTTTGTACTGGAAAAGCTGAGGGAGCACTGGTTGTTCACAAAGTTTAGTAAGTGCAAGTTCTAGCTCTGGCAGGTCATATTCCTAGGTCATGTGATTAGTGGAGCAGGGTTAGTAGTGGATCTTTCCATGGTTCATGCTGTAAAGGAGTGGCAACCCTTGTAGTCGGCGACATATGTGCATAGTTTTCTCGGACTCCTGGCTACTATCTCAAGTTCGTAGAGGGTTTTTAAAAAAATCGCCCTGCACCTCACCACTCTAACCAAGGAGGGTGTGCCTTTTGAATGGACACCCATGTTGAAATTTTTGAAGTGAAAGTGACATGGGCGGCTTGGGTGATCGGTCCGCGCGGTCTCTGCAAACAGGTATAGCGGCAAGATAGGTTGGTAATAGAGTGACAAATAGTTTGTTCCCTGAAGGTAACCGGGCAGATAGGATGGTATTCCTTGCAGTCCACCGGTTTTGTGCATACCGTCCTTTGTATCTGCTAGTGCTGTTTGCAGCAGGGATGGCTGGTGGTGTGGACTTGGTCTGGTTTTGTACCAAGTCCAGGTGTTCTCAGTCTGGTAGGTCGCGCGGTTAGCGCAGAGTGCAATCTTTGTCTGCCGAGTTCGGCATCTATCAGCTTTGTGCTTTTGTTGTGGACTTGGAGTGTACGGACTAGAGTATTGTCCACAGGTGCACGCGGACTAGAGCTGTGTCCGCTAGTGTGCATACTAGTTGTGCTTCCATAGAGTTTGTTGATGTAGCTAAATGGTTATCTTGCTAGTCGTGGGTACTAGGCAGTTGGCGTTGTGTCCGAGGTTTGGAGGATACTCTCAGTGCTCACCACGAGATAGTGCTGTGATCCTATCGACTAGGGTGGTGATCACACTCATCTTCGTGGCTATAAATAGGACCCCCAGTTACATTAACTTTACAACTGAATAAACAGTAAGTGAACTTGGGTAGTTGCCGCGGACAAGAATTTCTATTCGTACGGTTTGGAGAGTTGATCGGTTTGTGCTATCAAGGTTTTGCAAATAGTGCTGAAAAGCCAGGGACTTGGTTCTGACTTCGATCAGGGATAGTGCGGATTCTGCGATTATCAACCAGCGGTTAGCAGCGGGTCGCGGCTTACGGCCAGACGGTCTTCTTCTTCGGTAACTTGTTTCCCAGTTCAATAAGTTGTCTGCTTCTGGCGGCTTGTTCAGTTTGGCAGCAGCAATTCTCAGAGATCTGGAGGCTATGCGACATCGCGGTTAGGCAGCTTGCGGATTAACGGACATAGTTTTTTCAACTTTGGAATAATGGATTGTCCGCATAGCTAGTTTGTGGTCTGGTGACTTGGCGGCGTCAGCGGACTCCGTAGGTAGCTTGGCAGAGTTGGCGGCTTCTTATTGAGACCGCACAACTAGTTTCTATATTTCTTTTTTTTTGCTTCCATCGAGTACATCGGCAAATCATGTCTCACCTTGTATACCTCTCCTTGTAAAGATTGTTGATAGTACAAGACTTCTTGCTCTTCTTGTGCATATGGTTTATTTTCCTATGGATAGGTTGAGTGTTCCTGCGCCTGGTTTCCCGTTTTCCGCAGTTCACAAATTTTTACAACCCAAGTGTGTGGCCGCATTTCAAGAGCAGAAGGACCGCCTTACCTTTGCGTCAATCCTTTCCCATCTATTTGGGAAGGATGGATTCTAAATTTACACGGATGCATCCTATCAGGGCATGCGGGCGGTATTGATATAACACAGGCATGTAATTGTGTATGCTTCGAGACAACTTCAGAAGCAAGAGTTGAATTACCCAGTGCATGACTTGGAGCAGGGAGCAGTGGTCTTCGCCTTAAAGATTTGGAGTCATTATTTGTATGATATCCACTGCGAGATCATTTCTGATCATGAAAACCTAAAGAACATCCAAACGCAGAAGGATCTGAATTTGAGGCAGCGATGGTGGTTAGAATTCTTATATGATTATTAGTTTACATTAAACTACCACCCTTGGAAGGTAAACTCAGTGGATGATGCGCTAAATAGGAAGATGCCCACTTTGGGCCCAGATTCTTGATTGATGGCTATGGAGTTGACCTGAGTACTCAAAGAGATGGAGATCATGCTTGTTTCTAAGGCTTACCTCGAGGTCTATATGGAGTACCTGGACACCATGAGTAAAGTTTGTGACATCCGTGATCGGATTCGGGCTGAGCAATGGAAGGATGTTGCTCTAGCCCCAACGTTCTAAGAAATTGTGGATGGATCATCCGATGGGTACACACTGAAGAAAGACCTCATTCATTTCCTTGGCAAACTTTATATGCCAAGATATACATTGACTTGCGGAGGACCATGTTTTGGTCGAGAATGAAGAGAGATGTCACGTACTATGTTACTCACTATGAGACTTGTCAGAAGGTAAAGGTGGAGTGCAAGATACCTAGGGGATTATTGTAGTTGTTTCCCATTCCCTATTGTAAGTTTCAGGTTATATCCATGGACTTTGTTCATGGTTTACCTCGCTCACACTCCAGAAATGACTCAGTTTGGTGATGGTTAACTTATAGATAAAGGTTTCTAGGTTTATCCCAATGAGGAAAGAGGCACATGTTGATTTGCAGGTGCATCTCTTTGTGGAACAGTTTGTTCGATATCATGGAGTGTCCAAAACCATTGTTTCAAATCGTAATGGCAGATTCACCTATATGGAATGAAGGGTAGTTCAAACATATTTAGGCTCTCGCTTGACCTTCAGCATGACTTTCCATCCTCAGACCGACGACCAGTCTGAGAGGATTATCAGGACAATGGAGTACTTGTTGCAGCTATGGACTTTGGCTTAGGGAGAGCCGTGGGAGACATTTCTATCATTGGTAGAGTTTTCTTATAATAACAGTCATCAATCAAGCATCAGAATGACGCCTTATGAGGTATTATATGGTAGGAGGTGCAAAAAGCCTTTATCATGGGTCCAAGATGAGGATCCAAAGGCATTGGGGGAAGAGTACATCGATGATACCAATGCTATGATTAGACTGATCTGGGATCGATTACTCGAGGATCAGCGATGACAGCCAAAATACTATGATGCAAGACACGGGATGGTGGAATTCCAAGTATGTGATAAGGTATTTCTAAAGATCAGGCCAATGCATAGGTTTCTCGTGTCTGGGGAAGCAAGAAGCTCAGCCATTGATATATGGGGTCTTATACTATTTTGGTGTGGATCAGTCCATTGGCTTATAGTCTGGAGCTACCATCATATCTAGAGAACTTACATGACATCTTTTATGTGTCTTCCCTTTAGAAAGTATTTCTTCCGCCTGATTAGTATGTCACCGCTACTTCTGGACCTGTAGCATTTGACAGATTAGTCCATCTAGGGCCTGCACAGATATTACATACCGAGATCTGCAAGCTGAGATAAAAAAGTGATCCCTTGGTAAATTTCCTATGGTCCAACCACAGTAAGCAGGAATGCACTTGGGAGCCTATGGATCTAATGCAACAACGCTATCCGGGGTTATTTTCCCCAGGTATATTCGAAACTTACCTTTCACACTTCATACTTTAACACTCGTGGAATTAACCTCAATTTTTGGGACAAAATTATTTATTTGTTTTTTGGATTTGTAACACCCTAATTCGAGCTTGGCCCCCCTTGAGTGTTTTTGTCGGCTGGAAGGTCTACAAATATTCTAGGAGCTGTAAAATTGACTTAGTATTTTATCTACTAGATAAGCTTCCATTCGATGCAGCTGATGTAGTCGATGCAGTTTACATTTTACTTAAGCATCAAAATGATGCAGCCGATGCAGTCAATATAGTCAACATTTTACATATGCATCAAAATGACGCTACCGATGCAGTCAGCATTTTCCTTGGCATCAAAATGATCCAGCTGATGCAGTGGATATAGTTTGAATTTCACTTAACATCAAAATAATGTTGTCCATATAGTCGATGCAGTCGACATTTTACCTAGCATCAAAATAATGTCGACGTTGAAGTCAATGCAGTCAACATTTTGCTTAGCATCAAAATAATGCTACCTAATATAGTCGACACTGTCGGTATTTTTTAGCATCAAAGTAATACAGTCGATGCAGTCAGCATTTTACTTAATAATCAACATGATGCAGTTGAAGTAGTTGATATTTTTCGTTGGCATCAAAATAATGTAGTCGATGTGGCCGTTGCAGTCGATGTAGTCGACATTTTACTTAAGCATCAAAATTATGCAGCCGATGCAGTCTTTATTTTTCCTTAACATGAAATTGATGCAGCCGATGCAGTCCGTTTTTTTTTGCTTGGCATCAAAATAATACAGCTGATGCAGCCTATGGAGCAGATATTTGACTTAGCATATTTTTGGTAAGTTGGCCAGTGACAAGTGTGGGTCCCAATTTTCTGCGTCAGGCGGAATGGCCCATTTATGCCCATACCTGTGCCCATCCTTTTGCTCATATGTGTGCCCATACCCATGACGATACCTGCACCCAAAACTTATCTTCCTTATTTCAAAGCTAGATAATGTGTTTGTCGAATAGGAGGACATGTGGCGGGTTATCATTCCAAAGTATGGGAGACATTTTCCTCATTAATTCATGGTCAAATCAGCCTCTATTTTCTCTCTCCTCCTTTAATCTTCAGCTTATTTCCCTCATCTAAGGGTTGATAACTTACCTTCCTTTTCCCCACACCTGGAGCAATGAGACTAGCTTTTTTCCTTAAGGAAATCAAGCTTGGAAGGAGGATTTGGAGCTTGGCCGACCACCACCGTGGCATCAAGGAGACAAACCCGATCTATGGATTTAATTCAAGTGATCTTCCTCTCCTCTCCCTTATTTCTAGATCTTTAGATCTGAAAATAGGAGAGATATTGGGATCATGAGAACTTGATTTCGGTGAGATTTATAGATTTTTGTAGGAAGAGAGCATGCTAGAATTCTGCTCTAGGGCGTCGTTCGTCGTGAAAATGATTTTAATCAACTCCTTTCTTCAACACGAAGTTGTGGGACTTGATCTCAAGAATGATAGTGGTCTATTGAGGAAGTTTTAGAGGAGGAAAGATTAGGTTTATCTAGATCGTTGGCTAGAGGAAGAAGATGAATAGCTGATGCTAGATCTGCTTCAAAATCTGTGTGAGATATGTTATTTGATTAATAACAGAATCTGTTTTGTGTGCTCAGCTGAGTTCAAGCCACCTTTTAGGCATGATCCATCCAAATTTAGGTCTCAGTCTCAACACAAAAGTTGTATCCCTCGAAAAATCCTTTAAAATGAGTGGTTGCGTGATTTTTATTGAGTAATGTAGCTCCCTAAATCTAACTCGAAAATACTGGATTAAGAATTAGTTATGACTAAGGTGCTTAGCTTGTTTTGTCCATTTTACACAGTCGGGTTCAGACCTAGTTTTAGGCAAGATACACTTAGATATGGACTTCTGGCTCCACATAAAAGTTGTACCCTTGAAAATACCTTTCCAGAATGGGATGGAACATAATTTTTGGTGGCGTGTAGCATCCAGAAATCAAGTTTCCATAAATTATGTTGTAAACATATAGATTTTGATGTTTCGCGGATTTCTATTTAAATAAGAATCGAATAATTATGAAATTTGATAGACGCATACTTTACTATAGTGAGCTCAGCCCAGTTATGTTTCGTAATTTTTGGATAAGTATTTGCTGAGATTTTGTTAATACTATACGATAATTTATTGTGCCATAAATATTTATTACTTTGTCTAAATAGCCTGAAACTTGGTGGGAATGTTCAAAATAATAATTACTAGATAAAGTAGAAAATTCAGAAGTTTTGGTTCTGAATTGAATTCTCAATTAAATATTTTTTTATAAATTATTACGATGAATGCGAGGTATGTTGAAGTAAATTGACTTGGGTTTTGATTATGATCAATGCAATTAATATTGTGTTAGTCTGATGTTGATGATGGTAGATCAAAATATTGGGTCATCTTATGTTAATGATCTAATCATGTTGCTAGATATACAAGTAGTCCTACATGATCATAGAGAGTAATTCCATGACTTACAGACTCCACCGCGCTAATGCTACAACAACTCAGTACACGTAGCTGTGATAGTTTGGAGTAGAAAATAGGATATGATTATATCATGTGGTAGTATGTTAATGAGCCAGTTGGTAGATCCTTGGATGCTGTCTAGTACTAATTATACTTGAAAAACAAACAATTGAGTAAGGACTTGGTTGAAGTCCTTGAGTGCTTTTTAGTACGGCTTGATCATGAGATTTACATGTGTGTGCATAGTTGTTACACGGTTGCATAATGATCCTCGTGAGACGATTACTTATGGAGGGTCTATGAGCTTGCAGGTCATCACATCGATGGAAGCTGACAAATAGACCCAGGACGGATGGGATGGTCTCTTTGGTGCTTATTTCCCAAAGACCCCTTCCGTACCTTTAAAGTCTTAGATGACTAAGCAAGTATCCAGGGAATCCGATGTTTAGTTCTTATCGTTGAGGCATACATGAGACCTAGGTCTGGTAGTGTGAATACCCATCTAGTAGTAGAGATGTCTGCTCCACTGTCCCCTACTGGCCACAATCGTGGGGGGGGGGGGGCTTAGTGGTTCGGTACCCTCAAAGATAGGAAACTAAAGTTTATGTCAAGATAGAAAATCAGAGTGCGTGTGTAAGCATGTGTGAGTCATCATTCTTTCATTGCATTGCATTGCCTCGCACTGCATAAGATCAACATCATATAAATTAGTATGCGCTCTTTTATATGAAGAATTATTGTTTATGCACCAGATTCTGAACTTATAAATTTATATGGGCATCTTTATAAGTTAAGTTTAATACAGTTCTTATACTCTGCTTATGATGGAGACGTTGTTGATGCAGCCGTTGATCCCCGACAAAGAGAGTTTGTTGATTGGGATGAACATTGCCGCAAGCTCGAGGATTGGTTTCTACCACGACGTTCTTCGCCAACGCCAACGCCGCTACATGTTTTGCTCGACGTCCCCCGCCATTAAATAAAAATATATAAATATAAATTAAATATTTAAAATTATATATAGTTAGCATTTTTTATTTTATGCATTTAATTCTATGCATTACATTTTTATGTAATTTCCTATTGTATTGTTTTATTTCATATTATGATGGGTGCATATAAACATCATAGGTTTATTTTATTTAAATGGAGGAGATTGAGTGGTGCAGTCTATATAAGGCCATGAGTATGAAGGATTTGTAGAGAAGAATGTAAGATTGAAACCCTAACTTTCAAAAGTTTTCCTCCTCCTCTTAAAATTCCGTCCCTCCCTTTCTCCTCCCCTCTTTTGGCCACCAGCCACACTCTAAATCCTCTCTTGTATTCGGCCTCCCCTCTACCTTTTCTCCTCCTCAAATATCTCCAGCACCGCCCCCTCCCTCTCCAAATCTAAACTCGACCACTCCTTCCCCACAATACCCACGAAGCCCCTTTCTTTCCTTCCTCCAAAACTATAGGACAACCACCCCTACTCCCTCCCTCCAAACCGCCGGCAACCCCCACGCCTCCACCTCTCCCTCCAAAGAAAACCGAGCAGCCACCTCTCTCAAAACCAACGTCCACCCACATCTCTCCCCTTCCCAATATTCGGCCAGCCCCCTTGACAACCTTGATAACTTTTTCCACCACCTTTTCTCTCTCCTATTCCAATACCAATAATTTTAGCTTTCATGGTTGCTCCCTCTCCTAGGGTTTTCTTGCAAAGCAAAACAACTCGCATCTTCGTCATCCGGTGCGGTTCCGAGGATTTGCGTGGAAATTGAATCAACCACTGTCATGAGTGCTTCCTCAACTCATTATTGTGGACAAATTTCTTGTGATTTGGGTAACAAATTTCCTAAACCATCTCTTGTGTGATTCTTCTAAATTGTTGTGAGATTTCGTGGAAATAGAAGGTTAGTAAATTGTTCTGATTTATATTGAAATTGTGCATAATTAAAATCTGAATTTTCAAGCGGTAATTACCCGAATATTTTCGTATAATTTGGAGTGGGTAGATCTCGTGAACACTAGAAGAAATTGGGTTCATTACCCTTGATCCCCTTGAGTTCAAGTGATTTGGAAAACCTCCATATTAATTAATTTTGGGATTGGTTTGGACTTTATTTTAAATCGCTATTTTAGTCCGGATACTCTCTCATTGGTTTGTGATTTGTTTGCGGATAAATTTAATTTGAATTGCTAACTGTCCGGATTAGGTAGGTCCTTTTCGCTTGAGCGAACATTGGCATATAGCCCTTGTTCAATCTCTAAAAAGAGGTAGTGATCCTTTGAATTGTTAAAGTTTCTGCCATTAATTGCTTGAGATATCGATAATGATAAATAGAGAAACTGCATAGTGCATAACTTGTTTAATTATCGAACCCAAGAGCGCATAGTTTAATCTGTCGTAACCATTGGCCTGCATCATTTACTCATGGTGGAAAGGGCATAAATTTTGTCATGAAAGGTAGAAAGCAATCATAATGTTATGTGAACTGTGGATACTAATGCAAAAACTATGATTGAAGCTCATAATAATTCGATGACACATTATGATAATAACATGCAAGCTTATGCAAATGCTTTGGCTGAAGTAGTCAGAGAGGGGGAGGATACCATGGAAGCTAAGGTGGTCACAAAGGTAAATGCGCTTGAGGAAGCGATGTTAGCAAACTTCAAAGGAGTAAATGACTACAACTTTGACAATTCTCGTGTCTTCACAAGGATATTCTTTGGTATGCTAGGCCAAGAAGCTCAAATACCTTTTGTGCCTGCTCATGATGAGGTTCATCATCCGAAGGAGTACTCTTAATATTGGGCAGACAGACAGACTGCTACTGCTGATAGTGCTACTGAGGCTCCAGATGTTCACCTTGTGGAAGACATTCCGGTTGCTTTAGTTTTTAAGCGAATAAGATACGGGGAAGGCCCATCTATAGTAAGGTCAGAGCCAGTTCGAGAAGAGCAAAATAGAGAGATGGAAGTTATAAAATGTTAATTCTAAATTATGTTTAGAAAATAAAACCTTGAAAGCAAAACTTAATGTAGAATTTAATATTGATGTGTCTATTTCTCCCTCATGCTCCACACTTAAAAAGTGTATACCCTGTTTTGATTGCAATACACTTAAAGAAAAATTCAAGGTGACTAAAAAGAGCTTTCTTTTGAAAAATAGCATAATGAATGATTGATAAACGAAAATATTGCACTCATAGATAAAGTAGATTCACTAAAATTATTCGTTCAAAAATTTTCAAGTAATAATTTTTTTATTTCTAGTTCATCAACAAATTTGTATAAGGTTTCTACTTGTGTTATCAATCTTGTAAAACAAACACCTAGTAGAATTGTTAATCATGTAATCATGAAGTGTACCATATGTTTCAAATTTGTACATATATCATATTGTTGTAAGAATAAATCTAAATCTTGCACATCTCACTAAATTCAGGTTCTTGAAATTTCACTATCCAAAAAAGTTGGATATATGTGGAATCCAAAATTATGTCTTCATGTACTATAAAACTATGGATTGTTTAGGGAGATGGTTTTCTTGATTTGGTTTATTTTCATTAAAATAATTATTATTTTATCAAACATATTTTTGCTCCCCGATTAATATTAAAAGGAAAAAAAACAACATTTCCTTCCTTTTTATTTTGTGAAATTTTGTTTGCTTTGTTTTATTTTTTTCTTGAGCCAACATGCTTCATCATCACATTAGGTATATGTTGTAATATGTGTAACGTCTCATTTCGAGCTAGACCCCCTTGGTGCATGTGGTGTCACCTTGGGTGGTTTAGGCCGGTATAAATGTGGAGGAAGAGGACAATGGTCACGGGCAGGCTGTGAGAACCAGCTTGAGGAGTTTTCTATCTGGTTAAGTCAAATTCGTAGAGTTTCTCCAAATTTACCCGAAGAATTCGGCGAGTGATACTCGGTGAATTAGTCGGAAAGTCTTGGGCAATTCGGTGGAACAAGTGTAATTCATTGGATATCATCGAGGATATCCGACGAATTAGTTGGAAAAAGACTTGGGTAATTCGGTGCAACAAGGGTAATTCATTGGATATCGTCGAGGATATCCGACGAATTCGTCGGAATAAGGCTTGGGTAATTTGGTGGAACAAGTGTAATTCGACGGAAATCGTCTAGGATATCCGAAAACTTCGTCAGAAATGACTCGGGTAGTTTTAGTGAGACTTATACAATTTGTCGTATATTGTCGAGGATATCCAATGAATTGGTCGATAAATACCTGACATATACGTCTAATAGGACTTGAGTGTTTTCAAACTAGTTCGACCATTTCAGAGAAACTCGCCGAAAGGAAGTACTGTTTGTCAAATTTTCACGAATTTGCTTTAGAGTGTTTAGCCGATTCGTCGAGATTACATGGAGGATTCCTACGATTCCTTGGATATATCTGACGAATTGGACTTAGAAGATTTTCGGCCCAGGCTGTGTTTGCTGATTAATTCTCACGGGCTGAACCGGGTTCGGGATATTTGCTGAATGACTCTTATGACTTGTATTTTCAGTAAGTATATGTTATGGGAAATATTAGGCGGTCCAATGAGGAAGTGATATGTGGTGGAGTAACCCTAACTCCAATATTTCCTTATAAAAAGGAATGCTCAAAAACCCTAATTGTATTTGTTCTTCCTTGCTGAGTCATTCGTGATGAGCTCGACGAGAACAGAGAGGTTGCCAGTGCCAGACTTTCCTGTAGGGGATACAAACTTCTTGAAGAAATTTCTCTCAGTTTTCCTTGTCTCCATAGAATGATCCGAAGAGGTCTCAGACACCGCCATGCCGCCAAGACGAAGGACACGATCCATAGCCAGAAATGAGGTGAGCTTCCTACCCTCTCCGTTAGTGCTAGATCTTTAGATCTAAAGTATAGTAGAGACATCAGCTCAAGAGAGCTAGATTTGGAAGTTTAATGGACAGTTCCTAGGAAGGGACCACGCTAGAACTTTGTTCAAGGGCGTCGATCGTTGCATGATGAACTTCAATCATCTCTTCTCTTCATTACGAAGATGGTGGACTTGATCTCGTGAAGAATCAGGGTATAACAAGGGAGAAAGGGGTAGAGAAATGTTAGCTGTGCTTTATATGATGGTTGGAGGAAGAAGATGAACCAATGTCGTTCGTTCATCTTTATGATGCATACAATGTGCTATACATAAATCTATTTTATATGCATAGTAGACTTCAAGGCCATTTTTTGGTACGATCCGACATAATTCAGGTCTTGTGCTCAACACTAAAGTGGTAGCCCTCCGAAAGACCTTTCCAACGGAGGTTATACATTTTCATAGGAGCTCTGTAGCTTCGGGAATGTTCGGTCAAATTTTTTGTACTGTAATAACATGTGTACAGGTTGCGTTCTGTCCAAGTGTACATGGCTGGACTGAAATCTGATTTCGGGTGGGAAGGATTTGGATTTAGAGCCCAAGCTCAACGCGAATGTTGGAGCCCTTGAAGTTACCTTTTCGATTTCTAGCCGCTCGTGATTATTGGTGGATTGTAACTTCTTGAAATCTGATTTTAGTAAATTGTGGCGTAGTCATGATGTCTTATTAGTTGATGATTACCTTGTTTATGAATTGATTACTAGGAGATTGGATAGAAATTAACTGATGATATTGTGATCACATCCTTGCATGTTTAATGAATTTGGGATTAGTATATGTCATGATGACTTGCAGGTTTATGAAATGGACTCGGTTTGAGGTGATTGAAACAGTATAATTAATGCGCACATGTTTAATTTTAGAGAAATAATTGGATGAGGTATATCCTTTGGCCATGAGATGAGTTGAACCCCGATCTCAATATCCAAGGGATGAATGATGTAGTCCTTAGAGTTATGTTAACTACCTATGGGTAGCAGTGAGGGACTGATGAGGTAATTGTGGTGAACTGTCACATGTGTTAAATGTGGACCCTTACGTGCCTTGGAGAACGATGTTGGTTATAATGTGAAGGGATGCGGTTGGAGCCCTTGAATGTGTGATGACATGATAAATGTGAATGGCTTGGGTTGGGTGTGTGTGATGACACACAACATATGATCATGTGAAGAGGACTAGGTAGCAGGTCTACGGACTCGCCAGACATCACACTAACGAGAGCTGACAGTTAGGCTTTGGATGGTTGGGCTTGGTCCTTCGGTGCTCACTCCTGAAGGCACTTTCCGTGCCAATGGATGGTTAGGATGTGTTCTTTGGTTTTACGCTCCCGAAGACCATTTCCATACCATTCGTTGGCTAGTTGTGCTGTGTTCTTGGTGCACATCTAGCCAAGAACCCTTCTGAGTCGTAGAACACAGGGGCTCTGTTGTTGTGTTCTTAGCATTGAGGCGTACGGAGGCCTAGGCTTGGTTGTGTGAATGCTCGCCAAGTAGTGGAGACGCCAGCTCTACTATCCCTATTTGTCCACGACAGATGATGCCTAAGAGGTTAGCTACCAGCTCGAAAAGTGGGAACTAAGGGTCTATGTCGGCATAGCAAGTGTGCTTGTGTGAGCAAGGGTGAGTCATCATATTGCATTCATATCAAAACATTGCATTGCACCGCATGTGGTCCTCATCATATAAATTTGTATGTGCACTTTTATATAATGAGTTACTTTGGTGTACCTGATACTTAACTAATAAACTTGTACGGGCATATTTATAAGTTAATACTGTTCTTGTGATTAATATGTTGTTAGTGTAGATTGTCAATTACTTATTACTGGTTACTATTTATACTTGCTTAGTTTAAATATACTAATACATACATATGTGAACTGCTGATTACAATGCTCTTGTCATCTGTTAATTATATATTACTGCTATATTGAGCTCCCCCATCTCCTATGCCCAGTGCCTAAGAGTTGCTGGTGTGAGCGGATGTAATAACCACTTAGTCTTTGACTAACGATTGTTACGTTTACCATTTTTAGAGGATACACCGTAGATGGAGCAGCAACAACGCCTTGTGCGGGAGGACCTCCAGGCCAGGCAGACAGGGCCCGATACGACGATACCCCCTCTTCCTTCTGTGACCAATATGAGTTTGAGCATAATGATGTAGCCTTCGAGCAGTGTTTTGTGTACTTTGATATTAAAGAAACTGATGTAGCTTCTTATTATTGATGTACTCTTACTGGACATTTAGTTATTGTGATATTATGACATCTATGCTCTTCTTTTGGTTGGGTTGGTATTATGATATTAGATTAGCCTGCAGGATAGGCGGCTTGTGGTACAAATTAGCCAGTGTACTGATGCTACCACAAGGAGGCTGTTCTGTGCATAAGTCTCTCCTCGGGCGAGCTGTGTGTGTTGGATCCGTAGTTTGATTTGGACTATGTTCACTATCTAGGATAATTGACCCAACATGTATAGCCAGGGTCATGTCTGTGTTCTAGAGTTTAGGCTAAGTCCTTAGAAACAACCACACATGGACCAGCCAACAGAAGACTGTAGAATACTCAGACTTAGAAGAAAATCAAGTTCAGGAAAGTGAGTTCGACGTTCGTCGAACTCAGCTCAACGAAAGTCGTTCTCTGCTCGACGAACTCAGAGCAAATTCTCTGAGTTGAGCTCGACGATATTCGAGCTCAGGTCGACGAATTATAGGTGATCAACTTCAGCACATTAAGTCCAGAATCCTTTCTTTGAACTCAAGTCGACGAAGTTACATTATCAGCTCGACGAACTTAGAGCACAAAAATGGGAAGTTCTTCATAGAAAGTAGTTAGCTGATCTCAGGTCGACCAACTTAGTTCTCAGGTCGACAAATAAGGATTCCTAGGTCGACGAAGAAGATTTCTCAGCTCGACGAACTCTGAACTCAGGTCGACGAAATCTGTTCTCTGTTCGACGATTGCTGTGCAGTTCAAGACTTAGAATTTTCCCTTCTTTTTGTCCTTATTTTATTGCAGTAATTCTTGAATAATCAATGCTTATATTCTCTGGAAATAGCCGTTAGTGGCAGCATTGATTATTGTATTCATCAGGATTATTACTTGTCATTTTTTAATAGGACAGTTGGGAAATCCATTAATGCAATACTCTCTCCAGTCGGATTTTCATTCTCCACGCAGTCAGCATTCAATGCAGACAATTCAAATTCAAAGGAGAAATTAGACAGAGATATATAAAAGATATTCTTCTCTTTCAGTCGAGAAAACATTTCAACAGACAACAAGGATAACAAAACTCAAAGAAAGACAGGCGCCAGAAATTATTCAAGAAAAGGCTCTGTCTATCTTCATCAAGGGTTCTTCCTCTAGCAAGCTAAAAAGAGACAATCAACTTCTATCTATCTATAGCTTTCTGCAGATCTTTTCAAGAAGACCTACTCACCCTACAAAGCTTCCACTCTTCCTGAACAAATCTTCATCTCAGGGGGTGCTTTTACAACATCAAGATCCACTAGTATTCTCAGTTGTTTTTAGAAAGAGAAGACACCATAACTCTCTCACCACCTCTCTGTACAAGGTTCTTTAACTCCCTTCGAATGTTATTCCTTGGTTGCAAGTCTCCTGATCAAAATACTTGAGTTGGTTTTTGAGCACCTGATCAAAAGCACATTGGTGCAGTCACCTGATCAAAACCTGTAGTGGATTCCTACCAGGGTGGTAGAAGTGTGGATGTACCCAGGTTGGGGAACCACTATAAAAATTGTTGTGTTGTCTGGTTGCCCTTTTCTTTTTGTTCTTGCTGTGCCTGTGAATGGTTAGGTTATATTTACTGTGTTAGAATAGCTTAACTTAGGATAACTTTTAGCTTACTGGTAATTTGATATCTCTCAAGCCATTACTCTTATATTATTTCTTAAAAAATAAAAAGATTTTTTATTACTCTATTCACCCCCCCCCCCTCTAGAGTAAATCAGGTCTAACCCTCACTTTCAATTGGTATCAAAGGAGTTTCCTTTGGCTGTACACGCTAACCCTTGAGCCAAAAGATCCTGTGTTAGATCTGATCCTTTGTTTCTCTTAAGATTATTTTCATTGCATGGCACAGAATAAGGATTATGCAAGAACCAGACATGCAGTTTGTAATTTAAATGGATTTGCAATCTGGAAGGCAAGAATAAAGCTCTATATGAACTCTATTGATGAGGACATTTTCAACTCTATTTTGACAGGTCCTCCTCAAGCAACTGCTTCTACATCCACATCAACTTCTAGCACTCATGCAGTTCCACCACCTGAGTGGACTGATGCACAGAAGAAAGCTAAGATTGCAGATGCCAAAGCCATGAACATTTTAGCTCAGACTATGTCTGATCATATATTTCAAAAGATTGCTGAGTGCACTTCAGCCAAAGCCATCTGGGATTCTCTAAATCAGATTGTGGCTGAATCTGCTGATGAGAGAAAGGGTAAGAGATCCAATCTCATCTCACAATATTAGAACTTCAAGAAGGATGAGGCTGAGTCAGTGAGTGATATGTACAACAGACTTAGCTCAATCATCATTGATCTAAATACCTTGGACAAGGACATCACTCTAATAGAAATCAATGGTAAAATCCTCATGTGCTTCCCTAACACATGGGATTCAAGAATCTGGCCAATCAGAGAAGCCAAAAGCATGACAAAAATCTCTACTGAATCACTGCTTGGAAAGCTAAAATCCTATGAGCAATTAATGAAGACCAGAGAAGCACCAGCTGAACAGAAGACTCTAACACCTATCAGGAAGGAGCACAACATTGCATTCAAGGCTGCTGAAGAGTCTGAAGGGACTCCAGTCAATGAAGAGCTGATGAGCCTCTTTGCCAAAAGATTTTTCAAGATGGCAAAGAAAGAAATTCATCAAGGCAAGATGATAAGCCAAGGTATGACAAGACTACATCTAAGGAAATTGTCTGTTTTTGATGCAGGAAGCCAGGACACTTCATCTCAAAATATCCAGAAACTCAGAAGATGGACAGAAGAAGAGAAAAGGATTCCAGAAGAACACATCATAGCAGCCCTCCTACGACAAATACAAGAGGAAGGAGAAAGGGTTTGTTGTAGAAACCTGGAGTGATACTGAGGAAGAGTCATCATCCTCCAGCTCCAGTGATGATGAAGAAGAAGAGAAGGCAAAGGAAGTTTGCCTAATGGCAATAGATAATTCCTGCAGTCAGTCAGAGGATGAAGCTTCAGAAGATGAGAGATCTCTATCTGTGAAAGATATGGTACCTAAAACACCTAGAGGGGGGGGGGGGGTGGGGGTGAATAGGTGACCTAATACTTTTTGAACTTTAATGGCAGCAGAAAGTTAATATCATAGATTTCTAACTATTCTGTCACAGCAAACACACATCATACACAGCAACAATCACAGCACAACACAGCACAATAGACACAGTGTTTTATAGTGGTTCCCCAAGATATGGGTACATCCACTTTCCCCCTTCGCCTATCTAGCAGTGTACTAGATTCGGCCAAACTTCTCCACTGTCTCAGAACCCAAATTGGTTCCTACACCTCAGGCTCAAAGCCTTACAACTCAGCTTTATCCCAAAGCCTACACTCAGCCACAAAGGCCTACACTCAGCCACCCAGGCCTACACTCAGCCAATCAAGGCCTACACTCAGAGATAATAATCTCCTACTCTCAGGCCAAAGACCCTACCCTCAGCCTTTATAATTATAGGCTTACAATTCACTCAGATCCAAAGGATCCTACAAGATAAAAATGATTATTGAAATAACAACTCAACAACTCAAAAACGAGAGAGGGAAGTTGAGAGTTTCTTGATGAGTTCTTGGAAGAACTCAGCTTGATTCAATCTGACTTAGCTTTCTTCAAAGCTTCTTGAGTTGAACTGAATAAGATTGTCTCCTTCTGCAGTTGTTGCTTGACCTCTGCCACTTAGAATTCAGATTAGATCTGAACCCTTCTTTTCAGCCTAGTTCCAATGACTGATTTCTTGGATGGAGCCCTCTCTATCCAACTTCTTAGATCTGCACTTGAACTGCAAGATCTTCTTGATTTGATACTCTGTGTACCACTTTAATAACTTGTTCTTCAACAATGTGATCAACTGTTTCTGTAAACTGTATGTGCCTATTTATAGGCCTTCTTCATGATAACCGGCTGGTCCGGTTCATAACTGACTTCTGATATCTCTGACAGGTGCTGTAGACCGGCTGGAACGGCAGCTGTCAAGTCATCCAGTCATTTCTTGAAAATCTCTAACTGTCTGAAAGTGTCGAGACTTTCTGTCTTTAAGTGTCGACACTTATAGTCCAAGTGTCAACACATGTTGTGTAAGTGTCGACACAAGTCTACAAGGTGTCGACACAACTCCTTGTATGTCTCGACATAGATTCTTCGTCAGGTGTCGACACTGAAATTGAGTGTCGACACAAGTACTTGTTCTTCTATCTTTAGCTGTATTCTTCTAAGTGTCGACACATCACCTTTGTGTCGACACAACTTCTTGTGTTGAATCTGTTAAGTGTCGACACTGCTTCTTGGTGTCGACACATAGTCTTCTATGTTGATACTTGCTGAGTGTCGACACAGCTCCTTGTGTCGACACTTGATTCTTTTGTTGAGACTTCAGCTGAATGTCGACACATTCCCTTAGTGTCGACACTTGTACTTAGAATATTTTGTTGATAATTCTGTTCTTTGCTAAGTGTCGACACAGCTCCATGTGTCGACACTGACTTCAAGTGTAGAGTCTTTAGCTGAGTGTCGACACATTGTTCTGGGTGTCGACACTTACTTCAAATGTTGACTCTTCTGATGAGTGTCGACACTTTGTTCTTGGTGTCGACACTTTCTTCGAGTGCTGACTCTCCTTGTTGTGTGTCGACATATTGTTCTTGGTGTCGACACTTTAACTTAGTTTCTGCAGTCTTTTGCTGAGTGTCGACACAGCTCCAAGTGTCGACACTATCTGGTGTAGACTCAGCTTCACTGGGTGTCGACACAGCTCCTTGTGTCGACACTTTCTATCTGCACTTTTCTTCACTGAGTGTCGACACAGCTCTAAGTGTCGACACTTTTTGTCTGGTGTCGACTCTGCATCCCAGGTGTCGACACAATGACTCCAAGTGTCGACATTGCTTGTCTGGGTGTCGACACAAGCCTTCTTAAGTGTCGACACTTTCCCTCTGGGTGTCGACACATGGACTTAGAAACTTTTTGCTTCAGTCTAGTAATTACTTGACCTGCATAAGAAAACTCAACATACATCAAATACATTATGATGTATATCATTGAGTTGGGTGAGGCTTCTTCAAATCATGTACATTTAACCAATGTACCCAACAATCTCCCCCTATTTGGAGAAGTCATAACCCTTAGTCAATGATATACACCATTCATAATTAAAAATTACAAAGTGATGTAAAGCAGGATAAAGTACAGCAGGGTAAACATAACATGTATACACATACATCATTTCAGAACAAATAAGAAATAGACATATATACATTCACAGAACAAACATGAAATATATTGATCATATATTGTTCTAACATTTGTCTTATACATTTTCAGTAGTTTACAAAAATGTTTTACATTCAAAAGATTACAAAATAATCTTCAAGTAAATTCTTAATCTATTTCTGGTCAGGTTCCTTGATAACTATTCCCTTGCCAGGTTGGACCTGAGCTTTGACAGGGACATCAACAGTTTTAGCATCAGCAGGCTTCTTGCCTTTTAGATCTTTCTTTTTGAGCTCTTCAGCTTTGATCTTCTGCCTCTCAAAATAGTGATATGGCTTAGGAAAGTACTTGCTAGGCTCCACTGCAGTAGGAGGTAGCTTTCCCATCTTTGCCTTCCTTCTGTATTGAACAATGGCTTCTTGTCTGATCTCATGTTTCCTCCATTCAGCTTCAGAAAACCACTTGTTCCTGTCATGAGTATTGTCCTTGGCAGCTTTCCAGGCAGTTAATATTATATTCCTAGAGGTAGGGCTCCATTGTTCAAAGTCTGGCCTTTGTTCTGCTTGTTCCCTAAACCTCTTCTTAGACAACCTTGTCTCTTCCTCCTTCTGTAATGCCTCTTGCATGGCTTCTGAAATAGGTTGAACCACTTTATCCAGAATAACATTAGACTTCCCTTCAGTTGGGCTATACATATGATGAATATCAGCTTGCACCATGTCAAAATCTGGTGGAGGATATATCACTTGAGCTACCTCTGGTTGCTCACCTCCAAGATATGCAGTTTGAATCCCAGATTCAGCAACATTGTCATCATCACAGAGTGGAGGATAGCCCAGTGTAGCTTTGATGGAATTAGATATCCATTTGGCATGATCAGAGCTAGCTTTGACTAAAACTCTCTCCCCCTTTATGACTTCTCGAGCCATATGATCTCTGACATCATCATTTTGAAATCTGATTTGACTATCCAAGTATCTGACTCCATCTTTAAAGAATGGTTTAAGCTTTTGAAGTTGATCAGATATAGCTTTCTGGGAGGCTTGGATAGCAGTCTTTACAGCAGTAATTTCTTCTTGAAATACTTTATCAAAATCAGCTTTAGCAGCAGCAGTAGATGTAGAAGGATCATCAGCCTTGTTCTTCAACTCAGTGACTATAGCATTATGAGAGGCAGTCAAATTGTCATTCATTCTTAACTGATTTTCAAGAACATATCCTTGTTTCAATGCTATATCATCCACTTGGGCTTTGATCTTCTCCTGGTGTGTTGCCAAGTACACCACTGCATTTCCACCTTTGTGGAAGCATTCAGTCATTTCTTTCTTGTTAAGGTTCATCTCAAACCTTATAGACTTTATATCTTGGGCCAGATCAAATTGTAATGACTTTTGCCCTTCATCTACATACTTTTCTATTGCCTGTCTTTGCTCATCTAACTTTATCTGTAGTGCAACCATTAAAGCACTATAATCAGCAGTTGGAGCTTGCTGAACTATAGGCTGTGGTGCAATTGATTGTAAAGCCTTTTTATAACTTTGGCTTCTCCTCTTGAATACATACAGTTTCTTCTTCTTTGCCCTAGCACTCTCCTCATCTTCAGAGGTAGAAGTGCTGGCTATGTCAACCCTGTCCTTAGGGCTTTGAGGCTTCTCAGGTTGTTGCCTTATAGGCTCTTCTAGAACTGGCATTTGCTCCCCTCAGCAGCAGCATGATCTTTTTCAGCAGCATCCTTGTCCATGTCAAAATCTTGTTGGTCTAGATTTAGGAATAAATCCTCCATGGTGTATTCTGGTGGTGAAGAAGCTGGAGAAGTTCTTGGTTCTTCAACCACAGGATCAGGAATTACTGGAACAGCAGATGTGTCTTCTATAACAACATCTGGAGCTTGACTAGGTAGCTGAGTTTGTTGAGGAACATCAGACAAATCAGCATCTTCTATAAGATATTCTAAAGTATTTAGGTCAGTGAGTACCTCTTGTATGATGGTGGTGGCTTGCTCACTGTCCAGTGTAGAGAGTTCTTCTACAACTGGAGGCTCCCCCTGGCTTTGATCCCTGTGGATGGGGCTAGCTTGTGGTAGCTCCCCCTGGATCTCAGCAATCTCTTGAGGAGCAGGAGTCTTCACTACAGGCTCTTCCTCTTGATCATCTGGAGTGAGAACAAATTGTTCTTCACTTTCAGAACTACTAGTGGATTCTTGTGCCACTGGAGTAGTTTTTCTCTTTTTCTTTGGAGGAATCTCCTTCTCAGTAACTGTCTTCTCTGGGGTTGCATTTCCTTGGACAACACCCTGTCCCATCTAGAAAAGATCCTTAGATCCATCTTCCTCATATGATTTATCTTGCTTCCTGCAGCAGTACACATTACCTCTGGTATCACACCAGCTAGGTATAGACTAATGATTCTGCCCAGATTGGGCCTCTTCAAGCTCTCCTTAATCTTGTCAAACACTATAACTGTCCAATCAGTTCTTATAGTGAAGATAATTCTTGTCATTATATTGAACATGGAGGCAGACACTCTGTCATGCCCTCCTGGCTTACTGAGTAAGACCTTTTCCACTATCTCAGACAGGAATTTGCCTTGGCTGTTCATGCCCTTCCTGTTAAACATAGAGCCTATCTTCATTTTTGGATCCAGTCCACACCAGGTTAGAGCTTCCCTGGTCTTGGATGCAGTAACTTCTTCTTCATCTTGAGTTTTTGGTAGCTGGAGCACCTTCCTCAGATTTTTAGGGGATACCTTAACCCTTGCACCATGAACTCTGGATTTGATTTTGTATCCAGATTCATCTATCTGGGCTCCATTTAAGAATTCAAGAACCTCTTTCTTCCAAATCTTTGTAGGTTCAGAAACTAAGTATTCTAATCCAGAATCAGCGACTAGGGTTACTACCGCCTGGATTTCTTGATCTGCTTCTTCAAACGCGCCGCGCACCAGCTCATATCCTTCGTTAACGTTCTCCTCTAGCTTAGGCGCCATTAAGGTTTGTAGAATTTGTCTTTAGAAAAGAGAGGTGTCGACACAGAAGTTTGAGTCTCGAAACTGTGAAAGCGTGTCGACAAATAAAGACAGAACCCTATTTATACCTTTCTGATTTTGAAGATGAACAGGCGGGACAGCTAACTTAAAATGTGTCGACACTGACAATAAGTGTCGACACTGACTTATAATGTCTCGACACATATGTGTCGACACAAGTTTAGTCAACAGATTTTATGTGTCGACACATTTTTATGTGTCGACACAACATAACTCGACACATTGTCGAGACTTTACTTAGAAAAATTCTGAGTAAAACTTAAGTGTCGACACCATATTGGATGTGTCGACACCTACTTGACATGTGTCGACACTAACATTCTGAAGTGTCGACACCACATTCCTAGATGTGTCGACACCTTTTTCCTGAAGTGTCGACACCACTATTCTATGTCGACATAGACTTGTCTATGTGTCGACACCTTTTTACTTAGCCAATTTTAATTCTGTAAACTTACTCTAAGTTTATCATTCCTAGTTCAATTTTGAATCTATTGAACTTAGCTTCTTCTAGGGGCTTAGTAAACATATCAGCTACTTGATTATCAGTTTTAACATATTCTAATAAAATATCTTCTCTTTCTACATGCTCCCTAAGAAAATGATATTTAATCTCAATATGTTTTGTTCTACTATGAGATACAGGGTTATTAGCTATTGAAATAGCACTTGTAGAATCACAGAAAAGTAGAGTTCTACTTACCTGAAATCCATAGTCCTCTAGCTGATGTTGAATCCACAGAAGTTGAGCACAGCAACTACCTGCAGCCACATACTCTGACTCAGCTGTGGAGATAGCCACACTGGTTTGCTTTTTGCTACTCCATGAAATTAGTCTCCCACCTAGGAATTGACAGGTTCCAGTAGTGCTCTTTCTATCCTCTTTGCATCCTGCAAAGTCTGCATCTGAATAACCTGTTAGATCAAAATCTCCATTCCTAGGGTACCAGAGGCCTAGATAGGGAGTGCCCTTTAGATATCTCAATATTCTTTTGACTACTGTCAAATGAGACTCTTTAGGGCAGGCTTGATACCTGGCATAAACACATGTAGCATACATGATGTCAGGTCTACTAGCAGTCAAGTATAATAGGGAGCCAACTATCCCTCTATACAAGGTTTCATCTACAGGTTTCCCTGCATCATCCTTGCTAAGAGACATACTTGACCTCATAGGAGTCTTCATGGTGCTGGATGAATCCATACCATACTTCCTTATGAGTTCTAGGGTGAACTTTGACTGACAAATGGATAAACCACTCTCAGTCTGTTTAACTTGGAGACCCAAGAAAAACTTCAGCTCTCCCATACTACTCATCTCAAACTGACCTTGCATAAGTTTTGCAAACTTTTTGCAAAGGCTGCTTTCAGTAGTCCCAAATATAATGTCATCTACATATATTTGGACTAGTATGACTTTGCCTCTAGATTCCCTAAGGAATAGAGTCTTATCTATTTTCCCCCTTGAGAACTTGTTCTCAATGAGAAAACTAGATAGGGTTTCATACCAAGCCCTAGGGGCTTGCTTTAACCCATATAAAGCTTTCCTAAGTCTATAGACATGATGAGGTAGAGTTGGATCAACAAAACCTGAAGGCTGCTCCACATAGACCTCTTCCTTAAGATTACCATTTAGGAATGCTGACTTGACATCCATTTGGTAAACCTTGAATCCTTGATAGGTTGCATAGGCCAAGAACATCCTTATGGCTTCCAGTCTGGCTACTGGAGCAAAGGTTTGATCAAAGTCAATACCTTCTTCTTACCTATATCCTTTAGCAACCAGTCTAGCCTTATTCTTAATGATGACCCCTTGTTCATCCATCTTATTCCTGTAGATCCACTTAGTTCCTATTACATTGTGGTCTTTAGGTTTAGGAACAAGTTCCCAGACCTTGCACCTCTTGAACTGATTAAGCTCTTCTTGCATTGCTTCAGTCCATTGTGGATCTTGTATTGCTTCTTCAAATTTCTTAGGTTCAACTTGAGATAGGAAACTGGAGTAGATTGCTGTATTCATGTATCTACTCCTGGTTTGTACTCCTTATCTTGGATCTCTAATAATCTGCTCTACTGGATGATCTCTTAGATGCCTGTTGGCTGGAGGCATCCTTACTTCTGGTTGAACCTCTTCAGCATCTCCATCATGCTGTACTCCTTGTATTTCTTCAGCAATTGGCACATGTAGTTCTCCCCCTGGACAACAGCTACTGTCTTCTACTTGCTGTCTTGCAGCAGGTACTTCTTCTATAGTTAGCTTGTCCATTTTCTTTGTTAAACCTGTGGGGATGCATACACTACTAGACAACTCATTATTAATAAGTTTAGTCTCATCAAAAACTACATGCACAGATTCTTCTACAACTTGTGTAGTCAAGTTGTAGACTCTATAAGCCTTACTATTATTGCTGTACCCAACAAAAATTCCCTCTTGGGACTTGTCAGCAAACTTAGTTAAGTAAGACTTCCCATTGTTAAGTATGAAGCATTTGCAACCAAAGATCCTGAAGTAGGATAGGTTTGGTTTCCTGCCTTTCACAACTTCATAGGGGGTTTGTTTAGCCCTTTAGTGATGGTAGCCCTATTTATAACATGGCATGCAGTGTTAACTGCTTCAGCCCAGAAATACTCTGGCAGTGATGTATCACTTAGTAGGGTCCTACCAGCCTCTATCAAGGTTCTATTCTTCCTCTTAGCAATGCCATTTTGCTGAGGTGTTCTAGGTGAAGAGAATTCTTGAAATATCCCAAAGTCTTCACATAGTTTTGTCATGCTATCAGACTGAAATTCAGTACCATGGTCACTTCTAATTTTGACCACTGTACTATTTAGTTCATTCTGAATTTGCTTGACAAAGCTATAGAAGACACTAGGAGTTTCAGATTTCTGTCTTAAGAAGAACACCCAGGAAAACCTTGAGTAGTCATCTACAACTACAAAGGTATAGACCTTCTTACCTAAGCTGTGAACTGGCATTGGACCAAAGAGATCCATATGCAAGAGATACAAACACCTCACAGCATCTTTGTTTTCTATGCTTCTAAAGGTGGATTTAGTCTGCTTGCCCTTTTGACAAGCTGAGCAAATACCATCTTTGGCACACTTAACTTGAGGACCATTCCTCACTAACTCTTTGCTAAAGAGTTTGATAATAGTCTTGTAGTTAAGATGGGCAAGCCTCTTGTGCCATTTGACACAATGAGAGACTGTCTCATCAGCTACAAGACAAACTGGAGAACCATTGTTTTCAATCATAATGTCTAGGCAGTAGACATTCCTTTTCCTATAACCTGTCAAAATGATCTCTTGATCACTTGACCTCTTGATATGACAACCATTTTTAACAAATGAGATGTCATACCCTACATCACTTAATTGACTTATACTTATTAGGTTGTGTTTCAACCCTTTAACATATGCCACTTGAGTAATGGTAACCAAGTTTGTAGAAATGTTACCAAACCCTTTGATGATTCCTTTTTCAGAACCACCAAAGGTTACTTTTGGACCATCTTTTATTGGAATATAGTCCTTTAGTAATCCTCTTGTTCCAATCATATGTCTGGAACATCCACTGTCCAAGTACCATGTTGGGGTATGGCCACTTGGACTCACCTGCAAAACAGATTAATGAACCTTAGAACCCAAAGAATTCTTGGGTCCTTGGTACTTGTTGGTCGGCAGTCTGACAAAGCTACCCACTGGCTTTCCAACAGGTAGTTTGGTACTCACTTTGGCACTAGCATTGTGCCAACAGTCCACTGCAAAATGGCCAACTTTGCCACAGCACCAACATTCAAACTTATTGTACCTTTGCTTAGGTACTGCCTTGGCTGTCTTGTCTACAGCAGGCTTGTTAAATGTTGGGGCTTTGCCCTTGGACTTAGACTTGGACTGCTCAGTCCCTGCAGGTCTAATAAAGCCCAGTCCATCCTTGCCTTTATGATGAACAAATTCATCAATTAAAGGTAACACTGACTTAGGTTTAGAAAATCTAGCAACAAGCTCTCTCTCTTTCTGAAGATTGATCTCCAAACTCTTGATTTGATCATTTTTAAATGATATAGTACCCATTTGAATCACTGTTATGTGCTTCAACCTGGCTATCTCATTCAGTTTTTGATCAAAAGACTTCTCAAAATCTGTTGCTGCAGCTTTAAGAATAGCAATTTCCTTTGCCTGACTTTTGGCTAGGGTCTTGCTTTTCTTGTAAGCCTGCAACAGCACCTTATATTCATCTATAAGCTGATGAATATCACCCTCAGACTCAGATACACTTTCATCACTTAATGAAGATGAATCTGATTCTGAACTGGAACAAGAAACTGAACTTAGAGTTGAACTTTGTACCCTACTGGGTCCTGGCTGCTCCAGGATTTTGTCACTCTCAGTCAAAGCCATTAGCCCTTGGCAAAGACTGTCTTCTTGTTCATAAATAGACTCCATGATCTGCATGAATTCTTCTTCTTCTTCAGCAAACAGCCCTATGTAGGCCTCAGCCTCAGACTCAGTTTCTAAAGAAGAGATATCTGATAGAGTCTTCTCCTTCTTGGCAACAAAAGACTTCTCTTTCTTGCCTTTGAAGTGAGGCTTTTTCCTGTCACCAGATTCCTTTCTCTTCTCTGGACAATCTGCAATAACATGGCCCTGTCTATTGCAGCAATAGCACACTATCTTTGAACCAGTTGCTTTGCTTGACTTTGTCCTCTTCCTGTCTTTCTTTGAAGGCTTTTTCTCCTGATAAAAGACTTCCTTTCCCTTTGAAGTAGAAGGTCTTGACCTCCACTGTTTCTTCTTCAAGAATTTCTGAAAGTGTCTAGTGAAGGCAGCAAAGTTTTCATCACTTTCACTGCTCTCAGTCTTTGTGCTGACTGACTCATCTGATTCTGATTCAACTACCTCTGGAGGTGGAGTTGATGACTTATTCCTGCACTTTCTGGGGACATCTGTCTTGAATGCAACTGTTCTCTCCTTGTGCTCAGATCTTGTTGATTTCTCCTCCTCTTTCCTCACTGTCAACTGCATCTCATAAGACAATAATTTGCCAAACAGTGTAGGAGGAGGAATTTCCCCCAACTTAGCCATTTCTCTTATGGCACAGATCTTGGTGTCCCAATCTTTGGTTAGGGACCTTAGGAAATTGTCATTTAGTTCATAGTTACTGAACTCTCTTCCATAAGACATGAGTTCATTTACTATTCTGTAGAACTTCTTATAACACTCAGTTATGCTATCACCTTTTCCTTGTCTAAAACTCTCATACTCCTGATTTAGCAAGGATTTTCTATCTTGTCTAACTTCTTCAGATCCTTCCATATACACAATAAGAGTGTCCCACATCTCTTTGGCTATCTTGCAGTGTATAAGATTCTGAAAAGTTGCATCATCAATGGCACTCACTATTATGTTTTGTGCCCTCTTGTCCATGGTGGCTAGGACAATCTCATCCTTAGTCATTTCAGAGAAATCCTTTGGAGTTCTCTGATTTGCATCTAGAACAGATATCTTCATGGGCACATAAGGCCCTTTCTTTACTGTGATGTAGATTCTAGGGTCTGAGGCCTCCATAAACAGCCTTACCCTTTCCTTCCAGATCCCAAAGATTTCCTTTCTGCATATGGGCAATTTCATGGAACCCAATTCCTTGTGATTTTCAGAGGAACCCATGTTTCTTGATTTTCTTGAATTTCTTGAATCTGTATTTTGCCTTACACTGAATCTGCCAAACAGGATCTCCTCAGACTGTTAGTCCTTTTTTGAGGAACCTCCCTCTGATACCACTTGAAAGATATGGTACCTAAACACCTAGAGGGGGGGGGGGTGAATAGGTGACCTAATCCTTTTTGAACTTTAATGGCAGCAGACAGTTAATATCACAGATTTCTAACTATTCTATCACAGCAAACACACAGCATACACAGCAACAATCACAGCACAGCACAGCACAGCAGACACAGTGTTTTATAGTGGTTCCCCAAGATATGGGTACATCCACTTTCCCCCTTCGCATATCTAGCAGTGTACTAGATTCAGCCAAACTTCTCCACTGTCTCAGAACCCAAATTGGTTCATACACCTCAGGCTCAAAGCCTTACAACTCAGCTTTATCCCAAAGCCTACACTCAGCCACAAAGGCATACACTCAGCCACCCAGGCCTACACTCAGCCAATCAAGGCCTACACTCAGAGATAACAATCTCCTACTCTCAGGCCAAAGAACCTACCCTCAGCCTTTATAATTATAGGCTTACAATTCACTCAGATCCAAAGGATCCTACAAGATAAAAATGATTATTGAAATAACAACTCAACAACTCAAAAACGAGAGAGGGAAGTTGAGAGATTCTTGATGAGTTCTTAGAAGAACTCAGCTGGATTCAATCTGACTTAGCTTTCTTCAAAGCTTCTTGAGTTGAACTGAATAAGATTGTCTCCTTCTGCAGTTGTTCCTTGACCTCTGCCACTTAGAATTCAGATTAGATCTGAACCCTTCTTTTCAGCCTAGTTCCAACGGCTGATTTCTTGGATGGAGCCCTCTCTCTCCAACTTCTTAGATCTGCACTTGAACTGCAAGATCTTCTTGATTTGATACTCTGTGTATCACTTTAATAACTTGTTCTTCCACAATGTGATCAACTGTTTCTGTAAACTGTATGTGCCAATTTATAGGCCTTCTTCATGGTAACCGGCTGGTCCGGTTCATAACTGACTTCTGATATCTCTGACAGGTGCTGTAGACCGGCTGGAACGGCAGCTATCAAGTCATCCAGTCATTTCTTGAAAATCTCTAACTGTCTGAAAGTGTCGAGACTTTCTGTCTTTAAGTGTCAACACTTATAGTCCAAGTGTCGTCACATGTTGTGTAAGTGTCGACACAAGTCTACAAGGTGTCGACACAACTCCTTGTATGTCTCGACACAGATTCTTATTCAGGTGTCGACACTGAAATTTAGTGTCGACACAAGTACTTGTTCTTCTATCTTTAGCTGTATTCTTCTAAGTGTCGACACATCACCTTTGTGTCGACACAACTTCTTGTGTTGAATCTGTTAAGTGTCGACACTGCTTCTTCGTGTCGACACATAGTCTTCTATGTTGATACTTGCTGAGTGTCGACACAGCTCCTTGTGTCGACACTTGATTCTTCTGTTGAGACTTCAGCTGAATGTCGACACATTCCCTTAGTGTCGACACTTGTACTTAGAATATTTTGTTGATAATTCTGTTCTTTGCTAAGTGTCGACACAGCTCCATGTGTCGACACTGACTTCAAGTGTAGAGTCTTTAGCTGAGTGTCTACACATTGTTCTGGGTGTCGACACTTACTTCAAATGTTGACTCTTCTGATGAGTGTCGACACTTTGTTCTTGGTGTCGACACTTTCTTCGAGTGCTGACTCTCCTTGTTGTGTGTCGACACATTGTTCTTGGTGTCGACACTTTAACTTAGTTTCTGCAGTCTTTTGCTGAGTGTCGACACAGCTCCAAGTGTCGACACTATCTGGTGTAGACTCAGCTTCACTGGGTGTCGACACAGCTCCTTGTGTCGACGCTTTCTGTCTGCACTTTTCTTCACTGAGTGTCGACACAGCTCCAAGTGTCGACACTTTTTGTCTGGTGTCGACTCTGCATCCCAGGTGTCGACACAATGACTCCAAGTGTCGACACTACTTGTCTGGGTGTCGACACAAGCCTTCTTAAGTGTCGACACTTTCCCTCTGGGTGTCGACACATGGACTTAGAAACTTTTTGCTTCAGTCCAGTAATTACTTGACCTGCACAAGAAAACTCAACATACATCAAATACATTATGATGTATATCATTGAGTTGGGTGAGGCTTCTTCAAATCAGGTACATTTAACCAATGTACCCAACAATCTGCTTAGGATCAGGTAATAGCATCCTATTATTTTAATTCAGAAGAATTTAAAACTGAATTTAAAAATCTGTGCTTAGATCTAATAGACACTGACAAGAAAATCAAACTTCTCAGAGAAAGATTAACTGAACAAGATAAGTACATTACTGAAAATGCTAAACTAATAGATAAAATTACCTCGGCAAATGAACAAATTGCTTTCTTAAAAACTGAATTAAGCAAAGCCAAGAAATTAGAAGAATCACTTAATGGTAGAAGTTTAAAAATGTTAGACATAAGTAGTACTCTAAATTCTAGGGCAAATAATAGTAAACTAGGACAAGGTGCATCATCTAGTGAACCACCAATAATCCATAAGAATCATTTATCTAAACCTGTAAATTTCATTTCAGATAAGGGTAAGAAGAATACTGAACTAGTAGACAAACTAAATGAAGTCTTAAAACAAATTGAACTCAAACAAAAATCTAAGAAGAAGATGAAAAATAACTACAACAATGTTCAACAGATTTCATCGAACTCAGATCGATGAAATATGTACAGTCCGTCGACCTCAGAACGACGAACACTGAATGCCAACTATAATAAAAGTTATTCTTTGATCCACGATCGAAAAAACCAGTCTGTTTCGTCAACCAGAGAACGATGATATTGGTGCCCTGAAAATGAATACTTTCATTCTTCGAGCAGAGATTGAAGATCTTATCCCAATTCGTCGAGCTCAGTTCGACGAATGTTCCAGAGTTCATCGATCCCAGATCAATCTTACAGAAACTTCAACTCCAATAGAAAGTATAATAATAACCTTAATCAACCTAGGGAGAATATCTACGCATTCACCCAGTGTATAATTCCACCCAGAAGATTTCATCCCTTAGGGTATAAAAGAAAAACCTGAATGTTCTTACATTTCCAGTTTTTCCTATGAAAAGAAATAAGGACCCAAGGTGACCTGGGTCAAGAATATCTAACTTATTTCCTTGCAGGTGAAGAACTATCCTATCACTCAAAATAAGTGGTATCTGGATAGTTGGTGCTCAAAGCACATGACTGGATGCAAAGAGAGCCTAATCAATTTCAAGGCAAAGCTGGGTCCAAGAGTGATCTTTGGAGATTCCAGCTTTGGACAAACTGAAGGCTATGGATACTTCAACAGTGGATCTGTCACTTTCAGAAAAGTGGCATATGTAAATGGTCTCAAACATAATCTAATATCGATAAGTCAGTTATGTAATGCAGGTTATCAGGTTTGCTTTACTAATTCCAAATGTATTATTTCTTCAAATAACAAAACTAATTTAACAGATTTTAGACAAGGGAATATTTACCTAGTAAACTTTAACTCTGCTAGTTCAGAACTATGTTTATTCAATCAAGTAAGTAATAACAATATTCTCTGGCATAAGAGACTAGGTCATGTTAACCTTAAGAACCACTCTGAGCTATCTAGGGACAACCTTGTTAGAGGATTACCTTCTGGCCCCTACAAGAAGGAAAGCCTATGCAAGGTTTGTCAAGAAGACAAGCAAACTAAAAATAGCTTTATGTCAATTAATAAGAGTGACTCACCTAAGATTTTGTACTTGCTACATATGGATCTTTTTGGACCCATTGTAGTATAAAGCTTAGGAGGGAAGTCTTACACTCTAGTGATTGTAGATCATCTCTCTAGATTCTCTTGGGTGTTCTTCTTGAGAAATAAGTCCGATAACTTTAAAGTCATTACAGACTTTCTTAAGAGCATAAGGATTGAGTATTCTACTCCAGTTGCATTGATCAGAAGTGATAATGGTACTGAGTTTGAATCTCTTCACATGCAAAGATTCTGTGAGGAGGAAGGTATCAGACATTGTTTCTCTGCTCCTAGAACTCCTCAACAAAATGGGGTAGCAGAAAGGAAAAACAGAACCCTCATTGAATTTGCAGGAACATTGCTTGTAGATGCACACATACCCCTATCCTTTTGTGCATAGGCTGTGAGCACAAGAAACTATGTGCTGAATAGAAGTTTGATACACAAACTTAAGGGTAAGACCCCCTATGAATTAGTCAAAGGGAAGAAACCTAAAATTGATTACTTTAGAATTTTTGGATGTAGATGTGTCATTCATAACAATAATAAGAAACACATTAGAAAATTTAAAGATAAAGATACATAGGGAATTTTTCTTGTATATTCCCAAGTTCGCAAGGCTTATAGGGTTTTCAATATATCATCCTTAAAAATGGAAGAATCTGTACATATTTCATTTGATGAAGCTAACATATATTATAAGGAGAAGGATTCTTCTACCTCAGATCTTTTGCAGGTACCTCACTTGTGTGAGAAATTGGGTGAGTTAAACATTAAACAAAAGGTCATATCATAGGAAACCCCACAAGCTGATGAAGACAGTGAAGAAGAATTTTTGGAGGTGGTTGAACCTCCTTCAACAGTAGACATTACTCCACAAGAGGAATTAACTCCAAATGCTGTTACTGAACTAACTCCACCCACTAACCTTATCACACTAAGGGATCACCCTAGATCTCAAGTGATTGGGGACATGTAAGTAGGTGTACAAACAATGCATCAACTCAACCAAGATATGATGTATGCCTGTTTCCTCTCTCAAGTTGAGCCTCAATCCATAAATGATGCAAAGCAAGATCCCCACTGGATTATTGCAATGCAAGAGGTGCTCAATCAATTTGAGAGATGTAGAGTTTGGGACTTGTTTCCAAGGCCCAAAGGTTATCCAGTAATTGGAACCAAGTGGGTATTCAGAAACAAACTTGATGCCCAAGGTGTAATTGTGAGAAACAAGGCTAGGCTTGTTGCTAAAGGCTATAGGTAAGTGGATTGCATTGACTATAATGAAACCTTTGCTCCTGTTGCAAGGCTATAAGCAATCAGGATTTTTCTTGCTTATACCGCTTTTAAGAAGTTTAAAGTCTACCAAATGGATGTCAAGAGTGCATTCTTGAATGGATAACTAAAGGAATAAGTTTATGTTGAACAACCCCCAGGTTTTATCTCTTCTACTCATCCCTCATATGTTTTTAAACTGCATAAAGCTCTCTATGGTTTAAAGAAAGCTCCAAGAGCTTGGTATGAGACCTTAGCTAGCTTCTTGATAGAGAATAAATTCTCTAGAGGCATTGCAGATAGGATATTATTCACTAGGCACCATAAGGATCAAATATTATTAGTACAAATTTATGTAGATTGTACTATATTTGGGTCTACAGATTCTAAACTATGCAAGAGGTTCTCTGACCTCATGCATTCAAAGTTTGAAATGAGTAGCATGGGTGAGATCTCCTACTTCCTTGGTCTCCAAGTGAAGCAGCTACCTGATGGCATCTTCATATCCCAGGCTAAGTATGCTAAGTAGCTTCTCAAAAAGTTTGGGATGGCTGATGCCTCAATAAAGAAAACACCCATGGCCACTAATACTGTAATAGACCCTGATGAACATGGGAAAACTGTTGATCAGAAATTATACAGGGGCATTGTTGGGTCCCTACTATACCTTACAGCAAGCAGACATGACATAATATTTGCCACATGTCTTTGTGCCAGGTTCCAAGTGAACTCTAAAGAATCTCATCTAATTTTCTTAAAAAGGATTTTGAGATATATAAAGAGTTATCCTAGTTTAGGACTTTGGTATCCTACTGAGTTAGAGTTTGAGTTAACTGGATACTCAGATGCTGACTTTGCTGGATGCAGACTAGACAGAAGAAGTACCTCAGGAACATGCCAGTTCCTTGGTATGATATTAGTCTCTTGGTTTAGCAAGAAACAGTCATCTGTGTCTACATCAACTATTGAAGCAGAATATATAGCAGCTGGCAGTTGCTGTTCCCAGATGCTGTGGATTCAGAACCAACATCTAGACTATGGGCTCAACTTAAATAATTCAACTCTACTATATGACAACAAAAGTGCTATATCCATAACACAAAATCCAGTCCATCACAGTAGTACTAAGCATATAGACATTAGACATCATTTCATAAGAGAGTGTGCAGACAAACTAAAATTAATCTTGTCTATATCTACACTGAATTATAAGGGGCAGATATCTTCACCAAACCTTTGGATGAGAGGAATCATCTGTTCTTCATAAATCAGCTTGGTATGATAAATGGAGAAGATTTAATTTGATTTCTGTCTATAGTCGATGAATTTTTCAAAGTTCATCGAACGGAGCTCCACGAATAGAGAAAAGTTCTAGAGAACTTCGTCGAATAGAGATCGACGAATTCTCTGTGAGTGAAGTTATTTTCGTTGACCGGAGATCGATGAATTTGCTTCGGGAAACATTCGTCGAACGGAGCTTGACGAAATGTTTTCACATCTTCTGACTAAGATCGATGAATTATTTTGACTATGAAATATATCGTCGAACTCAGATCGAAGAATTTTTTATTTTTCGTCGAACGGAGTTTGTCGATTCATATTCTAAAAAACCTTATATCTAGATTTTCTTCAACCTCCGTCCCGCACTTTCAATTCCCTTTGCACTTGATCTTTATTTTTCTCTTGCAGGTACATTCATGGAGATTCCATCAAGCGCTCTCTCTTCCATGAAATTTGATATGGGCTTTAATATCGATTTCAACTCCTTCCAGTTCTCTGATGCCATCTTTCTCGAAATCCTGAAGTTATTTGAAGAACAACATCTGAAATAGTTCATGACAATGAGAATCAAGATAGCGATGACTGAAGTTAAAGAATGGGTGTACACATCTACAACTCCAGAAGAAGATAATATGACTGGATCAGTTTCTGGAAATCTACTTACCCTCTCCCCTTCCGTACTAACCGACAGTTTCGGTCTTTTAAATGGAGCAAAAGAAATTGAAATGGACTCTGAGGAGTATGGAAATATGGTGACCAAGATGGGTCATTCCGGCAACAACCCTAACAAACTGCTCAAGAAGAACTTGTCTCCTGAGTACAAGTTCTTGGCTGACGTAGTCAGCAAGGTGCTGCTGGGCTAACACACCGCCTACGACTATATAACCAGGCACCAGTTCACGGTGATGAGTGCTCTGGTAAAGAAGAAAGCAGCAAATTAGGGGAAGCTGCTGTTTGATTTGATTAAAAAGAAAAACAACAAGAAAGAGGTTTGCTTTGGAAGAATTATGGGGATATTTCTGCAAGAAAATGACCAAGAACATCTGGTCTCTACACCAGTGTTCATCAATGCCTCCAAGAGGCTTACCTCTGCCCTCTTTGGCAGATGGGATAGGAAGATAACCAAGCCAACCAAGGCTTGCTCTTCCTCCAAACCTTCTGAGAGTACAATGTTTGTTCCAACCACTCCCCACCCTACTAAAGATTTTCCACCTCCACCACCTCCAGCTTCCACAATTCATCTCTCTTCACCAGCTCATACCATAGTCCATACTCCAGCACCTCCATCACACCATGGTACACCAACTCCATCACACCATGGTACACCAACACCATCACACCATGGTACACCAACTCCATCACACCATGGTACACCAACTCCATCACACCATGGTACAACAACTCCATCACACCATTGTACAACAACTCCATCACACCATGGTACACCAACTCCATCATACCATGGTACACCAACTCCATCACACCATGGTACACCAACACCATCACAACATAGTACACCACCCTCATCTCCTCTACCACTGCACCTAGATAACATCCCCCTTTCCAACCTTCTATCACTACCTTCTTTTGACCTACTGTCATCCCCCTTCATACTCCATCACCTGTAGATGAGCAAATTCCAGATACTCTACCTTCTCCTCCACCATCATCTTCCATCCATACTTCTGTATCCACTCAGACACCTTCTGAGTTCATGTAATTGGACCCCCCTTCCATTCAACCTCTTCTGGTCATTCTCACTCCACTCATAAGAAACCTGATAGCAGAGGCTGTTTCCCCTCTTGCTACTTTCATCTCATCGCTTGCTGCCCACCTCTTTGACATCTCTGTCCCTCCTTCTTCAGTCAGGGGCCTGGCTCCATTACCTACTGTAACCAGGAAGGGGAAATACTCCATGAAGAAGTAGCTCCAGCTCCAGCAGAAGCAGTAGCAGACACAATTAACCTTGCTAATTTAATTGATTTTATTGAGTCTGATATAGATATGGATGAGACAGCTATAGCTGGAATAAACACTGTTGGTGATTATATTATCAATCCCACAGTAAATATTTTGAGTTTGTTAAATACTTTTGATACAGTTCATTTGAACTTTATTCCAGAAAATAGCCTAAAGCCTTTTATGGCTATAGTTCCTTACACTTCTCCAATAAGCCCCAACGTTGCCATGTAGCTTAAGGCCAGTTTCGGAATTATAGAGGATCTAGTTGTTCCATCTCCACCAAGAGCAGATTCTATCATTGTATCATCCCCTCCCAAAGCCGTCTCTACTCCAACATTCAAGATGGATGACTGATTGTCTCTGAGATATCTGCAAAGAGAAAATACCAAACTAACAATTCATCAAGGCAAGTATACCTATCGAAATGCAGCTAGGGGACACAAGTGTCGTATTGAAATCCGGGAACAGTTGAGTAAGCTTACTCACACGAAATCTATTATTTTATCGACGGCAAAATAAGGTTTGGCTAAATGTACTAAAAGAAGAGAACTACTTGTATGAAAAGATAAAGAGAGCTAAAAGAGCGATTAACTTAAGCTTAGTAACGATGAAGGGAAAATGCACTCGATCAGAAATCACCTCGGCAAGAGTGGTTAGAAAAATACGATAAATAAACCTAAGCTAATTAGGGTTAAGGTCCTTGACCGTGGAGGTTCCATGAATATTGACACGCTTCTCTCGAAGGCCGTGCCTAACTGAGTTTAGGAAGGTCCGACCGACTTTCGCCTAAATCGGAGGCCTAAAACTCGCTTTACGCGGCGAACCCCTCTAATGGATTTTACTCCAATCCGGGAGATTTGAACGTCTGCCTCTCTCGAGGGGTGCGAACAACTCCCTTTACTCTTGAGTGCTCATTTCAAACTTTCGGCCTCTCGGCTAGCCCAGAATGAAAGCAAAGGTGGAGAGTATATATCGATAATATACCTCCAACCCGTGATAAATCAAGAGTAATTCAAAGCTAAACCCTAAAAAGAAAAGGTAAGATTCAAAACATCATAACCTAATCACTCGAACCTCGGATCAATTAGATCGAGTACATAGAGGATTAGTTAATCATGGTGAGGTGGAAGAGGGAGATGAGTAGAAGAAAAATACTGAAAACAGAGCAGGAACGAAAAAGAAAACAACACTTTTTATTAAGAGAAACAGTGATCTACAGCTCGAAAATGAGAGATTACAAGAACATGAAAAGGAAACTACACTATCATTAGCGTCATACTACAGAAAGAAGCTAGGAGCTAATACAGGAAAAGCATAAAGCTAGAGCTACGAACTAGAAATGAAAATACATGCTTAAAAGTTCAGAAAAACAAAGGACAGAACCTCCCCTCTCAAAGCGAAAGTTGTCCTAAAACCCCTGGAGTTGGGCTCTATTTATAGAATTTTTCGGGTCGGGTCACGCCCCCCTGTCACGCCCTGGTCGGGCGTGACCCTGGGGCGTGACACATTCGGCGCGACTTTTTCGGGCAGGAATTGAATTCTGACGGAGTTGTTGCGGTACACGCCCACCGGTCACGCCCTGGTAGGGCGTGACCCTGGGGCGTGTTCTTTGCGGCGTGACTTCTTCGGGCTGAAATTGAATGCTGGAGGTGACGGGCGGAATTGCTGAAGTACACGCCCATATGTCACGCCCGGGTCAGGCGTGACCCTGGGGCGTGACACTTTCGGTGCGACGGTGGAGCGGGAAAAACGAGCGCGCTGCGGCGATTCCTCGGAACCTGGGGACACGCCTCTAGTACACGCCCGTGTCGGGTGCTACACGGGCGTGACCGAGGGCGTGTACACTAAGTTTCCATGGAATGCATTTTTGGACCAATTGCTTCATTCCTCTGGGTACACGCCCTAGGTACACGCCCTGGTAGGGCGTGACCTTGGGGCGTGTCACAGCAAACTTCGGCTGAAAGCCGTGAAAACCTGCAAAAAACAGAAAAAATGCATTAGCGACAAAAATATATACAAAGGGGAATCAAAACAAGTACTTTACAAGACATGATTGGCTTTAAAACCCCGAAAATATCCTAATAAAATTGACTGCAAATGTATTATCAAATTCCCCAAGCTTAAGTTTTGCTTGTCCCCAAGCAAAGATATAAAGACAAGCTAATCATAAAAAGTGACTAATTTAAAAAGTTTTAATCATACTCACACAAGTACTATGCGAAATTCTAGGTAGGGAGAATGTAAAACGTAAATCTAAAACAATTATTTAGGTATGGTTTAACTCTTATAAACTTTACTTAATAAAAATAAATCATCCAGAATTTTGACGAAATTCTTTAAATAGATTTGAGCAAGGCAATGAAAATGAAAAGAACGTATTGAGTTATTACTAGATCCAAGCAACGCATTATAATTATATCAATTAAATAACAAAAATCTAAGTTTAAATCCAAAACTAAAACTGATTTACTTTTCTTCTTTTCTTAGTTGTTAAATAAAATTAAAAAAAGGGCGTGAATCAAAAGGACTTAATAGGACCGAAACGTTTGGTTTAGGAATATGAATAGGAGTGGAATTCAAATATAAACATGGAGGCTTAAAAATCACACTAAACCAAAACAACGAGTTTCAAAAAAATAAATTTATTTTAAACAAAATATGAATAAATAAATTTATTTTTTTCTCTTTATGATTATTTATCTCATTTTTTTCTCATATTTTTTTTTTATTATTATTTTCATTCATTTTTGTTTTTTTTTTCTTTTCAATTTATTGCTTTTGAGTACACCTTTTTCAACAATATCTCAGACAAAATTTCCTATCAAACAAAATTAGCGTGATTAGATAGGTAGGAATTTGGGCTTTGGTGAAAATGAAAATGTGTGTGGAGTTTATCAAATGAATTTGGAAAAAGGGCTCAAAAGCGGCTAACTAGTGGTAAAAGAGTTTAGGTTGGCAAGAAAGCTCAAACGTAAACAAAAATGGCCTAAATCATTTTCACGCGTTTTTTTTTAAATTTATTTAAAACATAGAGTCGATAAATTTCAAAAAGCAAGTTCGAGATAATAAAAGAAGATTGATGAAATTATCTTGAAAATAAAAATAATATGTCACTTGGATCGTTCATATCTACTACGTTATTCAAAATATGTTCTTACAAAAATCATCTAAAGATGAAAAGGAAAATAGTGGATGATAAATTTTTAGAGAAAGTAAAGAAAATAAAGAACGGAAAATCATAATAGAAATGCACGTTGTAGAGAAATATTTTACCTTAACATGCTACCGTGAATTAGAAACACAGCATGGCCAACATTTTACTTGTGAAATATGATTAAAAAGAATGATTAGAAAAATTATAATTAACTATGTTGTTTATAAAGAAGTTTGAGAAAAACAAAACATAAACATGGGGTACTTATTGAAATACCAAAATGCAGCTATATATATATAATATGTTTTGAAATTTTTTGAAATTTTGGATTTTTTTGGGATATTTACAAAACAAAAAGGAAACAAAAAGAAGGAGGAAGTCCTCCCCCAAGCTTAAAATCTACATTGTCCGCAATGGAGAAGGAGGTCGGAGAACGAGAGAAAAGTAAAGTACAGAAATAAAAGACAGAATTGAAAAGCAGGTACTTCCCCGGTTTGATTTTGCAGGGCAAGTTGAGTGATGCCGCTCCTCCATGCCTGTGCTGTGGATCTTCATGAAACGTCGTCCGGCGGACTTTGGCATGGAAGCAGAACCGTTGGAGCAGGCGATCGCAGAAGTTTCAGCTTGCCGGAGCCAGTCGGGGCAAAAAGTGTAAAAGAAAGAAAACAGAAAAAGATAACTTGGGTTGCCTCCCAAGAGCGCCCTTTGTTTAAAGCGTCGTTTGAGCTCGACGCATCAAAATAAGATTGTCCCAAATATTGTTTAAAAATAAAGTTCGAATAAAGTCAAAGTTTTTGAGAAAATAAAGTTCAGAATAATCAAATGTCAAGACCGGAAAGATAGAGTTAACAGGGTTGAGACTGACATCATCACAGAAATACAGTTTAAGACGCTGACCATTCACTTTGAAAGTACCCTTATCAGGGTGAGAAATTAAAACAGTACCATAAGAAAATACTTCTAAAACAGTAAAAGGCCCAGACCAACGTGATTTTAATTTACCCGGGAATAAACGTAAACGAGAATTATAAAGAAGCACTTGGTCGCCCGGCTTAAAGATTTTTGGGTGCCTAAGATGTCGATCGTGTAAACGCTTCGTCTGCTCTTTATAAAGTCTGTTATTTTCATATGCAGAAGAGCGCCACTCGTCGAGTTCGTTAAGTTGAAATTTTCTAAAATCGCCGACAGAGTGGGGATCGAAGTTTAAAAATTGCAAGGCCCAAAAGGCGCGGTGTTCTAACTCTACGGGTAAATGACATGATTTTCCATAAACCAACCGATATGGCGTATAGCCGAGAGCAGTTTTGTACGCTGTTCGGTAGGCCCATAGAGCATCGTCTAATTTGGCGGACCAGTCTTGTCGAGAAGTTGAAACAGTCTTTTCTAAAATTCTTTTTATTTCTCTATTCACTACTTCGACTTGTCCGTTAGTTTGGGGGTGGTAGGTAGTGGAAAGCTTATGAGTAACGCCATATTTAGTTAGGATTTTTGAAAATTGTGCGTTACAGAAATGGGAACCCCTATCACTAACGATAGCGCGCGGCGTACCGAATCGAGAAAATAATTTTTTGAGGAAATTAACTACGACTCGGGCGTCATTCGTAGGAAGAGCTTGAGCTTCGTCCCAACGTGAAACATAATCAACGGCAACTAAAATATACTTATTCCCGAAGCTAGAAGGAAAAGGGCCAACAAAATCAATCCCCCAGAGGTCGAAAACTTCGCACTCTAGAAAATAATTTTGTGGCATTTCATTTTTATTCGAAATATTCCCCGACCGTTGGCAACTATCACACCTACTCACAAAGGCATGCGCGTCTTTAAACAGGCTGGGCCAGTAAAAACCCGCGCTTAACACTTTGTGAGCGGTGCGAGCAGCTTGATAGTGCCCACCTGTCGGTCCTTCATGCAAATGTTTAATAATATCTAATCCTTCATCAAAGGAAACACACCTCGTGATCACTTGGTCTGCACAGACTTTAAAAGGATGCGGGTCCTCCCAAAAGTAGTTCTTCAATTCAGAAAAGAATTTCTTCTTTTGCTGAGATGAAAACTCTTTTGGGAGCACACGGGCCACTAGATAGTTGGCGATGCGGGCAAACCAAGGAGAAGTAGATGTGTTAATTATGAAAAGCTTCTCATCAGGGAAATAGTAATGAAAAGAATTTTCGTCTAATTGCTCGATAAACGGGTTGTCTAGGCGCGAAAGGTGGTCGGCGGCCAAGTTCTCGGCACCTCGCTTATCACGGATCTCTAAGTCAAACTCCTGGAGGAGTAAGACCCAGCGAATCAAGCGAGGCTTGGCATCCGTTTTAGAGAGAAGATATTTGAGGGTCGAGTGGTCCGTAAAAACAATAATTTTCGAAAGAGTAATATAAGGGCGAAATTTGTCAAATGCGAATACTACAGCTAAGAGCTCCTTCTCGGTTGTGGTGTAATTTTCCTGTGCAGATGTGAGTGTTTTACTAGCGTAATAAATGGGGTGGAAGTTTTTGGAAATACGTTGACCTAGTACGGCTCCCACCGCATAACTACTCGCATCACACATTATTTCAAATGGAAGATCCCACACCGGAGCTATCATGATTGGCGCATTAACTAATTTTTTTTTTTATTAAATTGAAGGAAGCTAGACAGAGGTCATCAAAGATGAATGGGGCGTCTTTTTATAAGAGATGGGTAAGGGGCTTGGTGATTTTGGAAAAGTCCTTTATGAAGCGGCGGTAGAAACCCGCATGACCCAGGAAACTTCTTATGGCTTTTATGTTCGTAGGTGGCGGCAGTTTCTCGATAACTTCTATTTTCGCAACGTCTACTTCAATACCCCTTTCAGAAATTTTATGTCCCAAAACTAACCCTTCCCTTACCATAAAATGACATTTTTCCCAATTTAAGGCGAGGTTAGTTTCTTCGCATCGCTCTAGGACTTTTTCTAGGTTCTCTAAGCAACTATCGAAGGAATTCCCGAAGACGGAGAAATCATCCATGAAGACTTCCATAATGCTTTCTACGTACTTGCCAAAGATGGCGAGCATACATCGTTGGAATGTAGCCGGCGCATTGCACAATCCAAACGGCATTCTTCGGTAGGCGAAGGTGCCGAAGGGACAAGTAAACGTAGTTTTCTCCTGGTCCTCGGGGGAGATGGGGATTTGAAGATACCCCGAGAGGCCATCGAGAAAACAATAAAAGCTATGTCCGGAAAGTCTTTCTAAAATTTGATCAATGAACGGCAAGGGGAAGTGATCCTTGCGGGTGGCGTCATTCAACTTACGGTAATCTATACACATTCGCCATCCGGTCACCGTCCGAGTCGGGATTAATTCATTATTTTCATTACTTACGACCGTTATCCCTCCCTTCTTTGGTACTACCTATACTGGGCTAACCCACTTACTGTCGGATATAGGATAGATAATTCCTGCGTCTAACAATTTCATAACCTCGCCCTTAACTACGTCTTTCATGTTTGGGTTTATACGGCGCTGAGGTTGTATAGAGTTACGAGAATTATCTTCCATTAAGATTTTATGAGTGCAGAAAGATGGGCTTATGCCCTTGATATCAGATATCTGCCAAGCAATAGCTTGGCGATGCTTTTGTAAAATTGAAAGAAGTTTATTTTTTTGTGCATCCGTGAGGTAGGCCGAAATTATGACAGGCAGCTTAGAGTCCTTTTCTAAGAAAGCGTATTGAAGGTGCTCTGGTAGTTCTTTCAGTTCCAAGGTAGGGGGGTCATCATACGAGGTCTTGGAAATTTGTTCTTTTTCAAAAACTATGTTCTCGTACACTTTTTTATATGTAAAATTAAAAGGGGTGTTGCTAGCGGCCATAGAGGCTTCGTGCAGCGATTCAGTTGGAAAAGTAGAAGAGGAACAAAAATCAAAAAATTCTTTTTCAAAATCAGAGGGGCGGGTGGAGGATTCTTCACCTAGGAGTAGAGATTCAGTTGGAAGAGTAGGAGAGGAACAAAAATTGGAAAATTCTTTGTCAAAATCAGAGGTGGGAGAGAAGAATTCTTCACTTATGGTATCCATGAAAAAACAGGAGTCATCATTAGCTAGTGTGTTCTTCATCGAGGGGGTGATAGAGAAAGTTACCTCATCGTCGCCCACTCGAAGGAAGAGCTTACCATTGCTTACATCAATGATAGCTCGGGAGGTGGCAAGGAAGGGTCGGCCAAGGATCAGGGGAACCTCGACGTCTTCTTCGATGTCTAAAATGACAAAGTCCACCGGGAAGATGAACTTGTCAACTTTGACTAGGACGTCCTCCACTATTCCTAACGGGTATTTGACTGACCTGTCGGCTAGCTGGATACTCATGCGTGTGGGGTTGAGACTACCAATTCCTAACTTTTTAAACAACGAGAGGGGCATAAGATTAATACTCGCACCTAAGTCGGCTAAAGCGTGTTTGACAAAGAGATCACCAAAGACACACGGGATAGAGAAACTACCCGGGTCACTGATTTTTTTCGGTAATCCGTTTGTCAAAACCGCCGAGCACGCGGCATTTAACGTGACATGAGAAAGGTTCTCTAACTTCTTCTTGTTAGTTAGGAGGTCCTTAAGGTATTTTGCGTACTTCGGCATCTGGGATATGGCTTCGTGGAAAGGCAGATTTACGTGGATTTGCCTAAACATTTCCAAAAAACGGGTGTATTGATCATCCTGTCGTTGTTTATTAAGTTCGGAAGGGTATGGCGGGGATGAATTATTTTTAAAGGTGGGTGGTGGAGTGAATTCTTTTTCTACGATAGGGGTGATAATGTCTTCAGCAGAGGATGGAATTTTTAAAAGGGGAACGGAGCTTTGATTTTCAAAAACGGGAGCGGAGCTTTGATTTTTAAAAACGGGAGCGGAGCTTGCCTCGGGTTCTTCACTTACCATACCAGGAACTTTCTTCCCACTCCGAAGAGTTATAGCTTTCGCTTGCTCTCTCGGGTTGGGCTCGGTATTGGAAGGAAGAGACCCTACGGGTCGCTCAGAAATCATTTTAGCGAGCTGTCCTACCTGATTTTCTAAGTTTTTAACACTTCTGGTTAAGGTCCTAATCGTAGCGTCATTAGCATTCATGTATTTTGAAAACACTTCCTCCAAATTTGGAGGTTTTGGAAAACTTTGAGGAGGTGGTGGTGGAGCAGAAAAATCACTTTGCGGTGGCGGGCGCACAGCATTCGATGGATTGCTCCACGAAAAATTCGGATGATTTCTTAACGCAGGATTATAACTATTCGGAAAATTAAAACCAGGAGGATGATAATTCGCAGCAGAAAAATTATTAAAAGCAGTTCTAGGCATATTATTTACATAATCCAAATGTTCAGCGGGAGGAGTTGCAGATTCCCATACCTGAGGGGCGGAGGCAGCAGTCATCTCCTAATTTTTTTGCTTAATATTTCAACTTGCAGTGCGAGTTGTGAGACGTTGTCCACTTCAAAGAGACCTGCAGGTTTGTTTGGGCGGGACCTAGGCACATTCCACTGGTAAGTGTTCATGGCCATGTCTTCAAACAGCTCAAGAGCTGCTTCCGGGGTCTTATGGTTTAAAGTACCGCCAGAAGCTGCGTCTATCATTTGCTTCGTGCTTTGATTTAGCCCATTATAAAACGTCTGCACCTGCAACCATACAGGCAGAGCGTGATGTGGGCATCGTCTTAATAATTCTTTAAATCTTTCCCAGGTTTCGTAAAGGGTCTCAGAGTCTATCTGTCCAAAGGCAGAAATGTCATTCCTAAGTTTAGCTGTTTTAGCAGGCGGAAAATACTTGGCCAAAAATTTTTCAGTTAATTGCGTCCAAGTAGTTATGCTATTTTTAGGAAGGGTGTTCAGCCACTGCTTAGCCTTAATTCTAAGAGAGAAAGGAAATAATCTTAGCCTAATAGCATCATTTGTGACACCATTTATCTTGAAGGTGTCACAAATCTCAAGAAAGCTGGCTATATGTGCGTTCGGGTCTTCATCTTGAAGCCCGTCAAATTGCACATACTGCTGCACCATTTGAATTATGCTAGGCTTCAGTTCAAAATTATTATTATTTATTGCAGGGCGAACTATACTCGTTTCTGTACCCTCGAGATTTGGTCGTGCATAATAGGACATAGGCCTTTGCACGACTTCCTCCACGTTGGGTTCTGCCATTCTTAAGGTAGAAAATGACTCGGAATCCTCAACCGGCACTTGGGTAGTAGGGCCTTGAAATCGCGATCTTCTCCGAAGAGTACGCTCAATTTCGTGGTCCAGGTCCAAAGTAACCGACGGACTACCGCGGGTCATACACTAGAAGAAAAGAGGAGAAGCAAGACTAAAAAGTAAAAAAAGCTAATGAAGTTGGAAAATTTTTTTTTGAAATAGATTTTTTTATATTTTAACTCCCGAACTTCCCAAGGGCTACCCGGTGAAGGGTTCGCAAGGTACTAGACAAGATAGTGGCATTTAGAGCCACTTTGCCCTTTTCGAGAGAGTTAGGTGGTGTAGAAAATTTTGTGATGTGGGTTTCTATTACGAATGCGGTAATTAAAATCCAGCCACTTATCTCTGTGCGAGTAGGCGGAAATGAAAAGCTATACTCACGCACTCGTCAGAAAATTAAAACACACCCACTCGACAGAAAGTAAACACACTCTACTGAAATAAACCAGCCAATTAACTCAAGTGAGTAGGCGGAAAAATAAAAGATACGCACACTTGCTTGAAATAAACCAGCCAATTAACTCAAGTGAGTAGGCGGAAAAATTAAAAATACGCACACTTAACAAAATCCAGCCATTTAACTAAAGTGAGTAGGCGGAAAAAAATTAAGAAGGAGGCTGAGAAAGAGAAGTGATAAAATTAATATATTCGCGTTTTCAATTTATCAACAAGCGTTGCTTCCCCGGCAACGGCGCCAAAAACTTGATTGTCTCTGAGATATCTGCAAAGAGAAAATACCAAACTAACAATTCATCAAGGCAAGTATACCTATCGAAATGCAGCTAGGGGACACAAGTGTCGTATTGAAATCCGGGAACAGTTGAGTAAGCTTACTCACACGAAATCTATTATTTTATCGACGGCAAAATAAGGTTTGACTAAATGTACTAAAAGAAGAGAACTACTTGTATGAAAAGATAAAGAGAGCTAAAAGAGCGATTAACTTAAGCTTAGTAACGATGAAGGGAAAATGCACTCGATCAGAAATCACCTCGGCAAGAGTGGTTAGAAAAATACGATAAATAAACCTAAGCTAATTAGGGTTAAGGTCCTTGACCGTGGAGGTTCCATGAATATTGACACGCTTCTCTCGAAGGTCGTGCCTAACTGAGTTTAGGAAGGTCCGACCGACTTTCGCCTAAATCGGAGGCCTAAAACTCGCTTTACGCGGCGAACCCCTCTAATGGATTTTACTCCAATCCGGGAGATTTGAACGTCTGCCTCTCTCGAGGGGTGCGAACAACTCCCTTTACTCTTGAGTGCTCATTTCAAACTTTCGGCCTCTCGGCTAGCCCAGAATGAAAGCAAAGGTGAAGAGTATATATCGATAATATACCTCCAACCCGTGATAAATCAAGAGTAATTCAAAACTAAACCCTAAAAAGAAAAGGTAAGATTCAAAGCATCATAACCTAATCACTCGAACCTCGGATCAATTAGATCGAGTACATAGAGGATTAGTTAATCATGGTGAGGTGGAAGAGGGAGATGAGTAGAAGAAAAATACTGAAAATAGAGCAGGAACGAAAAAAAAACAACACTTTTTATTAAGAGAAACAGTGATCTACAACTTGAAAATGAGAGATTACAAGAACATGAAAAGGAAACTACACTATCATTAGCGTCATACTACAGAAAGAAGCTAGGAGCTAATACAGGAAAAGCATAAAGCTAGAGCTACGAACTAGAAATGAAAATACATGCTTAAAAGTTCAGAAAAACAAAGGACAGAACCTCCCCTCTCAAAGCAAAAGTTGTCCTAAAACCCCTGGAGTTGGGCTCTATTTATAGAATTTTTCGGGTCGGGTCACGCCCCCTGTCACGCCCTGGTCGGGCGTGACCCTGGGGCGTGACACATTCGGCGCGACTTTTTCGGGCAGGAATTGAATTCTGACGGAGTTGTTGTGGTACACGCCCACCGGTCACGCCCTGGTAGGGCGTGACCCTGGGGCGTGTTCTTTGCGGCGTGACTTCTTCGGGCTGAAATTGAATGCTGGAGGTGACGGGCGGAATTGCTGAAGTACACGCCCATATGTCACGCCCGGGTCAGGCGTGACCCTGGGGCGTGACACTTTCGGTGCGACGGTGGAGCGGGAAAAACGAGCGCGCTACGGCGATTCCTCGGAACCTGGGGACACGCCTCTAGTACACGCCCGTGTCGGGTGTGACACGGGCGTGACCGAGGGCGTGTACACTAAGTTTCCATGGAATGCAGTTTCGGACCAATTGCTTCATTCCTCTGGGTACACGCCCTAGGTACGCGCCCTGGTAGGGCGTGACCTTGGGGCGTGTCACAGCAAACTTCGGCTGAAAGCCGTGAAAACATGCAAAAAACAGAAAAAATGCATTAGCGACAAAAATATATACAAAGGGGAATCAAAACAAGTACTTTACAAGACATGATTGGCTTTAAAACCCCGAAAATATCCTAATAAAATTGACTGCAAACGTATTATCAATGACAGTCCCATGCCAGATCTGGATGAGATCATGATGGCAGACATAGAACAAGAGAATCCATTGTCTTTAGTTGCTGAAAAAAGTTAATGAATCTGATGTTCTACCTCCAGCTCCTCCTCAGGCTGAAAAGTTGCTAATATTTACAGAAGCTCTAAAGGAAATTAATGCTTTATATGATAATCCCTAAGATTCTTCAGATGATGATGAAGATGATTCTGATGACAGTCCTTCTGCAAAGAAAAAGAAAATATCTAAGAAAAGGAAAGCCCCACCAGCTGTTGACCCTAAACCTAATCCCACTCATGATACCCATATTACATTCTTCAGAATATCACTCCTTAGAAGGGTATGCCAGCTTGGATGTGGCTGTCAAAGAATGAGCAGAAAGCAAAGAAGAAAAGCAGGAGATACTCTCCTCCTCCACCTTCTCAAAGATACAGGAAAGACCCACTTCCTCCTCCTCCACCTGCTGCTGGTGCTTCAGGACTTACTTCTCAGAGGTCTACCTCTTATTCTCAAACATAGCGAAGAAAACATAGTATATCTTCTTCACATTCTGGAAGCATCCAGCGGAGGCACTCCTCAAGCAGACGACATCAACAACATCAACATCAACAACATCAACATCAACAACCTCAGCAACATCTACAACAAGCTCCTGAACATCAAAAAGCTGATAGTCCAAAGAGGCCTGAATCTCCTCCTATTCCATTTGAGGATCCTGAAATAGCTACTACTGCTAGAATGGCCAGGTTCCAAGAACTGGTTGGATTATCTATGATAAACAAGGCTAAAGCTGAAGGAAAGGATCCCTCATAATATTCAACTATGTCCAAATACAGGAAAGAGTAATTAAACAGGTATGCTAAAGAAAATAAGTGCTTTAATGTAGATGATTATATGCAATTACATCCAGAGGCTGTAGTACCTAGAGCCACTTCTCTCAATATAATTGGTGCTGCTGATATAACAATGTCAAAGAGAGAAGCTGTCAACCCAAACAGAGAAATCATATTCAGACAGCCTTCTGGAAGTTCTGATAAAGGAAACCAGGAAAAGGAAAAGCTAAAGAAAAAGCATTAAACATTCTGCTTAATTTTTTTATACATTCTGAACTCTTATTGTTATTTCACAAAGCTACATTGTAAATATCTGCTGCAGTTTTTAAATTTTTCTGCCAGATATATTTTTTCTTTTGCTTTGTGAATATTTTTTTGTTGGATTAGTGACCTCACCCAAATATGGGGAGATTGTTGGATCCCAAGTTTGATTTGGGTTAGGTTCACTATCTAGGATAATTGACTCAATATATATAGCCAGGGTCATGTCTGTGTTCTAGAGTTTAGGCTATGTCCTTAGAAATAACCACACATGGACCAGCCAATAGAAGACTGCAGAAGACTCAGACTTAGAAGAAAATCAAGTTCAGGAAAGTGAGTTTGACGTTCGTCGAACTCAGCTCGACGAAAGTCATGCTCCGCTCAACAAACTAAGAGCAGATTCTCTGAGTTGAGCTCGTTGATATTTGAGCTCAGGTCGACGAATTCTGGGTGATCAACTTCAACACATTAAGTCCAGAATTCTTTCTCTGAACTCAGGTCGACGAAGTTACATTATCAGCTCGACGAACTTAGAGCACAGAAATGGGAAGTTCTTCACAGAAAGCAGTTAGCTGATCTCAGGTCGACGAACTTAGTTCTCAGGTCGACGAATAAGGATTCCCAGGTCAACGGACAAGATTTCTTAGCTCGACAAACTGTGGACTCAGGTCGACGAAATCTGTTCTCTGCTCGACGATTGTTGTGCAGTTCCAGACTTGGAATTTTCCCTTCTTCTTGTCCTTATTCCATTGCAGTAATTCCTAAATAGTCAATGTTTATATTCTCTAGAAATAGCCGTTAGTGGCAGCATTGATTATAGTATTCATCAGGATTATTACTTGCCATTTTTTAATAGGACAGTTGGGGAAATCCATTAATGTAATATTCTCTCCAACCGGATTTTCATTCTCCAGGCAGTTAGCATTCAATGCAGACAATTCAAATTCAAAGGAGAAATTAGATAGAGATATATAAAAAATATTCTTCTCTTTCAGTCGAGAAAACAACCCAACAAATAACAGGGATATCAGAACACAAAGAAAGACAAGCACTAGAAATTATTCAAGAAAAGGCTCTGTCTGTCTTCATCAAGGGTTCTTCCTCCAGCAAGCTAAAATGAGACAATCAACTTCTATCTGTCTACATCTTTCTGGAGATCTTTTAAAGAAGACCTACTCACCCTGCAAAGCTTCCACTCTTCCTGAATAAATCTTCATCTCATGGGGAGCTTTGACAACATCAAGATCCACTAGTCTTCCCAGTTGTTTTGAGAAAGAGATGACAACATAACTCTCTCACCCCTCTCTGTATAAAGGGTTCTTTAACTCCCTTCAAAATTTATTCCTTGGTTGCAAGTCTCCTGATCAAAAGACTTGAGTTGGTTTTTGAGCACCTGATCAATAGCTCATTGGTGGCAGTCACCTGATCAAAACCTGTAGTGGATTCCTACCAGGGTGGTAGAAGAGTGGATGTACCCAGGTTGGGGAACCACTATAAAAATTCTTGTATTGTCTGGTTGCCTTTTCTTTTTGTTCTTGCTATGCCTGTGATAGATTAGGTTATATGTGCTGTGTTAGAATAGCTTAACTTAGGATAACTTTTAGCTTTCTGTTAATCTGATATCTCTCAAGCCATTACTCTGATATTATTTCTTAAACAGTAAAAAGATTTTTTATTACTCTATTCACCCCCCCTCTAGAGTAAATCAGGTCTAACCCTCACTTTCAGTGTGCTTCAGGAAGGGGTCTTACTAATTGTATCAGTTTGCATCGATCCTACGATACTAAAGTCAATGAATTTGGTGTTACCCCCACTCGATTATTTGGTTTGCGAACAAACCGGATTAGCAGATGTAGTTGTATGCCCATTTGTGATTCACACTAAGAATGTCCACACGTTACCCTACATTTAGCCAACCTAACCCAAAATTCGTATTTTGTACGTAGATTTTGGTACACACATAGACGAGGAAAGGCAGTCCTATTCATCTAATCTCTACTACATTCCAACAATCGGAGTTAGGGCAGACCCTAACTGCAATCTTGGATGCCTTCAGGTCTCAGCAGGCTCCGGTGCAGCAACAAGATCGGGCTCTAATTGACTGAGTACCTTCTGAGCTCTTTCTCCATCCATTTTTCATGAGACTGAATCAGCCATTCGCACGGAGGAAAGGCTAGAAGTTGTGCAAAAATTTAAGAATGGAATCAGATGTCCAGCCATTACGGTTGTTACCTTAGCTTTGTCTGTCTTGGAATCACATGCAAAAAGGTCGTGGAAGTCCCTTATGGGCTCCACTTTTCAAGGACATGTATACACCGACATCAGATGGAACAAATATTCTGAGGTCTTCTTGGAACATTTTATTCCCACTACTACTCGAGATTAGCTCGAGTAAAGATTCTTGCAGTTGAAACAGGGATCAAAGTCAATCGTGGAGTATCAATGGGAGTTTTAGCACCTTTCCAGATTTGCTGACTCCTATGATTTGGACGATCGTGAATATGTCAAATGGTTCTACAAAGGATTGCGAGACCCCCTTGTAAAAATTTTTGAAATGCGAAAAATGGGAAACCGGGCCCAGGAACACTCATACCAAAACTAAGCCAAGTAAACCAGATGCACTAGAAGTGCAAGAAAACCTTGTACTATCAACAATCTTTACAAGACGAGGTATATATGGCAAGACATGATTTGCCATTGTACCTGATGGAAGCAAAAAAATAAGGAAGTACAATCTAGCTTTGTGGTCTCAATGAGTAACTGCCGACTCTGTTGAGCTGTCTACGAAGTCCGCTAAAGCCTCTAATTCGGCAAACCGCAACCTAGCCGTACGAACAACCCGTTATTACAATGTTGAACTATATCCACTAATCTGCAAGCTGCCTAACCGCGGGGTCTCCTGGCCACCAGATCACCACGAACAACTGCTACCAAACTTAACAGGCCACCAGAACTGGACAGCTTATTGAACTGTGAAAAAGGTTGTCGAAGAAAATACTGCCTGGTTGCAAACCGCGATCTACTGCTAACTATCAAATACTAACTGTAGAGTCTGCACTGATCCCTGACTAAAGTTAGAACCAAGTCCTAGCTTCTCAGCACTATACGCTCAACCTGCACAGTAAACACCAGTGAAATCCTCAAACCGCACGAACAAAAAATCTTATCAGCAACAACCACCCGAGCACGCTTACTGTTCATTCGGTTATTCTATTGATGTGACAGGGGGTCCTATTTATATAGGTGGAGAGGAGTGTGATCATCGCCCTGGCCGATAGTATCACCACCCTATCTCATGTCAAGTACTCAGTATATTCGCACAGCCACTGACACAAAGCTGTCCTCCATGCCAAGGCTGGATAGGGTCCGCTAAGGTCGCAAAACCAAGGCTGGAAAAAAGCCTATTTGCCTTGTCGCCATAAGGTCAAGCCAGGACTTGTCCACCGCACATACAGATACTGCGGATACTCCACCAGTCCACATTTCTGTGAACATAACTCTAGTCCACATGACCCTGCAGATTGCTCCAGTCTGCACACCCCAAGACAGCAACCAAATCATACAAGGCTGGCAGCTGCCGAACTCGGAGGACATAGAAAAGAGTCTGCACAGACCACACGAACTCCCGAACTGAACACACCTGGAGTTGGAACAGAACTAGACCAAGTCCATACCACTACCCATCCCTACTGCGAACACAGCACTAGCAGATACAAGGGCCAGTCTGCACAAACGGAAGGACTCCAGCACCTGTCCGCACTAACCAGTGAACTCTAGAACCAGTCCACTCTAACCGGTGAACTCCATGGTTACCTCCAACCACACCACCAGAGCAATACCATGGCACACACCATGCCGATTTCCTGATCTCCAGTCTAGTCTACAACCCACACTCAGCGAACTCCATAATAGTTCGCATCATGCCGGTCTTGGAAAACTCCACGGATAGCCAACCTATCCACCTGGTTACCTTCTGGGAACATGCTTCCTGCATAACGCTTGCAGACCTGACTAGCCGCCATTCTTGTCCGCATAGACCGCGCGAACAGGCCGCCCAGGTCGTGACTTTCACTTCAAAAGTTTCAACACTCCCCCCTTGAAGTGAGAAGTGGAGACCAACTCCAGAACTTCCAGTAAACGTGTACATGGCCCCTCCAATAGTGGCTTCAAGAAGATGTCCGCGACATAGTCCTCGCTCCGCATATGCTTGACCATAAGGGATCCCTCCAGCACCTCCCGAAAGGTGTAATTCTTCCCTCTGCCTTCTTCTTCAACTTCAACATCCACTTGTACATCATAGGAGTAACACCAACGACCTTAGGCAAAAAATCACAAACCACATTTCCTCTAAGGGCATTCAACTCCACATCCTAGGCGTTATCCAACTCCTTGACTCTAGTGGCATCTTCAAAGTTAAAAGTCTCTCGCTCGACCAAAGGGCCTGCGAAGAAACAAGAGACCAAGCTCACAATATTTCCTTCACTATATCGAGCTAGTGGGTTAATGATCCCCTTCGACCTCTGAAGAGCTAGATCACGGCTAACCAGCTCTACTGCTTCTTCTGAACTAGCTCCATTCTTGGGCAAACCTGGAGAATCGCTCCCATTGCTTCCTGAACAAGAAGCCTCTTCCTTGGAACTAGAAGCACCTGAAGCATAGCTCCCCTTATTTCCTAAACCAGAAGCCTTCGCCCTAAAACTATAAACACATGGAGCATAGCTCCCCTACTTACTGAACTAGAAGCCTCCGCCCTGGATATAGAAGCACCTAGAGCATCACTCACCCTGCTTCCTAAACTAGAAGCCTCTGCCCCATACCTAGAAACAATTGGAGCTCCTGGTGTTATAGCCAGCTCCACCAGAAGATCCTTAGCAGCCTCGTCTTGCCTGCCATCCGACCTGATTTCCTACAGCTCCACAGAAGAGCCACCTCTATACGACATTAATTTGTCGAATACTACGTCTCTGTACATGACAAACTTCCTCATCGCAAGATCAATACACTTCCATCCCTTCTTCTTCTCGTCATACCCTACGAACACAAGCTTCCTCACCTTCGTATCCAGCTTTGTCCTTAGAGCACCCAGGACGTGTATATAGCAGGGCAACCCGAACAACTGAAGGTGTCCCATGACGGGCTTCTCCTTAAACATCAACTCAAGATTAGACTTCATGTTGATCAGACTCAAAGGAATCTGATTTATGACATAAGATGCGCAGGCTATCACTTCCACTAAAAGGGACCTCAGAATTCCTTTGTCATGAAGCAAACACTTGCAGGTCTCCGTTAGATGACAGATCTTCCACTCTGCTACTCCATTTTGTTGTGGAGTATGAGCACAAGTGAGCTCTCTACAGATTATGTGCTTCCTGCAGAAGTTAGAGAACTCATTTGAAAAGAACTCACCTCCGTTGACCATTCTCAACTTCTTAATCTTCATGCCAAGACGACCCTCCACTATCTCCTTGAACTCCACGAAAAATTAGAACGCATCTGAATTCTCCTTCATGAAGTACACCCAAGTGTACCTTGTATAGTCATCAGACAATACCATCATGTACATGCTGCCTCCAAGACTTGCGGTGACTGTCGGTCTCATCAGATCACCATGGATTTAATCCAATGGTGCTTTACACCTGGTCTGCGCCTAGCGATAACCCTTTCATTATTAACATCCTAAAAGTCTTATTTTCAAGGTTTGTTAAACACCTGGGGGGGGGGGTGAATAGGTTTCGGTCTCTATTTGATTTTTCTAACTTGTTTGCAGATTTCTGGGATTGGTGATTTGGTTAGTTTTTTGCTTTCGAGATCAATCACAGACAACACAGCAATTTATAGTGGTTCTCCAATCTTGGGTACATCCATTGTCCCTCTGTGCCTGTCTAACAGTGTGTTAGATGAAAGTGCAAGTTAGATCTGATATACTCTAGGGGGGGGGGGGCGGTGAATAGAGTATGGTGCTTGCTAAAAACGTTTTACAACTGTTGTTGTATACCTAAGTGAACAGGGAAGCAAATGACATAAAGTAAACACAACAACTAACTAAGCACAGAGCAATCACAGATCACAGCCAGAAAATCAAAGAAAACAAGCAACCAGAAGACACAAGGAGCTATAGTGGTTCCCCAACCAATCTGGGTACATCCACTCTTCTACCACCCTAGGTAGGAATCCACTGCAAGATGAGTTGATCAGGTGTCCTGGGCACCAATGTGTTTTGATCAGGTCCCCAAAAACCAAACCCTCAAGTCTTTTGGAAGGAGACTTACAACCAGAATAAATTTGAAGGGATTTAAAACCCTGTAAAGGAATAAGAGAGAGGGTGATAGTGTCTTCTCTGTCAACAGTCAGAGAGAAGACTTGTGGATTCATGTAGCAGCTCTTGCTCCCACTGAGATCTTGAATTGGTCAGGAATGCTGGAGCACTGCTTCAGGGTGATAGGCCTTCAATGACCTAGAATGCCTGGACCAGAACTGCATCAGGAACTTCTTTGACAGATTGATTGATTGTTGTCCTTTGAAGTTATCCTGTGAATAGATAGAAGAAGACTTTTGATTGAATTTAGTTATTCTTCTTCTTCTTCTTGAGAGAGTTCTCTGGTCAAGGCTGATTGCACTCAAGAACTTTAGATTTTGAAAAAAAATGATTGTTCTTCTGCAACTCTTGAGTATCTTCTGTACTATAATTTTTGAACTCTGCTTGATTCTATATTTTCTTGTGTCTGTCTGTGTCTGTAACTTACTGAGGGATATTCGAACTTTTGGAATGTCGAGCAGTAATTATAGTCGGACTTGGGAAGAATCAACAATCAATGACTTTCATAACTGTCCCATGGAAAAATGGCATGTAATCGTCCATAGTCAATGCGCATTCTAACGGTAACATTCCGAGAAGATCTGACATTAAATATTCAGGAATCAGCGCTAAGAAACGGGATGGGAACCTTGAAGAAAACCTAATCTGGATTCGTCAAACGAAGAACACATTTCGTCGAGCTGAACTTGTGTTCGTCGAGCTGATCTTGAGTTCGACGAGCTGAGCTTCATAGAGTTCGTCGACCAGACAATCTTCATACATCTGATAGACATTCTTCATTCGTTGAGCTGAGAAACAGAATCGTCGACCTGAGAAAAGTTCTGGACTTAGACAAAATATCCTGCATCTGCTGAAATGCTGTGTCGACATAAATTGGTGTCGACAGATTGATTTTGGTGTCGACACAAATCCTCTGGTGTCGACAAAAGCTGGTGTGGACACAAGTTAGTGTCGACTGAAATCCTGGTGTCGACACAAGTTGACCGGTGTCGATACAAACCCTAAGTGTCGACACAAATTCTCTGAGTCCAGAAATTGTCGAGTAGAGAATAGCATTCGTCGACCTGAGAAGCTGACTTCGTCGACCTGAGAAACTGTGAAGTTGAGGTCCACGTTCGTCGAGCTCGGAATATAATTCGTCGACCGAAGAATGAAGCTGGACTTAGAAAAAATTTGAAGTCCTTCTGACTTTGGCTTGATGTAGAAACTGAGATTTCGTCGAACAGAGAACATAGATCGTCGAGCTCAGCACTAAGAATTGTCTCATGATCGTCGAGCACAGAATTCCTTTCGTCGAGCTGAGTTTGACGAACGTCGAACTCACTTTACTTAGTCTTGAAAACTTGTGAGTCTGGAGTCTCTGAGGGTCTTGTTGAAAGCTTGTCCATCTGGAGTTGAGCCTAAGGACTTAACCTAGACTCTAGGACACAAATTGACCCTGGCTATACAAGATGGGTCACATCCTAAGTCAGTGAACCTAGCCCAAATCAACTAGGGATCCAACAATCTCCCCCTATTTGGGTGAGGTCACTAATAGAGACTCAAGACAGAAAAATAAAGCAAGAAAAGAGATATATCTGGAAGAGAATTATGACACATGCAACAGATATATATATACACACAGCTTTGTTTAACAGATAACACAGTTTAAAAGCAAATAGCAGACAGAAATAGAAACAACAAGAAAATTACTTCTTTGGCTTCTTCTGTTGAGGTTTGTCTTCTGCTTTCTTTTCTTCTGGCTTCTTGAAAATGACTTCTCTGTTAGGATTTTGAGCTTGAGCCACTGTCATGGTCATATCAGGTGCCCCAATAATTTTCAATGATGTTGCTCTGGGGACAACTACTTCTGGGTGAAGTTTCATATAGTCATCAACATTAAATAATTTGTTGCCTTTGTCAAATCTTTTCATCTCTTCATTTCTATACTTTGACATAGTTGAAAGACCAGAAATATCTTTTCTTTCTGCTTTGGCTTTATTTATCAATTATAGACCAATCAGCTCTTGGTATCTAGCCATTCTTGCTGTATTTGCAGTCTCTGGATCTTCAAAAGGAATTGGAGGGGAGTCTGGCTTCTTTGGGCTTTCAGCTTTTTGTACTACAGGACTTTGTTGCTGCTGTTGCTTATGCTGTTGACTACCTGAGGAGGATGGCCTCTGCTGGCTGCTTCCAGAAGATCTCCCTGATTGTCTTTGATAAGTTTGCATTGGGGCAGATCTCTGGGAGCTAGAGCCACTGACACCAGCTGTTGGAGGAGGAGGACGAGGAGGATCCTTCCTGTATCTGTGTACTGGAGGAGGGGAGTATCTCCTGCTTCTCTTTCTATATTTCTGCTGGTTTTTTGGAGAGCCACATCCATGCTGGCATTCCCTTATATGGAGTCACATTGTGCAGAATATAGTAGGGAGTGTCTGTAGTGGGATTTAGCTTGGGAGGAGGAGCAACCTTTCTCTTCTTTGCCAACAATCTCTTTTTCCTACTAGCTGCATCCTCATCAGAATCAATATCATCATCATCAGATTCTGAATCCTGAGGGGTATCATACAATGCATCCAAAGCTTTTTAAGCTTTATCAGAAACAACAGCCTTTGTTGGAGGAGGGGCAGAAGGTTCAGGAGTAGGGGTATCAGCAACAAAAGAAGAATTATCTGTACAAGATTCAAAAGAGACAGAGTTTTTAGCTACTGCCTTATTCTCTTCTTCAATGTCTACCTGAATAAGCTCATCTAGAGTAGGCATTGGAGAGTCATCCATAATAAAGTCTGGTGCTGAAACTGGCACCAGAGTATCTTCTGGAATGACTTTTGAGCTGGAGGCAGATAGAGCAAAATTATCACAGAGTTGCTTGGCAACTGCTGGACTAGCTGGAGAGGCATAAGGTACCATAGCCAAACATGGCTTAGAGAAAACTGCTGGAGGGAATTTCATATGTACAGAGTCAAAACTTCTCAACAAAACTGATAAATTCACTGTGGGATTTAAATAGAAATCACCAATAGGAGTTATTTGAGCAACTGACTCATCCAGATCAATGTCAGTATCCATAAATTGAATTAACTCAAACATCTCAGCATCAAAGTTTGTCAAAATTGTTGTATATTCATCTGAATCTGGATCTGCTGGAGAGGGAACTGTTGTGAATGCTGCTGCTGCTGCTGTATCTACATCTGCTGCAACTTCATCACAGAGCATCTCCCCCTGCCCGGGTTAAGGAAGACTTGGAGCCAGACCCCTAAATGAAGAGGGGACATCAGAGAGACAAGAGATCTGGGCAGATAAGGAATTGATGGAGGTCACAAGAGGTGTAATGGCCTCTTGGATCAATGATTTGATAAGAGGTGTGAGCAAGGAAATGAGGGTAGATGGACCAAATGGGGAAGGGGAAGGGGATGGAATGGGAGGAGGAGTAACAGATAGAGGAGGGGCATCTATCATGATTGCATATGATGGTATAATGTAAGATGGAATGGTGGATAAGTGTGGGGGAAGAAGAGAATGAGGAGGTGTAGGAATAGGAATGTCCTGAGGGGAATCTGGAGGAGTGGGTTGATGATCAACTTGCAAGGGGGAAGATGGAGGTGGAGATGGAATGTTTGTCAGGTCAAGTGGTGGAGATGAAGGAGGGGTAGGTGCATGAGGAGGCTTCTTTGGAGGAAGAGGTGCTGGAATAGATGGTTGAGATGGAGGAACCTCTTCAACAGGGTGGGGAGCGGCCTTTACAGCCCTTGTGCTCTCAGAAGTTTGGAGGGAGGAGGAGGAAGCCTTTGAGGGCTTGGAGATGGTCCTCTCCCACCTGCCAAACAGGGCGCAAGTGATGCGCTTGCTGGCATTTATGAAGATGGTCGGGGAGACCATACATTCACCAGCCTTCTCTTTGAGAAATATACCCAATATTCTACCAAAGCAGACTTCCTTCTTGTTGTTCTTCTTTTTGATCAATTCAAAGAACACTTTACTCCAATCAACCTGTCGCTTATTCACTACTGCACACATTATCAGAAATTGGTGACGGGTGATATTGTCATGAGCAGAGTGCTTGGACATCAGAATCTTTCTCGTAATATCTGCCAAAAATTGATAGGCGGCAAATAACTGCTTTTTCAACAACTTATTAGGGTTGTTCCCAGAGAAACCCATTAATTTCAGCATATCACTGAATTCCTCAGAATCCATTTCCATATTGTCTTCTCCATTCATGAATCCAAATATCTCAGATAGAACTGCGGGAGAGAGGGAAACAACAGTGTTCCCTATATTATAAGTCAAAACATCTTCTTCAGACACTGTAGATGTATATACCCATTCTCGTATTTCTATTCCATGAAGTTTAATGCGCCTGGTCATGAAATACTTTAAACTTAGTTCTTCCAGTAGTCCTAGGATGTATAGAAAGATGAGGTCAGAATGTTGAAACGACTCAAAGTCCATGTCGAATCTGCTATCAAACTTCATTGCAACCAAATCACCTGAGGGAATCGCCATGGATGTCCTGCAAGAAAAACACAGAGAAAAACGACGATCAAGAGCAAAGGAACTGAAAGCGTGAGACGGAGGTCGAAGAAAACCTAGATATAGGATTTTCAGAAAATGAATCGACAAACTCCGTTCCACGAAAAAGAAAAATTCTTCGAACTGAGCTCGACGAAATAAATTATAGACAGATAATTCGTCGATCTCATCCAGAAGAATCGAAAATAGTTCGTCGAACTCTGTTCAATGAAGCGTCTTCTGAAGCAAAGTTCGTCGATCTCCGGTCGACGAAAATTGTTTCCTCATACAGAGAATTCGTCGATCTCCGTTCGACGAGAATCTCTCAAACTTTCAATAATTCGTCGAACTCTGTTCGACGAACTCTGGAAAATTCGTCGAATGCAGACAGAAAATAGGTTAACTCTTCTCCATCAATCATTCCTAGTTGATTTACAAAGAACAGATGGGTTTTCTCATCCAATGGTTTGGTGAAAATATCTGCTCTCTGTAGATCAGTAGAAATGTGGATCAAGTTAATTTTCTTTTTGTCCACATTATCTGTAATGAAATGATGTCTTATTTTAATATGTTTAGTCCTAGAATGGTGAACTGGATTCTGTGTTATAGCAATAGCACTAGTATTATCACAAAATAATGTTGAATTATTTAAGTTGACACCATAATGTAAGAGTTTTGTATCCATAGCATTTGTGAACAGCAACTACCAGCATCCATGTGTTCTGCTTCTACAGTTAATGTAGACACAAATGTCTTCTTTTTACAAAACTAGGAGACAAGTCTCATACCAAGGAACTGACATGTTCCAGAGGTACTTTTCCTGTACACTCTACATCCAGCATAGTTAGCATCTGAGTATCCAGTTAACTCAAACTCTGACTCTACAGGATACCAGAGTCCTAGATTAGGGCAACTCTTTATATATCTCAAAATTCTTTTTAGGAAACTATGGTGAGATTCTTTAGCGTTCACTTGGAACCTAGCACAAAGATATGTGACAAACATTAAATCAGGTTTGCTAGCTGTTAGGTATAATAGGGATCCAACAATTGCCCTATAATTTTTCTGATCCACTGGTTTCCCTGCTGCATCAGAATCCACAACAGCATTTGTAGCCATAGGGGTTTTCATCCCTGAAGCATCACCCATCCCAAACTTTTTGATAAGCTCTTTAACATAATTAGCTTGGGAGAGGAAGATACCATTTGGGAGCTGCTTCACTTGGAGACCAAGGAAGTAGGAAAGCTCACCCATACTACTCATCTCAAATTTAGAATGTATGAGGTCAGCAAACCTCTTGCACAATTTGTGATCAGTAGACCCAAAAATAATGTCATCCACATATATTTGTACTAACAAAATTTGGTCCTTAAGATGTCTAGTGAAAAGTGTTTTATCTATGGTTCCTCTTGTAAATTCATGCTTTAAAAGAAGGCTTGCTAGGGTCTCATACCAAGCTCTTGGAGCTTGCTTTAAACCATAGAGAGCTTTATGCAATTTAAATACAAAAGAGGGTTGAGTTGGAGAGATAAAACCTGGAGGTTTTTCTACATAAACCTCTTCTTGAAGTACTCCATTCAGAAATGCACTTTTGACATCCATCTGGTAGACCTTGAATCTCTTGTAAGCTGCATAGGCAAGGAATATCCTAATGGCCTCTAACCTTGCAACAGGGGCAAAGGTTTGGTCATAGTCTATTCCTTCCTCTTGTCTGTAGCCTTGAGCAACTAGCCTAGCCTTGTTCCTCACTATGTTGCCTTGGGCATCCAACTTATTTCTGTAGACCCATTTAGTTCCAATAACTGGGTAGTTATGGGGTCTTGGAACCAAATCCCAAACTCTACATCTCTCAAACTGATTGAGTTCCTCTTGCATTGCAATGATCCAGTAGGGATCTTGCTCTGCCTCATGTATGGTGAGAGGTTCAATTTGAGAGAGAAAACAGGCATGCATCAAGTCTTGGTTGAGTTGATGCCTTGTCTGTACACCTACTGAGATATCTCTAATCACTTGAGATCTAGGGTGATCTCTAAGTGTGACAAGATCATTTGGTGGAGTTGGTTGAGCAACAACTTCAGTATTAAATTCCTCTTGGGGAATGATACTAGCTATTGGGGGAAGTTCAGCCACATCCTCTTGACTTTCCTCATCACTATCTTAAGCATCCTGTGGAGTGGGATTGTTTGATACCTCTTGTGTAAGGTTCTGTCCATCCATAGACTCACACAGTGGTGGAACCTGCAAAGAGCTTATGGTAGAAATTTCTTTCTCCTTGTATGACATGTTAGTCTCATCAAAAGATACATGAACAAATTCTTCAATTTTAAGAGTTGATTTATTATATACCATATAAGCTTTACTGATCATGGAGTATCCCAGAAACACTCCTTCATCAGCTTTAGCTTGAAATTTTGCTATGTATCTCTTGTCATTAATGTGAATGTAACAAATACAACCAAAGATTCTAAAATAATCTACTTTAGGTTTCTTCCCTTTGAGTAATTCATAGGGAGTCTTGCCCTTCAGTTTATGTATCAAGCTTCTATTCAACACATAGTTGGAGGTGTTCACTGCCTCTGCCCAAAAGGATAGAGGAAGGTGAGCATCTGACAACAATGTAGTAGCAGATTCAATAAGGGTTCTATTTTTCCTTTCAGCTACCCCATTTTGTTGAGGAGTTCTAGGAGCTGAGAAAGTGTGCCTCATCCCTTCACTTTGACAGAACTCTTGCATAAGAAGAGAATCAAACTCTGTCCCATGATCACTTCTGATCAGGGCAATGTGAGTGTTGAACTCAATCTGTATGCATTTGAGAAACTCTGTCAAATACTTAAAGTTATCAGACTTCTTCCTCAAAAAGAACACCCATGTGAATCTAGAGAAGTCATCTACAACTACTAAAGTATAATATTTCCCACCTAAGCTTTGTACTGTAATGGGTCCAAAAAGATCCATGTGTAACAGATACAAAATCCTAGGTGAATCACTCTTATTAAGTGACTTGAAACTATTTTTGGTTTGCTTGCCTAATTGACAAGCCCTAAAAAGTCCTTCCTTCTTATAGGGGCCAGAAGGTAATCCTCTAACAAGGTTGTCCTTGCATAGCCTAGCAATGGTTCTAAGGTTTATATGTCCTAATCTCTTATGCCATAATTCACTAGGTCTACAAATAGAGTTGAACAAGCATATGTCTATTTTAGTTGAAAGAGAGTCTACTAAATAGATGTTACCTTTCCTTTTACTTGTCAACACAGTTGTGTTATCCTCTGGTTTGATCTTGCATAAGGATTTGCTGAAAGTCACTTGGTAGCCTTCATCACACAGTTGACTGATGTTGATTAAGTTGTGCTTTAGTCCTTCCACATAGGCTACCTTCTTGAATGTGACTGTGTCAATCTGGACTGCACCATATCCTTTTGTTAGTCCAAAGTTTGAATCACCAAATATTACTTTGGCTCCAAGATTGGCTGTGAAGGATGTGAAATTTTCCTTGTTTCCTGTCATGTGCTTTGAGCACCCACTATCTAGATACCATTGCTAGTTTGATGTTGGATAGGTCTTCACCTGCACATAAAGCAATTTACTTATTTTTGACCCAGTTTACCTTGGGCCTAGGTTGATAACCTTTGAATTCAGAAATAAAAGACATCTCTGGTTGACTCTTATAGCCTTCAGGATGATATCTCCTAGGAGGTATTATCCATTCAGTATAGTGGTTAAACCATTGAGATGTAGAACCTCTAGGATTGAACTTTGATTTGCCTTTGAAAGAGTTTTCAAAACTCTGAGCTCTGTTCGACGATCTCTGAGCTGAGTTCGACAATCTTGGGTCAGATCGTCGAGCTCCGTTCGAAGATCGACTGTACCAGAGTTTAGGGTTCAGAGTTCATCGACCTGAGGTCGACGATTTAGCTTGAGATCGTTGAGCTCCATTCGGCGATCGTCGAGCTCCGTTCGACGAATTCTGTTGAACTTTGGTTTTCTTAGGTAGATCAGAATTATTCCTAGCTACCTATACAACTCCCTTACCTTTATCAGAGATAAATTTGATTGGGGTTGATAATACTACAGGTTGGATAGATGAAGCACACAAGCCCAGTGTACTGTTAAATCTTGAGTTCACTGTATTTGTGATGTCCATTAGTTTGATGCTTCTCCCATTAAGGGATTCTTCAAACTTCTTGGCATTTGATAGTTCACTTTTCAGTGAGACTATCTGCTCCCTACAACATTCCAACTCCTCAGAGAGTTTGAGGTTTTCTGATTTTAAAGTGTTGTGTTCAGATAGCTGATTTCTGAGAGAAATGATTTCCTTCTCAGATTTTAGTAAATCTAAACACAGTGCTTTAAACTCACACTTGAAGTCCTCAGAATTGAAATCAAAAGAACTTATTACCTGGTCCTCTTCAGATTGAGTCTCTGATTCAGATTCTGACTTTTCTGCATCAGAATTTTGTTGTGAGGCATTGATAGCCACCATGCAGAATTATTTTTCTTCAGCATCATCTTCATAATCACTTGAGCTGGATGAAGCTTCAGATTTTTCTTCTGTCTCACTCCAAGTTTCAGCTACAAACCCCTTTCTGGTGTGTTTGTTCTTGCTGGAGGAGGGTTTGTCATTGCTGTTCTTCCTGAAGTACTTGTCTTTTCTTCTTTCCTTCATGTCCTTTCTGTCCTTATACTGATTTTCTGGACAGTCAGACACCATGTGGCCTGATTTCCTGCATCCAAAACAAATAATCTCTTTGTTATTTGATTTGTCATACCTTGGCTTGTCATGCCCTCTGGCAGACTTTTTCCTGAAATCCTTCCCGGCCATTTTGTAAAATATTTTGTCCAGTAGGCTTAGCAACTCTTCATTGCCTGTGACTTTGTCTTCAGGCTGATCTTCAATGGCTTTGAAAGATATTGATTTTTCTTTTCTTGTAGCTGGTGGGGCAGCCTTCTGCTCTTCTTCTGTATTCTTGATGAGCAGCTCATAAGACTTGAGCTTGCCCAAGAGAGCTTTAGTTGTGATCTCATTTAGGCTTTCGACATCCTTGATTAGCCAGATCCTTGAGTCCCATGTGCTTGGAAAGCACGTTAGGATTTTATCATTGAGCTCGGTCAATGAAATCTCCTTGTCCAAAGTTTTCAGCTCATTGACTATGAGACTGAGTCTATTATACATGTCTGCTACTGACTCAGCTTCTCCTTTCTTGAAATTCTCATACTGGGTTATGAGATGAGATCTTCTATCTTTTCTCTCATCAGCAGATCCTGAGACTATCTCAGATAACTTATCCCGGATGTCATTTGCTGAGTTGCATTCAGCTACCTTTTGGAATATTTCATCTGACATAGTCTGGGCTAGAATGTTCATAGCTTTTGCATCAGCCAATTTCCATTTCTTTATTTCTGCATCTGTTCGTGAAGGAGGTGGAACAACACTTGTACTTATATTTTCTGGGGGTCTTGGACACACTGTCAAAACAGAATTGAAAATGTCTTCATCAATAGAGTTCATGTACAGTCTAATCCTTGCCTTCCAAAGTGCAAACTTAGATACACTACACACTGGAGGTCTGGTGCTAACATAATCTTTATTTTGGGCCATGTTCTGTGAAGAAATAAATCTAGTAACAAACTTTAAACAAGCAGATCTAACTAGAGGGATCTTTGGGTTCAGGTGTTAGGATGTGCAACCACTAAGGTGTGGTATTTTTAACCAAACTCCCTCTGATACCAATTGAAAGTGTAAGTTAGATCTGATATACTCTAGAGGGGGGGGGGGGTGAATAGAGTATGGTGCTTGCTTAAAACGTTTTACAACTGTTGTTGTATACCTAAGTGAACAGGGAAGTAAATGACATAAAGTAAACACAATAACTAACTAAGCACAGAGCAATCACAGATCACCGCCAAAAAACAAAAGAAAACAAGCAACCAGAAGACACTAGGAGCTATAGTGGTTCCCCAACCAATCTGCGTACATCCACTCTTCTACCACCCTAGGTTGGAATCCACTGCAGGATGATTTGATCAGGTGTCCTGGGCACCAATGGGTTTTGATCAGGTCCCCAAAAACCAAACCCTCAAGTCTTTTGGAAGGAGACTTGCAACCAGAATAATTTTGAAGGGATTTAAAACACTGTACAGGAATAAGAGAGAGGGTGATAGTGTCTTCTCTGTCAACAGTCAGAGAGATGACTTGTGGATTTATGTAGCAGCTCTTGCTCCCCCTGAGATCTTGAATTGTTCAGTAATGCTGGAGCACTGCTTCAGGGTGATAGGACTTCAATGACCTAGAATGCCTGGACCAGAACTGCTTCAGGAACTTCTTTGACAGATTGATTGATTGTTGTCCTTTGAAGTTATCCTGTGAATAGATAGAAGAAGACTCTTGATTGAATTTAGTTGTTGTTCTTCTTCTTCTTGAGAGAGTTCTCTGGTCAAGGCTGATTGCAGTCAAGAACTTTAGATTTTGAAAAAAATGATTGTTCTTCTGCAACTCTTGAGTATCTTCTGTACTGTAATTTTTGAACTCTGCTTGATTCTGTATTTTCTTGTGTCTGTCTGTGTCTGTAACTGACTGAGGGATATTCAAACTTTTTGAATGTCGAGCAGTAATTACAGTCGGCCTTGGAAAGAATCAGCAATCAATGACTTTCCTAACTGTCCCATAGAAAAATGGCATGTAATCATCCATAGTCAATGCGCGTTCTAACAGTAACATTCTGAGAAGATCTGACATTAAATATTCAAGAATCAGCGCCAATAAATGGGACGGGAACCTTGAAGAAAACCTAATCTGGATTCGTCGAACGAAGAACACATTTCGTCGAGCTGAACTTGTGTTCGTCGAGCTGAGCTTGAGTTCGTCGAGCTGAGCTTGAGTTCGTCGAGCTAAGCTTGATAGAGTTCGTCGACCAGACAATCTTCATACATCTGACAAACATTCTTCATTCGTTGAGCTGAGAAACAGAATCGTCGACCTGAGAAAAGTTCTGGACTTAGACAAAATATCATGCATCTGCTGAAATGCTGTGTCGACATAAATTGGTGTCGACAGATTGATCTTGGTGTCGACACAAATCCTCTGGTGTCGACAGAAGCTGGTGTCGACTTAAATCCTGGTGTCGACACAAGTTAGTGTCGACTGAAATCCTTGTGTCGACACAAGTTGACTGGTGTCGACACATACAGTAAGTGTCGACACAGATTCTCTGAGTCCAGAAATCGTCGAGTAGAGAATAACATTCGTCGACCTGAGAAGTTGACTTAGTCGACCTGAGAAGCTGTGAACTTGAGGTCCACGTTCGTCGAGCTCAGAATATAGTTCGTCGACCGAAGAATGAAGCTGGACTTAGAAAAAATTTGAAGTCCTTCTGACTTTGGCTTGATGCAGAAACTGAGATTTCGTCGAACAGAGAACATAGATCGTCTAGCTCAGCACTAAGAATTGTCTCATGATCGTCGAGCATATAATTCCTTTCGTCGAGCTGAGTTCGACGAACGTCAAACTCACTTTACTTAGTCTTGAAAACTTGTGAGTCTGGAGTCTCTGAGGGTCTTGTTGAAAGCTTGTCTATCTGGAGTTGAGCCTGAGGACTTAACCTAGACTCTAGTACACAAATTGGCCCTGGCTATATAAGATGGTTCACATCCGAAGTCAGTGAACCTAGCCCAAATCAACTAGGGATCCAACATTAGATTTGGCTCTCCCTCAAGAACTCACCTCCTCAAGAGCTTACAACACATATCCCGCAGGACCACACATGTCACACAGACCTACAACTTAGGTACTAAGCCAAACCCAGGTCACAAAGACCTTTCACCCGACACAAAGCCAAACACAGGTCACAAAGACCTTAGCCTTTATAAAACAGGCTTACAACTTCAGACTCACTGAGAATCTTTACAGAAGAAGAAATAAAGAGTGAGATGAATAGACACATGAGCAAGATCTTTGTGTCTTCTTCTTCTTGGACTGAGCAGATATCAGTCCAAGCTATTGTTGTTGAAGACAATAAGTATGCAGTAGAATTTTTCTTCAACCAGCTTTCTTTTCTCTGTAGAACTTTTAGATCTGCTTCCTCAGAATAACTTCTGATCTTGTTGTTGCAGATGGGGATTGCTTCAGCTATCTCTTTCCCAAGAAAGGTTCTCTGTGCAGAACAACTTCTTCGGGATTGACGAAAATGACGAGGAAGAAGATGAAGTTCGGCCGCACTTTCGTTTTCAGAAAATCTAGACTAGTAATTTATTAATTTCTCTGGCCGATTTGCTTCTTTTTATTCTCCGAAGGACAATTTAGCAGTGGGTCCCACCACCAGGATTGATTGTCGAGATTTAGACAATTAGCCCATAATTTCCATTAATTTTTGATTCAACGGCTCTTTGTTGTGTTTGGGCCCCAACACATAATGATGAAATATTCCTTGGAAAATGCAGAAGATGATAACAGCTGGCCGCCAACGTCTCTGGAAGCGTTTCCACAACATTTGAATTTTTGTTGACTTTTTGACTTTGCTGACGTCAGCATGACTCAACATCTATGGACTGGGACTAAATTCAATAATTAGAACCAAAGGTGTTGAGTGAGTATACATCACTCAACGCCATAACACTTAGACAAAATTCTATCTGTCTAGGTATTGAGCTCGACGAATGCTGAGCTCCATTCAACGAACGACAAGCTCAGTTCAACGAAAGCGAAAAGTATGTTCGACGAATTTTAGACTAAGTTCGATGAAAGCTAAACTCAGTTCGATGAAGCTGAGCTCGACGAAAGCCAAGCTATCCACCCATTTGGACTTAGCCAAATTTTCTGCGTTAATGAGTTAAGAGCGTTGAGAGTGTCAAGAGCGTCGAGAGTGTTGAGAGAGCTTGCCTCACTCAATGCTATTTACCTTAGCCTGATTTTCTGGGCCTTGGCATTGTGAGAGTAAGCTCCACTCAACGCCAAACTACTTAACATAATTTTTCTATTATTTGGCGTTGAGTGAGTAAGCTACACTCAATGCCTGTGGACTTAGTCAAATATTTGCCCAACTTTTTTGTGGAGCTGACAGGCACAACAACACTCAACGCTAAAAGCTGTGGCGTTGAGTGAGTATACTACACTCAATGCTTGTGGACTTAGCCACATTTTCAGCCAATTTCTTTAGGATTTGACTGACTCAGCCTAACTCACAGCCTTTTAGTTGTATGACATTGAGTGAGTATACTACACTTAACACTTTTGTACTTAGCCATATTTTTGGCTATCTAACAGTTAGGCTGAGATAGACTCAACGATATTTGTTATATGGCGTTGAGTGAGCTGTCCTCACTCAAAGCCTATAAAGTTAGGCAAATTTCTACTAGACAATATTGAATTCGTACCTCTTGCATTGAGTGAGCTTGCTCCACTCAATGCCTGTGGACTTAGATGATTTTTACTATATGCGTCAACCACTTATTATGTCCACATGTCCAATCAATATGAAATGGACTAACCTGCACTCAAAACCTCAAAATACACATCAAATACATTTGATGTGTGTGACATTGACCTGTTTGACTTCTCACAAATTAGGGACATTGGGAAGAATGGACACAACAATCTCCCCCTATTTGAAGAAGTCAAAACCCTTATCAAAAATTAAATAAAATGTTTTCTTTCCTTGGTCAATGACACACACAACCTATACAGCAAAATAAATATTGAAATTTTGATAAGCTATAAGTAAGTGTACCTCATTTCCTGGTGAGCATCACTTACTCCCCGTATTTTACTACAAGGTGTTTGTTCTTACTTGGGTGCCACATATCCTTCTCTAGATGGCTGGATATGTCCTTCATCTTTACCGTTTGCCATCTCCCCCTTGCTATGTCTCCCCGTTTTTAAGACCTTCTCTCTTCTCTCCTCCTTTTTGACTTTTGCAGAATCGGCAGATAGGGGCTGGCCCTTCCACTGGCCGACCTTCTCTCTTCTCTCTAATGTAACTTACTCCCCCTAAGTAGAAGCATCGGTGAACTGATACCACTGGGGAGTCTTCATCTCTAGCAAGATGGACAATACCTGCACCACAAAAAAATTATGCAAAAGGGAGTGCCTGAAGCTAGGCCAAGTTCAGCATACTCAGCTCAAATTTGAGGGTGTTGAACTTTGCTTCATCTAATGGCTTAGTGAAGATATCAGCCACTTTCTTGTCTATGGGGACAAACTCAAGACTGATGTCTTCCTTCTCCACATTCTCCCTAATAAAATGTTATCTACTTTCTATATGCTTAGTTCTGATATGTGAGACAGGATTTCTAGCAATAGAAATAACACTTGTAAAATCACAGTAGAGAGGAGTTCTACTTACCTGAAGGTTGTAATCCTGGAGCTGATGTTGGATCGATAACAGCTGAGCATAGAAGCTAACTATTGGTATATATTCTGACTCTGCAGTGGATATAGCCATACTAGTTTGCTTCTTGCTGCTCCAAGAAACTTTCCTTCTTCCTAAGAACTGATAGGTTCCAATAGTATTTTTCATGTCTTCTTTGCAGCCTGCAAAATTTGCATCTAAAAATCCTGTTAGATCAAAATCCCTATTTTTAGGCTACCATAGGCCAAGATCTGGTGTGCCCTTAAGATACCTCAAGATTCACTTTGCAGCAGAGTAATGAGATTTTTTAGGCCAGGACTGATACCTAGCACACACACATATAACATACATGATGTCCGGCCTACTAGCAGTCAGGTATAAAAGGGAGCCAATTATCCCTCTATGCAAAGACTCATCAACAGGTTTCCCTGCCTCATCTTTGATTATAGGCATACTTGACCCCATGGGAGTTCTCATGGTGGAGGCATTCTCCATACCATATTTTTTGATTAGCTCCCTTGTGAACTTGGACTGGAATATGGCAGGCCATCATAAGTTTGTCTTGAAAGTTATTTGTTTAAGGTTAGCTAGTCACCTAGAGGGGGGGGGGTGAATAGGTCTAGAATTTTATTAGTCTTTATGTTGTTTTCTTCTTGTGTGAACTAGAGCTTGTTCTTATGTCCTGCAATATGAATAAAAACAAACAAAACAGCCAAGCACACAAGTGTTTATAGTGGTTCCCCAATTGGGTACATCCATTTTCCCTCCCACCTATCCAATAGATTTGTTGGACTAGGCACAAACTCCATAAATATGCTCCTCAGATCTTACACCTCAGGCTCTCAGCCGTGCACACAGGTTCTCTTCAGAACCTAATCTCAGAACCACAAGGGTTCCTACCTTAGAGCCTTGCAGAGCACCTACAGCTCAGTGGTCCACTGACCACCTAGCTCATCCTTATTTCTAAGGCCTACAGCTCAGGCTTATCAGCCCTACAACTTCAGCCACAAAGACCAACTCTCAGAGTGCTACAACACTCCTACAACTCAGTACCCTTCCATGTACCTACCTCAGTACCCTTCCAGGAACCTACAACTCAACCTCCTCCAAGGCCTACAACTCAGTGACACACTTGTCACATACAGCTCATTGACTCACCAGTCACCTACCTCAGCCTTATTTCTAAGGCCTACTACTCAGGCTGGGAGGATAGCCCTACTCTCAGATCCACACTTGGAAGCTATCTCAGTACCCCTGTAGGGCACCTACCTCAGTGACTAATTTGTCACCTATAGCTCGGGCCAAAAGGCCATACAACTCAGATTCAGGTAAACTGAATCCTATAGTAATTTATACAGGATGAAATAAATTTAAGACAACTGAATCAGAGATAAATCTCTAAGTATACCTTACTAGACTGAGCAGATATCAGTCCAGCCCACTTGCTATAGAACGAATGAGTCTTCTTCTACAATTGACTCCTTTGCTGCAATGGTGAGCAGTAATCTGCTGTTGAAGGTTGATGGCCTTTCACATAGCTATCTCCTTATTGAATAAATGAATCAGCTGCCTTGTTCTGGAGAGAACTATCTTGCTTAACATGAAGTGCTTCAGCTTTCTTTATTTTCCTTCTTTCTAACTCTGCTGGATGTTTTTGCTTTCAAGCTTATTGGAGAGGATGAAGTCCAGCCGCCTCAGGTTTTCTTTGTATGTTCTGCGTTTTTTCTTCGCTACCCTAATCCTTTTCTCTTTTCTTTTTATATCTATTGATTTTAATCAACGACACAGTTGAGGAGTGGGCTCAGCCAAGGATTGGTGAGCGCCAGCTCCCTCAAAAAAGGACAAACCAGCTTTCGGCGCTAATACAGCTTTCCCACAACGACTTCAAGTAATTTGACTGTGTTGACTTTTGATGAAGTCAGCAGCGGTCATCACATTCTGGGCTTAGAAAAAAATTCCAGAACTTCAGTAAGCATTGAGTGATGTTAAGTCAGTCAACGCCATCAGTCATGGCTCTCAGCAGTTCTGGACTTGTGAATTTTCATAGGCTTCGTCTCAGCGGTTCTTTCTCAGTTGTCTCAGAGATTTATTCTTAACATCTGAGACAAGCTTCCGTCCCAGTGCTTTCTTCTCAGCGGTCTCAACGCTTTCTTCTTCTCAGTTAAAACTGACACCTACCTCAGCGGTCTCAGCGGTGTCTGCTTTACAGCTGAGACTATATCTGTCTCAACGTTTCCTTCTTATTTAGAAGCATTGAGTGAACCTGCATCACTCAACGCTTCTGGACTTAGAGAAATTCCATCATGCTTTATCTCAGCGGTTTTGCCTTAGTCAATTTGTCTGACTTTAGGTCGACAAATGTTGAACTGCGTTCGACGATAAATGGGCTGAGCTTGATGAATTCTGGATCCCAAGCTTCTGAATTTAGCTCAATGAGTGGTAAGCTGAGCTCGACGATCTGTGAACTAAGCTCGATGAACTGTGAGTTGAGCTCGATGAAATTTGAATCTTAAGCTCCTTATTCTAGCTCAAGGAATGGTGAGCTGAGCTAGACGATCTGTGAGCTGAGCTCGACGAACTGTGAGCTGAGCTCGACGATATGTGAGTTGAGCTCGACGAACTACGAGCTGACCTCGATGAAATCTAAGACCCACACTTTGAACTGAGCTTGACAAAATTTGAATTCTCCAGTATATTTTTTTTGCTGACCTGTCCAATCATATACTGCCTGCATGCATGAACTCAAGAACACATCAAATACATTATGCCCCTTAGCATGATTGGTGATGCCTCTTCAAATCCTGAGGAACATTATAGGGCATAATTCCCAACATGTCTTACTTGGAGTCCCAAGAAGAACTTGAGCTCACCCATGCTGCTCATTTCAAACTTTCCTTGCATAAGTTTTGCAAACTTCCTGCAAAGGTTGTCATCAGTAGAGCGAAAGATAATGTCATTGACATATATCTGGACTAGGATAAGCTTGCCCTTTGATTCCCTTAGGAATAAGCTCTTGTTAATCTTCCCCCTTGAGAATTTGTTCTCAATGAGGAAGCTAGACAAGGTTTCATACCAAGACCTTGGGGCTTGCTTTAGCCCATATAGAGCTTTCCTAAGCTTATAAACAAAATTAGGAGAGTTAGGATCTTCAAAACCTGGTGGCTTAACCACATATACTTCCTCTTTTAGGTCCCCATTAAGGAATGCTGACTTGACATCCATCTGGTATACCCTAAATCCCTGATAGGCAGCAAATGGAAGGAATATACTTATGGCTTCCAATCTGGCTACTGGGTCAAAGGTCTGGTCAAAGTCTATGCTCTCTTCTTTCCTATAGCATTTAGCCACCAGTCTAACCTTATTCTTGACAATAATGTCATCTTGATCGAACTTGTTCCTTTAGATCCACTTAGTCCCTATGACATTTTATCCTTGTGGTATGGGGACCAACTTCCAGACCTTACATCTCTTAAATTGGTCCAGTTCTTCTTGAATTGCTCCAATCCAGAACTGGTCCTTGATTGCGTCTTCAAACTTCTTTGGCTCTTCTTGAGACAAGAAGCTTGAGTAGAGAGTTGTGTTCATGCTCCTTCTTCTGTTCTGGACTCCTTGATTTGCATCACTAATAATTTGTTGTACTGGATGGTTCCTAAGATGCCCGATAGCTGGAGGCAATCTAGCTGCAGCTTACTGATCTTCAAGGTTTTCAGCTAGCTGGTCTTCATTTTTCTTCAGGAATGTTTTCCCCTTCGCTTGGAATAGGCAGTCCATCATTTTCTTGGACTGTGGGGGTCGCTTCCTTGATGGTCAGCTTGTCCATCATCTACTCTGTACCTGCAATACTATAAGAGGAGGAGCTTGGCAGGTCACAGTTAACCATGTTGGATTCATCAAAAACAACATGCATTGACTCTTCTACAACTTGGGTAGTTAAGTTGTAGATTATATATGCCTTACTATGAGTGTTGTACTCAACAATGATCCCTTCATTGGACTTGGCAGCAAAACTTAGTTAAATGGACTTTTTTATTGTTGAGCACATAACACTTGCAACCAAAGATCCTGAAATAGCTCAGGTTTGGTTTTCTGCCCTTCAAGATCTCATAGGGAGTCTTCTTGTGGCTCTTGGTGATAGAAGCCCTATTAAGGACATAGCATGCAGTGTTAACTGCCTCAGCCCAGAAGTATTCTGGGAGAGATGAGTCATATAGTAAGGTTCTACCAGCCTCTATGAGAGTAATATTTTTACTCTCAGTAATTCCATTTTTCTGGGGTGTTCTAGGAGAGGAAAATTCTTGATGAATCCTTAGCTCTTCACAAAATCTTGTCATGCACTCAGACTAAAACTCAGTGCCATGGCGACTTCTGATTTTGACCACAGTGCTGTTGAATTCATTCTGAATTTACTTGACAAATGTCAGAAAGAGATCAGGGGTTTCTGATTTCTTCCTTAGAAAGAACACCTAGGCAAATCTGGAAACGTTATCAACAACCACAAGGGTGTAGACTTTCCTACCTGTACTTTGAATTGGCATAGTACCAAACAGATCCATGTGCAAGAGGTATAAGCACCTCACTGAGTGTTTGGTGTCAATGATCTTGAAGGAGGTCTTACTCTATTTGCCCTTTTAGCATGCAGAGCAGATACCCTCCTTAGTGCATATAGACTTAGGCCCATTCATAATTAGCTAATTGATGAACAAGTTGCCTATTGTCCTATAATTTAGATCGGCTAGCCTCTTGTGCCACTGGACACAGGAAGAAGCTTTCCCATCTGCAACTAGGAATACAGGTGAGTCTTTACTAGAGCATAAAAAATCTAAATAGTACACATTTCCACTCCAAGTGCCTGTTAAGATGACCTCTTTGTCACTTAATCTCTTAATTTGGTACTCATCCTTGTGGAATACTATATCATAGCCAAGATCACAGAGTTGGCTAATGCTTATCATGTTGTGTTGCAACGATTCCACATAGGGTACTCTAGTGATAGTGACTATGCCATTAGAGATCTTACCATAACCTCTAGTCACTCCTCTGTCTGATCCACCAGAGATAACCTTTGGTCAATTCTTTACTGGAGCATAATCCTTTAGTATGCTCTTTGTTCTAGCCATGTTCCTAGAACATCCACTGTCCAAGTACCATATATGGCTATGGGCACTTGGACTAACCTGAAAAACACAAATCAGTTAACCTTAGGACCCCAATTTATATTGGGTCCTGGGTGCATGTTAGGCTGAAAATAATTTTGCCTGCCTACAGCTTTTCTGACAGGCAAGCTGACATTTGCTCTCTACACACTATGATTGTGCCGGCAATCAACATCAAATTGGCCTACTTTTCCACAACACCAACACTCATGGATGTTGTACCTTCTTTTTAGAGCAGGTCTATGGACTATGTTAACAGTAGCTCTGGGTCTAGAAGGAGTAGCACTATCAAGTATAGGTTTCCCATCCCTAGATTGGACGATCTTTTGGATATGTTGTCTGGTGCCTCGATCTTCACGAAATTGGATTTGCGGAGTGGTTACAATCAGATTCGGATACGTGATGGGGATGAATGGAAAACTGCATTTAAATCTAAGGACGGGCTCTACGAGTGGTTGGTCATGCCATTTGGGTTGTCAAATGCTCCAAGCACCTTCTCACGAATGATGACCCACGTATTCCAACCATACATGAGACGATTTGTAGTGGTGTACTTTGATGACATATTGATTTATAGCACCACTTTTGACTCATATGTGTCTCACCTACGGATTATTCTATCTACACTTCGGGACGAAAAATTATATTAAAATTTAAAGAAGTGTATATTTTATGTAAAGGAAGTGGAATTTTTGGGCTACCTGGTTGGATCTGAGGGAATAAAGGTAGAGCCCAGTAAGGTAAAAGCAATTCTGGAGTTAGCCTCAATTTATAGATGATTTGTTCGGGATTTTAGTACTATTATGGCTCCCGTGACGGAATGCATGAAAAGGGGTGAGTTTAAATGGACGCCAGCAGCTACCCAGGCATTCCAACACATTGAGAAGATGATGACTGCGGCTCCTATTTTGCGCTTACCATATTTTAATAAAGTATTTGAATTGACATGTGACGCATCCGGAGTAGGAGTAGGAGGTGTCTTAAGCCAATATGGACATCCAATAAGTTATTTTAGCGAGAAATTGGCCGGTGCAAAACTTAATTACTCCAATTACGATAGAGAGTTCTATGCCATCATTAGATGCCTACACCAGTGGAGACACTACCACCTTTCCAAGGAGTTCGTGATTCTCTCTGACCATGATGCACTTAGGCACATTAATGGGCAATCTAAAATCAACCCCCGTCATGCAAAATGGGTATCTTATCTGCAATAGTTTTCGTTCACCTTAAAACACCTTAATGGCACTGAAAATCGTGTGGCTGACGCGCTTAGTAGAGTGACACTTTTATTATCGATCATGGAAGTAAAGGTTGTCGGATTTGAGAGAATAAAGGATGAATATGCCATGTGTCCTGATTTTGGAGAAGCGTATCTAGCGGCACACGATGACTCACCAATGATAGTGTCAGCATATGTATTGAGAGACGGTTATTTATTTCGGCACGCTAAGCTATGTATTCCCCGTACCTCCCTACGCCATCACATAGTATGGGAACTACATAGTGGCGGGTTGAGCGGCCATTTTGGGCGGGATAAAACGATAGCCTTAGTCGAGGAGAAATTCTATTGGCCTAAACTTCCCATTTTAGTTGGGAAAATCGTGAGTAGCTGTCGGGTTTGTCATGTGTCTAAATTGGGAAAGACTAATGTGGGACTATACACTCTGTTGCCTATTCCATCTAGACCTTGGGAGGACGTGAGTATGGACTTTATTTTGGGACTTACTCCAACCCAGCGACGACACGACTCCATTTTTGTGGTGGTTGATAGGTTCTCTAAGATGGCTTATTTCATACCCTGTAGTAAGACTAATGACGCGTCTCACATTGCAAAATTATATTTTAAAGAGGTGGTGAGTCACCGCGGCGTTCCTAAGACCATGGTCTCGAATCACGACATTAAATTCACAAGTTATTTTTGGAAGACGCTTTGGACATTAATGGGAACGAAGTTGTTGTTTTCCGCCGCCTATCACCCACAAACTGATGGGCAGACGGAAGTGGTAAATAGGAGTTTGGGAAACTTGTTGCGTTGTCTTGTGGGTGACCACAAAGGCACTTGGGATTTGCTCCTCCCCCAAGCCCAATTGGCCTACAACAACTCTACCAATCGGTTTACGGGTATGTCACCAAATGAAGTAGTGCACGGGTACCTTGCGAATGTGCCCATTGACTTGATTCCGTTACCTCCATCTTATCATATAAGTCAATTTGCACAATCTTTTGCCGAGCACATACATGACTTACACTCCCAAATACGAACAACTTTAGCTACCACGTATGAGTCGTATCGATCCCAAGCGAATTTACATCGGAGGGAGTCTAACTTCCAAGTTGGCGATCTTGTTTTAGTGTGCCTTATTCCCACGCGGCTGCCTTCTGGCACCGTTAAGAAGTTGGCACCAAAGCGAGCCAGCCCATTTCGAATTATTAAGAGGCTAGGAGATAACGCGTTTGTTTTGGATTTGCCGACGGATTGGGGTATTTCACCCATTTTCAATGTTTCGGATTTAACGCCGTATGTTTCCATTCCAACTGAGTTGACTTCTACGCCTTCTTTTTCCCCCAATATTTCTTCCTCCACAAATGTCTCTTCTGGGTTGGTGAGTGGTATTTCCGTGAGTCATTCTTCCATTGCACCTACAGGCCTAGCGCCTGGTGGTAAGTCTTCTACTTTGCTTCCACATGCTGATATGTTTCCTAGATTTCCCCGTACATTTCTTGTCCCAGCTCAGGTACTTGCAGATGGCAACACTTCTCCAGCTGATGGCGGCCATCGCCGCTTCCTCGTTCGTTGGTGTGATCGCCCGCCCTCGGACGACTCCTGGGTTATTGAGTCGGATCTCTTTCGCTTGGATGAGGACCTCCTCCGCCGCTACCTTGCAGCCCACTCATCGGTGTTGAGTGACTTTAAGGGGGGGGGGATTGATGCCGGCTCGTCTCCCATCCCCTTGCCCGTTGATGCTAAGAGTGCTCGTGATCAAGTTGCTGTGGATGATGATCAAGTTGCTCGTGACCAAGTTGATGCGGCGCAACATAAAGATGCTCGACGACCTTCTACTGCGACTCGTGACCTTGGTGGCTACAATCTTCGTTCGCGGCGGGCTTAAGCCCTTTCCTTATTTGCACCTTTATTTTCCTAGTTTAATGTTATCATTATTTCATGTTGTCTTTTATTTTGGACATGTTTGATTTTTGGTGTGCTCATAACCATCCAATAGATGATAAATTGGATGGCTAGATTTATTTTGCTTGTTTTGGGACTTGCCTATATATAGGCTTATTTGATGAGAAATGAAGGATGCTATTTGAAAACCTAAATTAATCCTCTCTTGAGAATTTCGGCCACCTCCCTTTGGGATTGCCGCCCCCCTTCATCCTCCTTCTCCTCCTTGTTAGCCAATCGCTTGGGTGATCCAAGGCTTGTGAAACGCGGAGGCGGATGCTTCTCGGTGTGACTCCGGCGAAGAAGAAGGTTGTCGCTCGGTGTGACGCCGGTGGTGCGTGGACGTGTGACTCTTCCACTTTCCTTGTGTGATCTTCACCCCATCTTGGGGAGGGTAATATCTACATCTTTCCTTTGTGAGTTCTTGTGAGATTTGGAATGGATGCAATGGCTTTTTATCCGCGATCTTGTATACGATCTTTTGGATTTAATCGAAAACCTTCTTGCGTTTATTTTCGAAACCTTGCAAGAAGCTGGATCGGGTGGATCCTTTTGCTTGAGGAAGATCTTGTCATATAGTTATTGATCTTCCTCTCAAAAAGGTGTGGCGACCTTTGCTTTCGATCTTCGGTGGGAAAGGATTGGACTTTAATTAGATCGTCGCTTTTAGTCCACTCCCCTCCGCGTGTTTGTGCGGGATGACGGTGAATCGTGCAACTAGAATGTTTGTGTTAGGACGCGTTAGAACGTGTTACGTGGGCTTGAGTTGTAAGAAAATCCGTACGCTATTTTAATCCGACGAATCCCTACACCACTAACAAGTGGTGGTCTGGCAGTAGAAGTGCTCGGGATATCTTGAGCCCTTATAGCAGCAGCTTTCTTTTCAGAAAGCATACTCTTGATAGCCTCAGAGATGCCTAGGTCTGGTTTACTGACAGCCTTGCCCTTTTTCTTAGAGTGGGCTGGAGGAATTGGAGAATAGTCAACAGCTTTACCCTTGACTGAAGGGGCTGTTGCACCAAACACAAATGGTCCAGGATGGGTCATTTGTATTTTCTCATAGGCACATGCACCTTTGTTGTAACTACCACCATATTGTTGAACATTTTTGTTCACAGAAGATGGTCGAGCATGATTCTAGTGACCATAAGTACTCTCATGCTCATGGTTGTTAGAAGGAAATTTCACTCAATTAAATTTCACAGAAGGCTTAGAGGCTAGTGGCTCCACTATAGCTTTGGTCGTTCCCTTGTGATTAGCAGCTCTTGTCCTACCATTGAATCTCAACCCTTTCTTTCCCTTTTGGGAGGAGAATGAGTCTATCAAGGGCAACAATGTGCTAGGCTTGGAGTAGCTAGCAACTTGTTCCCTCTTCTTTTGGAGCTTTCCTTCAAGATAACTGATATGATTGTTTGATAAGCAAAGTTTGTTTTAAAGAAGATAGATTTGGTTTTATATAATCTTTTACGTATATAAGTCTATCTCTTTTTTTTACTTACTTATATTCTCTAGATTAAGACAAGAGTACCTATCGCATAGGAGTATATTATTTTGTAGAAAATATCAAGGTCGTATTTTTCTCTGGATCGGTGATAATTATTCTACTTTTTAGAACGGACTATTATTTTATCGAACGAACGGAGTGGAGTGTATATAAAAAAAACAAAAGAAAAAAAAATTATATATACGTGATTTTATTAAGATAGAGACTTAGAAGGTAGTCCTCGATTTCAGAATTACTTTGAGAGAATATTAATTCACCTATTAAAGAACAACTTTATTCCTTAATTACCTAACTTAACGAGAGGGTCCCTTTGGTAGCATCACTGACTCGAAAGTACGACCGGGGAGGCTTGCGTTTAAAATGGGTTAACGTAAACGTAGTGTCTCTTCACCTGGTATATGATCAATTAACAGAAAACCCTAGTTAGGATAACTAGAAAGTAGAGTTGAAATAGTTGAAAATAATATCCAGCCCAGAGCTCATCTTGACCAAGTGCTAAGGGTTTTTAGCCTCTTCTCAGGATGGGGGCGGTATAAAATATAGAAAATAATATCTACCTATCTATCTTAATCCAGGACTTAAGCTTTTGCTTCGCCTTTCATTCGGGATAGGGTAGTAAAATCTAAAATTTTGCAGAGCTTTCGCACTATCTTAATCCAGGTCATAGGCTTTCGCCTCGCCCTTCATTCGGGATAGTATGAAATAATAAGGTTTTGAAAATAATTTTGAAAATAAGTTCACGCTATCTTAATTCAGGACATAAGCAGAGCTTCGCCTTTCATTCGGGATAGTATGAAAAAAAAATAAAGGTGAGTAAAACTGAAAATAAAACAGTAAAATACTCAGAATTGAATTTGAAAGAGTTTATTTTATAAAGTCCAAAAATTATTACAACTTTCTAAAAAGCTGAAAAGAAAGCTAAAATATTACAACTTACAGAACTTTTGAATACTTGAAAGCTACTACCAGTTCCTTGTCAGAGAGCTGGGGAATCCTAACAGTTCTTAAGGAAGCTGCTGGTGTTAGAATAATTTTAAAAAGCTCTGGCCCTCCATTTATAGAAAAAAATAAATGCTTTTCGAAAAGCACTTTTGGAAAAGTTGCCAAACAGCTTATAGAAAAGCTGCCAAACAGCTTTCGCAGTAGCTGAAAATCAACTTATGGGACAGCTCGTTATTGGATAGCTTGACACGTGGCGGCTTGGATAAGGATGGAGCAGACTTGGCAGCTGAGTTGGCTGGCTGGATAAGGATGGCGGGTCGGGCAGGCAGCTGGCGGGTCGGGCAGGCAGCTGGCGGGTTGCAGGTCCTAAAGCTAGCGGGTCGCGGACTGCGGGCTGGCAGGTTACGGGCTGGAATAAATCCATTCAGAAATTGCGCTGGCCTGCCCTCGATCCCAAGCAACAAGAGAGAACAACTAGACACCAATCCACTAGGCCAACTGATCATTTCTGTCAAACATAGAAACCTTATATATATATATTATGTATTTCAAGATTTATACATATAGAATAATTATCGTATTATTTTATTATAAAATTCCAAGCATATTATTTTATTATAAATATTATATATACATTCAAATCTAATATATATATTCATATGATAAAATTATTTTTTCATAGTTTTTAAATTTTTTATTTACATATATAGATATAGTTTTATATAGTATATATATATATTTTATATACCTTTATTTAATATAATTAATAGGTTTAATTTTAACTTTATATATACATATAATGATATATTAATTATATATTAATTATATATATACTATTATTATTATAAGCTATGATTATCATTATTATTAAATAATATAATTATTATTATATACTAAATAATATAATTATTTTATTATTATATATATATTATATACTATATGAAAGTAGTATAAATATTTATATTATTATCATAACTTTACTATTATAGTTAATATTTATTATAATAGTTATAATCTATTTTATTTTTATTTTATATATAAATATTATATAAATACAACAATTATATATTTTATTTAACTTATATCTAAACAATGTATATTTGTTATAATATATTATTTAATTTCTAAAAATATTTATTTAGAGAATAAAAAACAAACCATTTATTCAATAATTTACATAAAATATTACAAATTATATTTAGAAATTAAACTAAATATATCCTAAAATGTTTATAAATAACTACTCATCAAATACCCCCATACTTAATTTTTGCTATTCCAGAGCAAATATAGAGTTGAGTATATTTACAAGTTATGAAATTTTCTATTTACTATCATTTTAATTCTTCAAGATAAAACAAGTATAAAAATCTGGTGAATAAAGAGTTAAATGCTATCATATATATATCATTGATACCAGAGTTAGAATTTATAGTCATAAAAAGTTTTGGAAAGCAAATAGTAAGCACATATTAAAATCAAATATAACAAGGGTAGATTGGCTTTATGATTACTATATCTTACACGAGATATGTTGGAAAATATACATCTTATTATTTATGCTCTCTCAAAATTTTAAACAAAAATATAATATCAACTTTGGAAGAGTGAAATTTACCTATACAATAGGCTTTTATAGAAGTGACAGATTTTTGTATTCTATCATCTTTTTATCTAAGTTTTGCGTTGTTATAACTACTAAGGAATGTAATTCCAAAGTGGCAAAAATACAATGCATACTTGAGTTTTTATTTGAATCCAATGTATATTTAAAGGAGCACATACTCCTTTCCATATAATCTTTTCATATTTATTGGATGCCTATGTGTACGGAATGAAATCTTATTCCCATTGACATAAGATCTTTTCTTTTACTAGGAGCACATACTCCTAGATACTTGCTTGCGTAAGGAAACATGCCAAGTAGAAATAAATAAATATTCAAGAGTTGGATAAAAAATTTTGAGAGCAACTATAATAGTTTGTATTTCTTATATTTCGTTAAGAATGGAGTAAGCATAATTACAATCTAAAATTGTTTGGTGAACATAACATGTTTTGCTTCTATTGTATATATATGTATTTTTGATATATTAAAGCAGGCTTGCTAAAATAATAACTCTGATTGTAATGAAATTTATAAGGTAGGGTTTACAAGTTTATTTCAGATATTTATATCTATCTATTTATGAGAAGGAGTAGTAAATTTGAAAATTGAATAATTTGCATTATTGATCAACTCAGATTTTTTTGGAATATATATACATATTTTGGTTTTGAAAAATTTGATTTGTTTTGGGATGAGTACTAAAATAAACAATGCTTTTATTTAAAACATATAAGTGATATAAAAATTGCAGCTAAAAGCACCCCCATACTTATGTTAGGCATAGGTATGAAGTGAAAAATATGTACATAGCATAAAAGATGGAAATATACAAGTGAATTTATATTTCGAGGTTATTGAGTAGTGTTAGGGTTTCAGGCTCTTTTTGAAAAGGGTCCCCAATAAAACATAGTTTTAAACGGTGCCCGTTTACTTTGAAAGTTCCGAGTTCAGGGTTAGAAATAAGAACGGTTCCATATGGCCAAATTTGTTTAACAGTAAAGGGTCCAGTCCATCGGGATTTTAGTTTTCCTGGAAATAATTTAATGCGTGAGTTATATAGTAGGACAAGATCACCTGGTGAAAAAGATTTTGGAAATTTAATTTTCATATCATGATAAAACTTCGATCGCTCTTTATAAAATTTATTATTTTCATAGGCGTTTGCACGCCATTCCTCAAGTTCATTGAGTTGAAATTTACGTTGTTCGGCGGCTAAGTTTGTATCTAAGTTAAGAAATTTTAGCGCCCAGTATGCGCGATGTTCTAATTCTACAGGTAGGTGACATGCATTTCCATAAACTAAACGATAAGGTCTACAATCGATCACAGTTTTGAATGCTGTACGGTAGGCCCAAAGTGCATCATCTAATTTGAGGGACCAATCTTTTCGATTGGTATATACAGTCTTTTCTAATATGCGCTTTAGTTCTCTATTGACTACCTCCACTTGACCGCTTGTTTGGGGGTGATAAGTGATAGCGAGTTTATGAGTAAATCCATATTTGGCTAACACTTTAGCCATCTGGGTGTTACAAAAATGAGTACCTTGATCGCTAACTATAGCCCTAGGTGTGCCAAAACAAGAAAATAAGGATTTCAGAAATTTAACGACGACTCTTGAGTCAGTAGTGGGAAAATTTGTGCTTCAGCCCACCATGAAACGTAATCGACCGCTACTAAGATATAACGATTTTTAAAAGAAGGAGGTAAAGGGCCTACAAAATCTATGCCCCACAGATCAAAAATTTCACATTCTAAGTAAAAGGTTTGGGGCATTTCGTCCCGGCGGGAAATGTTACCTGACCGTTGGCAGCGGTTGCAAACGCTTACCAATTTTTGAGCGTCCTTGAATAAAGTAGGCCAAAAGAATCCTGCTTCAAGGGCTTTACGTGCAGTCTGGTTAAATTGATAATGTCCGCCGGTAGGTCCTTCGTGGCAATGTTGTAGTACTTTTAGTCCTTCCTCGTTCGAAATACATCTTCTAATTACTTGGTCGGCATAGACTCGGAATAAATACGGGTCTTCCCAAAAGTAGTTTTTCAAGTCAGAAAAGAATTTCCTCTTTTCTTGAATTGAAAAAGCTTTTGGAAGGACACAGGCTACTAAATAGTTAGCCAAGTCTGCGAACCAAGGAGCAGAAGAGTTTGTTACCTTTTAGAGTGCCAGGAGACTTTCTTCAGGGAATTTATCTTCGATGTTGGTTTCCACGAGTGTATCTGTTGCAGCATTCTCTAGTCGAGAAAGATGATCGGCTGCCAAATTCTCTGCGCCTTTCTTATCTCGGATCTCTAAATAAAATTGTTGTAATAAGAGAATCCAACGTAATAAACGGGGTTTTGCATCTACCTTAGTTAGTAAATATTTTAAAGCAGAATGATCCGTAAAAACTATAACTTTTGATAGCGTTATATAAGATCTAAACTTATCAAATGCAAATACAATTGCCAGTAGTTCCTTTTCCGTGGTCGTGTAATTGGTTTGTGTGGATGTGATAGTTTTACTTGCATAATAGATAGGATGAAAATATTTGTCTACTCGTTGTCCTAAGACAGCTCCTACCGCATAATCACTCGCATCACACATGATCTCAAAAGGAAAGGACCAGTCTGGGGCTACTAAAATAGAAGAGTTGATAAGTTTGACTTTAATAATATTGAATGCTACTAAGCATTCACTATTGAATATAAATGGGGATTCTTTTTCTAATAAATGAGTTAACGATTTTGTTATTTTAGAGAAATTTTGAATAAACCGTCTATAGAAACCTGCTTGGCCTAAGAAACTTCGAATAGATTTTACATTTGTTGGAGGAGGAAGTTTTTCAATTATTTCTATTTTGGGCTTATCGACCTCGATTCCCTGGGAAGATTTTTTATGACCGAGAACTAAACCTTCGCGGACCATAAAGTGGCATTTCTCCCAGTTCAACACTAAATTCGTGTCTTCACAGCGTTGAAGAACACGTGCGAGGTTATCTAAACACGTATGGAATGAGTCTCCAAATACGGAGAAATCATCCATAAATACTTCCATAACGTCCTCTACTAACTTGCCAAAAATAGCTAGCATACACCTTTGAAATGTAGCTGGCGCATTACAAAGTCCAAACGGCATTCGCATATAGGCGAAAGTACAAAGGGGCAAGTGAACGTAGTTTTCTCTTGGTCTTCACGGGCTATAGGAATTTGTAAATACCCTGAATAACCATCGAGAAAACAATAATATGAGTGACCCGAGAGTCGCTCTAATATTTGACCTATAAACGGTAGTGGAAAGTGATCTTTACGGGTGACATCATTTAATTTTCGATAGTCGATGCACATCCTCCAACCCGTAACAGTACGTGTTGGAATTAGTTCATTATTAGTGTTTGGCACTACCGTTATACCGCCTTTCTTAGGGATGACTTATACGGGACTAACCATGTGCTATCTGAGATTGGATAGATAATTCATGCGTCTAATAATTTCATTACTTCAGCTTTTACGACATCCTTCATATTAGGATTTAAACGTCATTGGGGCTGGATATATTTACGAGGGTTATCTTCAAGAAATATTTTATGAGTACAAAAAGGTGGGTTGAGTCCTTGGATATCAGAAATTTGCCATGCTAATGCATGGCGATGTTGTTTTAACACTTCTATTAATTCAGACGTTTTTTTATCATTTAATTCGGCAGAAATGATAACAGGGAGTTTAGATTCGGCTTCAAGGAAAACATATTATAAATGTGCGGGAAGTGTTTTCAGCTAGAGGGTTGGTGGTTTTTCATACGAAGTTGGGGTTTTTATAGTTGTAGAAGTTAAGGATATAAAAGGTTCTGAAGGGTCATCGGTAGACATTTCTTGTGAAAGGGGTAAGTCTGCCAAGTCTGATTCTTCTATAGTTATTGAAAGTAAATCAGAATAGGGAAAACCATTTTTCCTCAAAAGAGGCTTCCGCAAGATAGCAGGAATCGTCGTTTATTAAAGAATTTTTCATAGAGGGATATATATCGATAGTAACCTCGTCATCTCCTACTCGTAAGAGAAGTCTACCGTTACTTACGTCTATTATCGCGCGAGAGGTTGCGAGAAAATGACGACCGAGAATTATGGGAACATCGGCGTATTCCTCTATGTTAAGTATAACAAAGTCTACCGGGAAGATAAACTTGTTTATTTTGACCAGAACATCCTCTACTATCCCTTTTGGATATTTAATAGAACGATCTGCTAACTGGATGCTCATTTTTGTTGGGCTGGGGTTACCTAATCCTAGTTTTTGAAAGAGCGAGTAGGGCATTAAATTTATGCTAGCACCTAAATCTGCTAACGCATTTTTTATTAATAGATTACCGAAGAGACACGGGATGGAAAATCGTCCCGGATCGTTTAATTTTGGCAGTAATTTATGTAATAAAACGGCTGAACATTTGGCGTTAAGGAAAACTCTTGAAATATCTTCGAGTTTCTTTTTATTTGGAAGTAACGCTTTTAAATATTTTGCGTATTTAGGCATATGTGCAATTGCCTCGTAGAAAGGTATATTGATTTGAATTTGTTTTAGCATTTTTAGAAAGTTTTTATATTGTTCATCTTCTCGTTCTTCTTTTAATTTAGATGGATAAGGTAAAACAACATGTGGGGAAGAAATTCACGGGGGTTGAGGAGGTAGAGACGTAACGGGAAGTGGTGTAGGAAGGCTAACCTTAACTTCTTTTTCTACCCTAACGGGTGGTGGTAGCTCCCTGCCACTTCGTAGTTTAACGGCTTGTCAACTTGATGGGTTACTAGAATGGCCAGTATCCCACGGATTTGGTTGCATTTTTCCTGGCAAATTACCAGGTTGGCGTTCCGATAGCATTTTTGAAATTTGTCCAATTTGTGTTTCTAAGTTTTTAATTGATCCGGTCAGGTTCCGGATATTGGACTCATTAATACTGACATATTTTGTAAATATGTCTTCTATCGGGGTTGTCCTAAATTGGTGCGGTTGTGGTGGTGGTATTTGTGGTTGTGGGGGTTGCGGTGCAAATCCACTTGGATTTGCTATCGGAGGGCCTTGAGCATTATTGGGGTTGCTCCATGAAAAATTAGGATTGTTTCTATATCCTGGATTATAAGAATTATTATTTGAGTTAATATTAGGATTATAGGAAGGTCTCTAAGAGTTCCCATATAATCGATTTCTTCAATTACATTATTATACGGATTCCAAGTAGTTGTCGCGGAGGAAGCAGATATTCCTGCCAATTGTTTAGTTAAATTTTCTAGTTGGAGTACTAAAGTAGAAGAAGTGTCGAGCTCATAAATCCCAGCTTGTTTAGGGCGTGACCTTTGCACGCTCCACTGGTACGCGTTCATGGCCATCTCCTCAAAGAGGGTTTGAGTGGCCTCGAGGGTTTTGTTATTGAGCGTGCCCCCAGCGGCAGCATTAATGGCTTGCCTGGTTTGAATATTCAAACCATTATAAAATATTTGTACCTGGAGCCAAGTTGGCAGTGCATGATATGGACACTGACGTAGATATTCCTTAAAACGTTCCCAAGTCTCATAAAGAGACTCGGACTCGCCTTGCACAAAGGAAGAAATATTCGCACGCAGACGTGCGGTTTTTGTAGGTGGAAAATACTTTGTAAGGAATTTTTCGGTCATTCAGCCCAAGTGGTAATAGATCCTCTGGGGAGAGAATCTAGCCACTGTTTGGCTTTCGTTCGTAGCGAAAAAGGAAATAGGCAAAGACGGATGGCATCATCAGTGACGCCATTTATCTTAAATGTGTCGCATATTTCTAAGAAGTTGGACAAGTGTGTGTTTGGATCTTCGTCGGGTAATCCATTGAATTGAACGGAATTTTGAATCATTTGGATTATACTCGATTTAATCTCGAAGTTATTATTAGCAATTGTTGGATGAACGATACTAGACCCGGTGTCATCTAAATTGGGTCGTGCATAATAAGACATGGTCCTTTGGGGGACCACCTCTGGCATTTGTTGTTGTTCTGCTGCCATTTCTTGTACGTGTGCGGTGTCTACGAACTCTTCCAGATTTAATACATGCTCTTGATTCAGAGATCGGAGGAGCCTGCGAAAGGTGCGAACGATTTCAGGATCAAGTTCAAGAGTTAAATCAGATGGAGTTCTGCAGGTCATACACTAAAAAAGACTTTTTGAGAAAAACAAAAAAACTTAAAAAGCAGGTTTTACATAAACACAGTTTTTATATAAACTAGTTTTTAAAATATATCTAAACACACAAATACAAACACACGAAAAGACTTAAAACGGAAAATAACTAAAAACAGGTTTTTTTATAGAAAACAGGTTTTCTATAAAAGAGGTTTTATAATAAAAAGCAGTTTTTATTATAAACTAGTTTTTTTAAGAAGAAAAGTTTTATATAAAATACGTTACAATAGAAGGTTAGGTTTTTTTTTGTTAGAATTCGTTAGTGGTTAATAAACTTGTTAATAAAAAGTTAGGTTTTATAAAAATAAAGTTTTAAATTCAGGGAATTTTATGTTTGTTTTATTTTTATAAAAACTAAGGTTTTTAAGTAACAAGAAAAAGAAAAGATAAAATTAATAGCGTTCTTTTATTTTCAAATATTAACACATATAAACTAATCCCCGTCAATGGTGCCAAAAAGCTTGATAAGTAAAGTTTGTTTTAAAGAAGATAGATTTGGTTTTATATAATCTTTTATGTATATAAGTCTATCTCTTTTTTTTACTTACTTATATCCTATGGATTAAGGCAAGAGTACCTATCGCATAGGACTATATTATTTTGTAGAAAATATCAAGGTCGTATTTTTTCTGGGATCGGTGTTAATTATTCTACTTTTTAAAACGGACTATTATTTTATCGAACGAACGGAGTGGATTGTATATAAAAAAAGTAAAAGAAAAAAATTATGTATACGTGATTTTATTAAGATAGGGACTTAGAAGGTAGTCCTCGATTTCAGAATTACTTTGAGAGAATATTAATTCACCTATTAAAGAACAACTTTATTCCTTAATTACCTAACTTAATGAGAGGGTCCCTTTCGTAGCATCACTGACTCGGAAGTATGACCGGCGAGGCTTGCGTTTAAAATGGGTTAACGTAAATGTAGTGTCTCTTCACCTGGTATATGATCAATTAACAGAAAACCTTAGTTAGGATAACTAGAAAGTAGAGTTGAAATAGTCGAAAATAATATCCAGCCCAGAGCTCATCTTGACCAAGTGCTACGGGTTCTTAGCCTCTTCTCAGGATGGGGGCGGTATAAAGTACAGAAAATAATATCTACCTATCTATTTTAATCAAGGACTTAAGCTTTCGCTTCGTATTTCATACGGGATAGGGTAGTAAAATCTAAAATTTTACAGAGCTTTCGCACTATCTTAATCCAGGTCATAGGCTTTCAGCTCGCCCTTCATTCGGGATAGTATGAAATAATAAGGTTTTGAAAATAATTTTGAAAACAACTTCACGCTATCTTAATCCAGGACATAAGCAGAGCTTCGCCTTTCATTCGGGATAGTATGAAAAAAAAATAAAGGTGAGTAAAACTGAAAATAAAACAGTAAATACTCAGAATTAAATTTGAAAGAGTCTATTTTATAAAGTCCAAAAATTATTACAACTTTCTCAAAAGCTGAAAAGAAAGCTAAAATATTACAACATACAGAACTTTTGAATACTTGAAAGCTACTACCAGTTCCTTGTCAGAGAGCTGGGGAGTCCTAACAGTTCTTAAGGAAGCAGCTGGTGTTCGAATAATTTTACAAAGCTCTGGACCTCTATTTATAGAAAAAAATAAATGCTTTTCGAAAAGCACTTTTGGAAAAGTTGCCAAACAGCTTATAGAAAAGCTGCCAAACAGCTTTCGCAATAGCTGAAAATCAGCTTATGGGACAGCTGGCTATTGGATAGCTTGACACGTGGCGGCTTGGATAAGGATGGAGCAGACTTGGAAGCTGAGTTGGCTGGCTGGATAAGGATGGCGGGTCGGGCTGGAAGCTGGCGGGTTGCAGGTCCTGGCAGCTGGCGGGTCGCGGGCTGCGGGCTACGGGCTGGAATAAATCCATTCAAAAATTGCGCTGGTCTGGTCTCGATCCCAAGGAACCAGAGAGAACAACTTGACACCAGTTCAATAGGCCAACTAATCAATTCTGTGAAATACAGAAACATGATTTATATATTATGTATTTCAAGATTTATACATATAGAATAATTATCGTATTATTTTGTTATAAAATTCCAAGTATATATAAATATTATATATACATTCAAATCTAATATATATATTCATATGATAAAATTATTTTTTTCATAGTTTTAAATTTTTTTATTTACATATATAGATATAGTTTTATATAGTATATATATATTTTTATATACCTTTATTTAATATAATTAATAGGTTTAATTTTAACTTTATATATATACATATAATGATATATTAATTATATATATACTATTATTATTATAAACTATGATTATCATTATTATTAAATAATATAATTATTATTATATACTAAATACTATAATTATTTTATTATTATTATTATATATATATTATATACTATATGAAAGTAGTATAAATATTTATATTATTATCATAACTTTACTATTATAGTTAATATTTATTATAATAGTTATAATCTACTTTTATTTTTATTTTATATATAAATTGTTGAAGCCAAAATTGGCTTCTGTGGAGTTCGGGGTCCCAAAAGAGGGGTGACCGCGCACCTACTACCCTCAAGCGAACGATCTAGGCACAAGATTAGGAACACAAGGGACAGACCCAAGGTCTTAGCGTGGAGGACCCACCGCATACCCGGAAGACTAACGAACTCTTCCCCTCCCAAGCCAAAAGCTGAGCTAAGACACCTTCGGACGGCGCTCTCGGCCAACTGGAACATCAAAGGAGGGTCTCAAGACCAACTCTATACTATCCAGATATGTCTCCTTGGGTCTACACAAAATACTGCTCACCCGCCCTACTGATGGCGCAAACTCGCCGAGCAATTCCACGACACGCTGCATAAGTTGGGCCACTAAAAACATAATTCCGCTATTCTAACAGACTGCCAACAGGCCATTAGGGGCTTCCCGACAACTATACCTCGGGGCCCCCACGAGGCGAGCGGTTCACGAGCACACCACTCGCCCAAGACGGAAGGAGTAAACCATACATAAACAGAGCATCACAGATATTAAAAGAATATTACAGGAATATGAATTCTATACTTCGGCACGCAGGCCGACAATATAAGAAAAATAGGCCTTCGAGGGCAGGCACAAGCTTGGGATTAAGCCCGCTACTCCCCGATTGGTACTGCAACACCTGTACGCCAACGTCTCGACAAGCGGCGGTCAGCTAAACGCCAGTTGGTTAACATAAGCTGGCCGAACATATTGCACATACCCCTTTTTCGGGGCTATGGTGCGCATTCCCTACAAATGGAAAATATACAACTTCCTCGGAGTCTTCTCCGGGAACCCCAGAATATCACCAATCTGGCTCGCACGTCCGGATGGGCTTCACACAGCATGCTTAAACCCGTACTCACGCTTCCGGGTGCTAACACAGTTAATTGCAGGGACGTACACGTCAACCCGTCGGAGAGCTCCCTTCCTCCACCCGTTGGTGGAGAGGGGCTTCCATGCAAATATGGAAACTGAGGGATTCACCTGCCCAAGTAGAAATTTCGTTACCCTTGACGAGTGTTTGGCAGGGCCGCAACCGCGCTCATTGCTCGAGGCTCCACGTCTAGCGTCCGTAGTGGTTGTCCATGCTCGGATCCGACCACCGTGGGAGAGTTGAAAGCTCCGAAAGATTTTTTTACCACCATGGACGAGCCTCTCCATGGTCGACCGTGCTCCAAGTGGTCGGCCGCTGCTGTACGAGGCCGATCCCGGCTCCAAGTGGCCGACCTCTACTGTACGAGACCGATCCCGGCTCCAAGTGGTCGGCCTCTGCCCTAGGAGGCGACGGGTGGAAAGAAGGGAGGCGGCGTCGGGCTCTACTGCAGGCCGGCGGGACAGAGGGAGAGAGAGAGCCGGGGTTGGGGCTGCTTTGCTTAGGCGGCAGCGGCGGAGAGAGGGATGTGGGGGCGAGCGGCTGCTGTTGATGGCCGGAGAGAGGGATGCGGGGAGGCGGGGCTCTGCTGTTGGCCGAGAGAGAGATATGCGGGGAGGCGGGGCTCTGCTGTTGGCCGAGAGAGAGAGAGGGAGTCGGGTGGTGGCTCGGACTGAGAGAGAGAGAGGTGGCCGGGGAGGAGAAGGGGAGGCGGCGCGCTGCTGCTGTTGGCCGACGGGAGAGGAGAAGGGGAGGCGGGCGGCTGTCTGCTTCGGCCGAACCCTAGTCGGGAGAGAACCCGATGCCCGATGCCTTCCTTACTTTTTCTTTTCTTCCCTGTCCCCTGTATCCCATCTCCCCCTTCTTTCCTTCTTCCTTCTTTTTATTTCTCTGTTTTCCCCTTTCTTTATTTCCTTTTTGCTTTTTCTTTGCTTCTCCTGTCCGTACCCCCCTGCTGCTCCCTCTTCTTTGCTTTCTTTTTTCCTTTTCTTTTTTGTTGACCTCCTGTACCGAGCTCCCCCTATTTCCCTCTTTCTTCTTCTCTTTTATTTTTTCCTGTACCCGATGCCATCCCCTCTGCTGCCTTTTCTTTATCCAACCTCCTCCCTCTTTTATCAAATCTCATATAATATATATAATATAATATATATAATATAATATATATATATAATATAATATAATATATATATATTATAATACTAAACATATATATTATATATTAAAAGATTATGCCCATGGAACCTTCGTACGCACGCACGAGCACCCACACGTCTTCGAACGGGGCAGCACCACATTGCCCTCATAGCACGCCCCAAGTCTGCCACTTGGGGAGGATCCCGCTCGGCCGGATACGGGGTTGTACACAATCCCCGCTCTTTTCGAGGTTGGTACAAGCTCGGAAATAAATGTCCAACCCCAATTATCCGGCGAGTGGGAGCCGTCCCAAAGAAAAATTTTGGGAGAATCCAAAATTTGCATTTAAAACAATAATCTCTTTGTGCCCCTCTTGATGAGTATCACTTTCACAATCCTGTTGGATATTTCAACAAGAGTATCACTAGCCCGTGGTTTTCCTCCTATGCTCATCATCCACAACATACACACTAAACAATGAACTCTAACTCAACTATTAATCCACTCCCTTTATAGAGGGAAAAAGGCATGCTGGTGCCTAAAGATCAAATATCCCTGAAATAGAAATAACTACAATACTAGAATCTACTGAAAAAATCACTATTTGCCCACGCCTTTATGAGTGGCCCTTACTAGTATCGTTGAAACGTTCACTGTCTATTCCTCCAAGATTCAAAGTTGCCCTTACAGATTTAAAGAACTAGAAATAAAAATAACCTTTTCCTGATATCAGTCGCATGATACCTTCACACAAAATCCGGTTGTAAACATAATTGAGGTAAGGGTCGCCTATCCAACTTTCAAGCATGAAGATAGACATAGGATGACGGTGATCCCATAAAAAATTTTGAACATACCATAAGGTTTTTGCTCTTGAAAAAATCAGTATTTCTTCAAATCTTGAAAATTGACCAGTTTTAAAAACAAAACTTCCTTCTTCTTAAGAATAACATAAAACGAGTACTCTTGGTAAGGACCCGACCGCGTGACTCTCAAAGCTAAGGAGGCAGGGTCAATTCTTTTAAGAAGAAAAAGTTTGTCATTCTTGTGACACGTTCTTAGCTCCCCATTATTTTTTCCACGATTACTTAATTGTTCAAAGTCACGATATGTATGAGGTACATGGTCAATATAAAACAAACACTTGAGAGCAAATCTCTTTCAAAGGGAAATTAAGGGAATAAAAACAAATTATTCAAATCATTCTTTTTGCGTGCAGCATATCATGGGAACCAAACATATCCCTCCACAAACCAAACCTATCCCCCACATGCGAGCCTTTGGACCTGCCAGCTAGATGAGAGCCTGCGCAGTGGGTCTACCTGGGGCCGAGCCGAGCTCGGGGTACCGATGACGTTCTCAAACCAACCAAACCTATCCCCCACAGGCGAGCCTTCGGACCTGCCAGCTAGATGAGAGCCTGCGCAGCGGGTCTACCTGGGGCCGAGCCGAGCTCGGGGTGCTGATGAAGATTCCACAACCAAAGCCTATCCCCCACAGGCGAGGCTACGGACCTGCCATCTAAATGAGAGCCTGCGCAGCGGGTCTACCTGGGGCCGAGCCGAGCTCGGGGTGCCGATGAAGATTCCACAACCAAATCCTATCCCCCACAGGCGAGCCTACGAACCTGACATCTAGCTGAGATCCTGCGCAGCGGGTCTACTTGGGGCCGAGCCGAGCTCGGGGTGCCGATGAAGATTCCACAACCAAAGCCTATCCCCCACAGGCGAGCCTACGGACCTGCCAGCTAGATGAGAGCATGCACAACGGGTCTACCTGAGGCTGAGCCGAGTTCGGGGTGCCGATGAAGATTCCACAACCAAAGCCTATACCCCACAAGCGAGCCTACGGACCTGCCAGCTAGATGAGAGCCTGCGCAGCGGGTCTACCTGGGGCCGAGCAGAGCTCGGGGTGCCGATGAAGATTCCACAACCAAAACCTATCCCCCACAGGCGAGCCTACGGACCTGCCAGCTAGATGAGAGCTTGCGCAGCGGGTCTACCTGGGGCCGAGCCGAGCTCGGGGTGCCGATGAAGATTCCACAACCAAAACCTATCCCCCACAGGCGAGCCTACGGACCTACCAGCTAGATGAGAGCCTGCGCAGTGGGTCTACCTGGGGTCGAGATGAGCTCGGGGTGCCGATGAAGATTCCACAACCAAAGCCTATCCCCCACAAGCGAGACTACGGACCTGCCAGCTATATGAGAGCCTGCGCAGCAGGTCTACCTGGGGCCGAGCCGAGCTCGGGGTGCTGATGTAGATTCCACAACCAAAGCCTATCCCCCACAGGCGAGCCTACAGACCTGCTAGCTAGATGAGAGCCTGCGCAGCGGGTCTACCTAGGGCCGAGCCGAGCTCGGGGTGCCGATGAAGATTCCACAACCAAAGCCTATCCCCCACAAGCGAGATTACGGACCTGCCAGCTAGATGAGAGCCTGCACAGCAGGTCTACCTGGGGCCGAGCCGAGCTCGGGGTGCCGATGTAGATTCCACAACCAAAGCCTATCCCCCACAGGCGAGCCTACAGACCTGCCAGCTAGATAAGAGCCTGCGCAGCGGGTCTACCTAGGGCCGAGCCGAGCTCGGGGTGCCGATGAAGATTCCACAACCAAAGCCTATCCCCCACAGGCGAGCCTACGAACCTGCCAGCTAGATGAGAGCCTGCGCAGCGGGTCTACCTGGGGCCGAGCCAAGCTCGGGGTGCCGATGAAGATTCCACAACCAAAGACTATCCCCCACAGGCGAGCCTACGAACCTGCCAGCTAGATGAGAGCCTGCGCAGCGGGTCTACCTGGGGCCGAGCCAAGCTCGGGGTGCCGATGAAGATTCCTCAACTAAAGCCTATCCCCCATAGGCGAGCCTACGGACCTGCCAGCTAGATGAGAGCCTGCGCAACGGGTCTACCTGGGGCCGAGCCGAGATCGGGGTGCCAATGAAGATTCCACAACAAAACCTATCCCCCACAGGCGAGCCTACGGACCTGCCAGCTAGATGAGAGCATGCGCAGCGGGTCTACCTGGGGCCGAGCCGAGCTCGGGGTGCCGATAAAAATTCCACAACCAAAGCCTATCACCCACATGCGAGCCTACAGACCTGCCAGCTAGATGAGAGCCTGCGCAGCGGGTCTACCGGGGGCCGAGCCGAGATCGGGGTGCCGATGAAGATTCCATAACCAAAGCCTATCCCCCACAGGAGAGTATACGGACCTTCCAGCTAGATGAGATCCTGCACAGCGGGTCTACCTAGGGCCGACCCGAGCTCGGGGTGCGGATGAAGATTCCACAACCAAAGCCTATCCCCCACAGGAGAGCCTACGGACCTGGCAACTAGATGAGAGCCTACGCAGCGGGTCTACCTAGGGCCGAGCCGAGCTCGGGGTATCGATGAAGATTCCACAACCAAAGCCTATCCCCCACAAAAGAGCCTACGGACCTGCCAGCTAGATGAGAGCCTGCGCAGCGGGTCTACCTGGGGTCGAGCCGAGCTCGGGTTACCGATGAAGATTCCATAACCAAAGCCTATCCCCCACAGGCATGCTTACAGACCTGCCAGCTAGATGAGAGCCTACGCAGCGGGACTACCTGGGGCCGAGCCGAGCTCGGGTTGCCGATGAAGATTCCACAACCAAAGCCTATCCCCCACAGGAGATCCTACGGACCTGCGACCTAGATGAGAGCCTGCACAGTGGGTCTACCTGGGGCCGAGCCGAGCTCGGGGTGCCGATGAAGATTCCTCAACCAAATACTATCCCCCACAGGGCAGCCTACGGACCTGCCAGCTAGATGAGAGCCTGCGCAGCGGGTCTACCTGGGGCCGAGCCGAGCTCGGGGTGCCGATGAAGATTCCCCAACCAAAGCCTATCCCCCACAGGCGAGCCTACGGACCTGCCAGCTAGATGAGAGCCTGCGCAGCAGGTCTACCTGGGGCCGAGCCGAGCTCGGGGTGCCAATGAAGATTCCACAACCAAAGCCTATCCCCCACAGGCGAGCCTACGAACCTGCCAGCTAGATAAGAGCCTGCGCAGCGGGTCTACTTGGGGCCGAGCCGAGCTTGGGGTGCCGATGAAGATTCCACAACCAAAGCCTATCCACCACAGGCAAGCCTACGGACCTGCCAGCTAGATGAGAGCCTGTGCAGCGGGTCTACCTGGGGCAGAGCCGAGCTCGGGGTGCCGATGAATATTCCACAACCAAAACCTATCCCCCACAGGCGAGCCTACGGACCTGCCAGCTAGATGAGAGCCTACGCAGCGGGTCTACCTGCGGCCGAGCTGAGCTCGGGGTGCCTATGAAGATTCCTCAACCAAATCCTATCCCCCATAGGAGAACCAACGGACCTGCCAGCTAGATGAGAGCCTCTACAGCAGGTATATCTGGGGCAGAGCCGAGCTCGGGGTGCCGATGAAGATTCCACAACCAAAACATATCCCCCACAGGCGAGCCGACGGACCTGCAAGCTAGATGAGAGCCTGCGCAATGGGTCTACCTGGGGCCGAGCCGAGCTCGGGGTGCCGATGAAGATTCCAAAACCAAAACCTATCCCCCACAGGTGAGCCTACGGACCTACCAGCTAGATGAGAGCCTGCGGAGTGGATCTACCTGGGGCCGAGCTGAGCTCGGGGTGCCGATGAAGATTCCACAACCAAAGCCTATCCCCCACAAGCGAGACTATAGACCTGCCAGCTAGATGAGAGCCTGCGCAGCGGGTCTACCAAGGGCCGAGCCGAGCTCGGGGTGCCGATGTAGATTACACAACCAAAGCCTATCCCCCACATGCGAGCCTACAGACCTGCTAGGTAGATGAGAGCCTGCGCAGCGGGTCTACCTGGGGCCGAGCTGAGCTCGTGGTGCCAATGAAGATTCCATAACCAAAGCCTATCCCCCACAGGCGAGCCTACGAACCTGCCAGCTAGATAAGAGCCTGCGCAGCGGGTCTACCTGGGGCCGAGCCGAGCTCGGGGTGCCGATGAAAATTCCACAACCAAAGCCTATACCCCACAGGCGAGCCTACGGACCTGCCAGCTAGATGAGAGCCTGCGCAGCGGGTCTACCTGGGGCCGAGCCGAGCTCGGGGTACCGATGAAGATTCCATAACCAAAGCCTATCACCCACAGGTGCGCCAACAGACCTGCCAGCTAGATGAGAGCCTGCGCAGCGGGTCTACCTAGGGTCGAGCTGAGCTCGGGGTGCCGATGAAGATTCCACAACCAAAGCCTATCCCCCACAGGCGAGCCTACGGACTTGCCACCTAGATGAGAGCCTGCGCAGTGGGTCTACCTGGGGCCGAGCCGAGCTCGGGGTGCCGATGAAGATTCCTCAACCAAAGCCTATCCCCCACAGGCGAGCCTACGGACCTGCCAGCTAGATGAGAGCATGCGCAGCGGGTCTACCTAAGCCGAGCCGAGCTCGGGGTGCCGATGAAGATTCCACAACCGAAGCCTATCCCCCACAGGCGAGCCTACAGACCTGCCAGCTAGATTAGAGCCTGCGCAGCGGGTCTACCTGGGGCCGAGCCGAGCTCGGGGTGCCGATGAAGATTCCACAACCAAAGCCTATCCCCCAAACGCGAGCCTACGGACCTGCCAGCTAGATAAGAGCATGCGCAGCAGGTCTACCTGGGGCCGAGCCGAGCTCGGGGTGCCGATGAGGATTCCACAACCAAAGCCTATCCACCATAGGCGAGCCTACGGAACTGCCAGCTAGATGAGAGCCTGCGCAGCGGGTCTACCTGGGGCAGAGCCGAGCTCGGGGTGCCGATGTAGATTCCACAACCAAAACCTATCCCCCACAGGCGAGCCGACGGACCTGCCAGCTAGATGAGAGCCTGCGCAACGGGTCTACCTGGGGCCTAGCCGAGCTCGGGGTGCCGATGAAGATTCCACAACCAAAACCTATCCCCCACAGGCGAGCCTACGGACCTTCCAGCTAGATGAGAGCCTGCGCAGTGGGTCTACTTGGGGCCGAGCTGAGCTCGGGGTGGCGATGAAGATTCCACAACCAAAGCCTATCCCCCACAAGTGAGACTACGGACCTGCCAGCTAGATGAGAGCCTGCGCAACGGGTTTACCTGGGGCCGAGCTGAGCTCGGGGTGCCGATGTAGATTACACAACCAAAGCCTATCCCCCACAGGCGAGCCAACAGACCTGCCAGCTAGATGAGAGCCTGCGTAATGGGTCTACCTGCGGCCGAGCCGAGCTCGGGGTGCCGATGAAGATTCCACAACCAAAGCCTATCCCCCGCAGGCGAGCCTACGAACTTGCCAGCTAGATGAGAGCCTGCGCAGCGGGTCTACCTGGGGCCGAGCCGTGCTCGAGGTGCTGATGAAGATTCCATAACCAAAGCCTATCCCCCACAGGCGAGCCTACGTACCTGCCAGCTAGATGAGAGCCTGCGCAGCGGGTCTACCTGGGGCCGAGCCGAGCTCGAGGTGCCGATGAAGATTCCACAACCAAATTCTATCCCCCACAGGCGAGCCTACGAACCTACCAGCTAGATGAGAGCCTGCGCAGCGGGTCTACCTGGGGCCGAGCCGAGCTCGGGGTGCCGATGAAGATTCCACAACCAAAACCTATCCCCCACAGGCAAGCATATGGACCTGCCAGCTAGATGAGAGCCTGCGCAGCGGGTCTACTTGGGGCCGAGCCGAGCTCAGGGTGCCGATGAAGATTCCACAACCAAAGCCTATCCCCCACAGGCGAGCCTACGGACCTGCCAGCTAGATGAGATCCTGCGAAGCGGGTCTACCTGGGGCGATCCGAGCTCGGGGTGCCGTTGAAGATTCCACAACCAAAGCCTATCCCCCACAGGCGAGCCTACAGACCTGCTAGCTAGATGAGAGCCTGCGCAGCGGGTCTACCTGAGGCCAAGCCGAGCTCGGGGTGCCGATGAAGATTCCTCAACCAAAGCCTATCCCCCACAAGCGAGCCTACGGACCTGCCAGCTAGATGAGAGCCTGCGCAGCGGGTCTACCTGGGGCCGAGCCGAGCTCGGCGCACCAGAACTGTTGAAGCCAAAATTTGACTCCGACAAATGTTCGCAAAACAGGGGCATAGCCGACACCTACTTGGCCTAAGCTCCGACCTCCGACTGGTCGTGAAGGACTAGAAAACTGGCCCAAAACTGCACCATAGTATTGAAGCCAAAATTGGCTTCTGTGGAGTTCAGGGTCCCAAAAGAGGGGTGACTGTGCACCTACTACCCTCAAGCGAATGATCTAGGCACAAGATTAGGAACACAAGGGACAGACCCAAGGTCTCAGCGTGGAGGACTCACCGCATACCCAGAAGACTAATGAACTCTTCCCCTACCAAGCCAAAAGCTGAGCTAAGACACCATCGAAGGGCGCTCTCGGCCGACCGGAACATCTAAGGAGGGTCTCAAGACCAACTCTCTCCTATCCAGATATGTCTCCTTGGGTCTACACAAAATACTGCTCACCCGCCCTACTGATGGCACAAACTTGCCGAGTAATTCCACGACACGCTGCCCAAGTTGGGCCACTAACAGCGTAATTCCTCTATTCTAACAGACTGCCAACAGGCCATTAGGGGCTTACCGGCAACTATACCTCGGGGCCCCCACGAGGCAAGCGCTTCACGAGCACACCACTCGCCCAAGATGGAAGGAGTAAACCATACATAAACAGAGCATCACAGATATTAAAAGAATATTACAGGAATATGAATTCCATACTTCGGCACGCAGGCCGGCAATATAAGAAAAATAGGACTTCGAGGGCGGGCACAAGCTTGGGCTTAAGCACGCTACTCCCCGATTGGTACTGCAACACCTGTACGCCAACGTCTTGACAAGAGGCGGTCAGCTAAATGCCAGTTGGTTAACATAAGCTGGCCGAACATATTACACATACCCCTTTTTCGGGTCTATGGTGCGCATTCCCTGCAAATGGAAAATATACAACTTCCTCGGATTCTTCTCCGGGAACCCCAGAACATCACCAATCCGGCTTACACATCCGGATGGGCTTTACAAAGCATGCCTAAACCCGTACTCATGCTTCCAGGTGCTAACATAGTTAATTGCAGGGACGTACACGTCAACCCGTCGGAGAGCTCCCTTCCTCCACACGTTGGTGGAGAGGGGCTTCCATGCAAATATGGAAACTGAGGGCTTCGCCTGCCCAAGTAGAAATTTCGTTACCCTTGATGCGTGTTTGGCAGGGCCGCAACCGTGCTCATTGCCCGAGGCTCCACGTCTAGCGTCCGTAGTGGTTGTCCATGCTCAGATCCGACCACCGTGGGAGAGTTGAAAGCTCCGAAAGATTTTTTTCCCTCCATGGCCGAGCCTCTGCATGGTCGACTGTGCTCCAAGTGGCTGGCCGCTGCTGTACGAGGCCGATACCGGCTCTAAGTGGCCGGCCTCTACTGTACGAGACTGATCCCGGCTCCAAGTGGTCGGCCTCTACCCTAGGCGGCGACGGGAGGAAAGAAGGGAGGCGCGGTCGGGCTCTGCTGCAGGCCGGCGGGACAGAGAGAGAGAGAGAGCCGGGGTTGGGGCTACTTTGCTTAGGCGGCAGCGGTGGAGAGAGGGATGTGGGGGCGGGCGGCTACTGTAGACGGCCGGAGAGAGGGATGCGGGGAGGCGGGGCTCTACTGTTGGCCGAGAGAGAGAGATGCGGGGAGGCGGGGCTCTGCTGTTGGCCGAGAGAGAGAGAGAGGGAGTCGGGTGGTGGCTCGGGCTGAGAGAGAGAGAGAGGCAGCCGGGGAGGAGAAGGGGAGGCGGCGCGCTGCTGATGTTGGCCGACGAAAGAGGAGAAGGGGAGGCGGGCGGCTGTCTGCTTCGGCCGAACCCTAGTCGGGAGAGAACCCGATGCCCGATGCCTTCCTTGATTTTTCTTTTCTACCCTGTCCCCTGTACCCCATCTCCCCCTTCTTTCCTTCTTCCTTCTTTTTATTTCTCTATTTTCCACTTTCTTTATTTCCTTTTTGCTTGTTCTTTGCTTCTCCTGTCCGTACCCCCCTGCTGCTCCCTCTTCTTTGCTTTCTTTTTTCCTTTTCTTTTTTGTTGACCTCCTGTACCGAGCTCCCCCTATTTCCCTCTTTCTTCTTCTCTTTTATTTTTTCCTGTGCCCGATGCCATCCCCTCTGCTGCCTTTTCTTTATCCAACCTCCTCCCTCTTTTATCAAATCTCATATAATATATATAATATAATATATATAAAATATAATATATATATACAATATAATATATATATTATAATACTAAACATATATATTATATATTAAAAGATTATGCCCATGGAACCTTCGCACGCACACATGAGCACCCGCACGTCTTCGAACGTGGCAGCACCACATTGCCGCTCATAACACGCCCCAAGTCCGCCACTTGGGGAGGATCCCGCTCGGCCGGATACGGGGTTGTACACAAATATTATATAAATACAATAATTATATATTTTATTTAACTTATATCTAAACAACGTATATTTTTTATAATATATTATTTAATTTCTAAAAATATTTATTTAGAGAATAAAAAAACAAGCCATTTATTCAAAACTTTTCATAAAATATTACAAATTATATTTAGAAATTAAACTAAATGTATACTAAAATGTTTATAAATAACTACTCATCATTGTTCTTGAAGGTTACGGTGCATATCTGAAGGATTGTTACATTCTTTAGTTTTCTAACTTCTTGAATCTTCAGATCCAGTAATTTTGCTGATTCTGAAGCAACAAGCGTTAAAGAAATAATTTCCTAAGCCTATGGTTTGGCTAGGAGCTTGATTTTTTTAGAGCCTGCATAAGTGCACCATAATTTTCAATCAATTGATTGATGACTCCTTCAGATTCTGGTCCATCATCATCACTTGATGCAGAAGCACAAGAATATGGAAATGATTCATAATCTGAACAAGTAGAGCTAGTAATAGAAATTACCTTGCTTGGACCAGGCTGATCCTGGCTGATTTCTTCATCTGACCTAGCCATCAACCCAAGGCAACAACTGTCTTCTTTAGAATCCACCTATGAATCACCATTAGATTGTGATAGAGGGGCCCTGTCTTCAATCCTGGCAGCAAGATGAACCTTCTCAGCTTCTTCTAGTAAAGCAACCAACCTTTTGATGCAGTCTGCGTCTACAGCTCCTTCTTCAGTAGAGTACAACCCAATGTAGGCTACTTCTTCATCTTCTGACTCTGATGAGGAGGAGTCAGTCCAGCTTCTTTGCTTCTTGGCAATGATGGATTTATCCTTCTTACCATTTTGCTGGTGGTGCTTTTTCTCACTATGTTCCTTTCTTTTGATTAGGCAGTCGACTATCACATGCCCAGGTATTCTACAATGATAACAAGTCATGTTAGATGAAACATTTTTACTAGTTTTGGAACCATACCTGTCCTCCTAAGAGGGTTTTCTTCTTCCCTTGTAATAGTATTCCTTGGGATGAGAGGAGGTGGAAGGCCTGCCTCTCCAATGCTTCTTATTTAAGAAATTCTGAAATAGCCCGGAGAAGGCAGCAAAATCTTCATCAGACCATTGACAGTCTGATGTGCTGTTCTCTAATTTTTTAGAATTAGATTCATCATCTCTCCTTGGTGGAGAGAGAGTCTTTCTTCTGCCTTTGATGGAGCCTTCAGCTTTGAATGCTACAGACTTGTCTCTTGCCTGAGGCTTGTTCTAGTTTGAAAAGTTGTAAATATACGTATTTTTACATATGTTAATTAAGTCATTTTAATTTATTTTCGTTATTTTTACTTAATTTTGTTCAATAAAATGCTTCTTTTTTGTAAATATTTTCTAACTTAGTTGTAAATTTATTTTCTAAACTTTTTTAGAAACATTGTCAAAAATGCATAGTACACGCTCATGTACTTCAGGTCACGCCCATGACCTGGGCATGTACCTTCAATTTCAAATGAAATCAGCCGCCGCAAAGAAATTACTGAACATGCCCCCCGACACGCCCATGTCGGATGTGACACGGCTGCGACCAATCCCATGACACACCCTCTACGATTTCTCACACAATGATCGTCGACCCGACCCAACACACCCGTGTCAAGATGCGACACGGGCATGACCTCTCCACCTGGCCCGACAAGACATCGCCGGCGACTTGTTGACGTGACGCCATCCCCGGATCAACCTTCCTGACATGCCCATGACAAATAGAGTCACTCCCGCCACATGTACATCCGCAAGTCAAACCATTTATCAAATTTCATCAATGACTCTTGAATAGTGCTTACACGCCCCCTACCCTACACGCTCGGGACCTAGGGTGTGTACCTTAAAACTTTTGCCTATAAATTAAAAATTTCTATAAGGATTTCATTTCTTTTCTTTTGGACCATTTTGCGTTAGGGAGGTGCTACTCTAATGCTTTTCAATGCTATGTAAGGGAAATTTCTCCCCCTCTATATAGCTTTTGTTTTTAGCTTTCGTTGTAATCCTTCTTTTACTTAATAAAATACGTTTTTTTTTCTTTCCTTATCTGGTTTTCGAATGCATCTGAGCACCCTACCTAAGCAATCTTATTTTTGTTTTATCTTTATTTTTATTATCTTTAAAATGGGTGTGTGCGTGTATGAGTATAAATTTAAGATTTTAGGTTCGCGTTATTTCATTTACTTAGATTCGTTTAGTGTTAGGATTTTTTCGTATTCTTTATTTTCATCCTTATAAATTTATAAAAATTATTTTAAAAGTGGTTTTGTTGTTTTCATTTTACTTAGACTTTTTAGTTCTATAAAACTTTTCATTCTTTTACCTTTCTTCCATTCTAAGCATTTTTATAGAGTTATAAAAATGGATTAGCTGTCGTTTTAATTTTTCGAACAACTTCATTTTTGCTTTTATTTTTAAGAACTTTTGCTCATTTAATTTTTATTTCTTCGTTTTATGCATTTCTATCACATTCTAGCGGTAGAAATGTATTTGTTTTAATTTTTGGAGCACCTTGATTTCCCCTTTATTTGCAAAACTTTTTGCTTCTTTAATTTTTATTTTTCCTTTTTATGCATTTCTACCACATTCTAGCGGTGGAGATGTATTTGTTTTAATTTTTTGAGCACTTTGATTTTCTTATTTGTTCGCGTGTGTGCGTGCGTGTATGAGTTAATTTTGATCTTTTTCTTTCATTCCTGTAGAGTGAGTGTGTGTGTTTTACTTTATGTAGAATGCATGTGTGTGTTTTTATTTCAGTAGAGTGGGTGTGTTTTAATTTCTGTAGTGTTTTTTTATTTCAGTAGAGTGGAGTTTTAATTTCTATTGTGTGTGTTTTTATTTCAGTAGAGTGGGTGCGTTTTCAATTTCAGTAGAGTGAGTGTGTGTCTTTCAATTTCTGTTGAGTGAGTGTGTGTGTTTTACTTTATGTCGAGTGTGTGCGTGTGACTTAATGTCTGTAGAGTCTGTGCGTTTTCATTTCTGTAGAGTGCGTGTGTGTATGCATTTATTTTCTCCTACTCGTTTGAGTAAGACTCGCTTTAATTTCAGTCCTACTCGTTTGAGTAGGACTTGTCTTTTACTTCTTTCATTTCCCGCCTACTCATTTGAGTATGACTCACAATTTTCTGCTTTCTTTCATACTTTATTTTACTGCTTTCATTTTCTGCTTTAATTTTATCATTTTTTTCCCGCAAGCCGTCCCAATTCCAATGAGTGGCTAACCAATCTTATCACTCAGTATCGAAGAGCATTGGGAGAGATAAAATAGATTTAAATATTAAAGGTTCTGTTTTTCTAATTAATTAAATTTCTTAAGGTTTGTCCCGGGTATACGATGCGCAGAACCACATATCGATGTGTGTGCTCTATTTCCTTACTTCATACGCTACCTAGCCGAGAGGCCGTGCGTATGGATCGATCACCACTTGGAAAATGGAGTTCCACACAAACCCTCGAGAGATGAGGCGCAGAACTCTACCGTATTGGGTTCCCCACCCAGTAGCGGGGTTTTTAGCGTAATGCGGGCATTAAGAGGAATCATTCGTCGGATGAGAGCCCGGTCGAATAGTCTTGATGTTCAGGTGAGCGATAGTCCTAGAGATAGGAGAGTTTATTTTTGTGGAACCTCCACGGCCAAGTCTCCGCCTTAATTAATTGGAAATTTAGGATCTCTTTTTATTAAAAGTTTATTTTAGTTCAAATTCTTTTAGATACAGTTGCGTTAATTTATTCATCGGCTCCATTTTTAATGCTTTTATTTTCTGCTTATATATATATATATAAATAATTTCACGAAAAGATATATTTCGGTAAAATAATAGTCCCCTCTAGGGAAGAGTAGAAATAATCAACCCGACCCCCAGAACAATATGACCCCGATATTCCTCACCGGAATATCCTGTACTACACGCGATAGGTGCACTTGCCTCCTTTCGTTAAAACTCGATTTCAACTATTTTATATCCAAATAATAAATCTGTGCGCCCCTTCTTCCTAAATAAAACCAAATCTGCCTTTTTTTTAAATAAACCACCCGGGGCACCGCGTGTCCTAAATAATTTTTTGGGTTTTAAGCGCCCATCAAGTTTTTGGCGTCGTTGCTGGGGAATTTTCGTGTCGTTATTTCAAACTCTGCAAATCTATTAATTTTACCTATTTTTATTTATATACATATATATAAAAAAATGGCCAACACAATAATAATAATAATAGTAATAATAATAATAATAATAATAATAATAAAACTACTTAAAAAAACTTAAAGAAAAAAAGAGAGTTTATTTTATACTTATTATTTCATATATATATTTATCTATAAAAAACACAAAAATGAAATAGTGCAGTTTCCCAAAAAAATTTTAAAAACTATAAAACTAACGACTTGAAAAACCTATAAAACCAAAAAAAATTCTAAACACTAACAAAATGAACAAAAAAAACTATAAAACTCTAAAAATTTGCATTCTTTTTTTATGAAAACACTAAAAAAAATCTAAAAACTAAAAACCAAAAAAATCTAAAAACTAAAAAACCAAAAAAAAAAACTTCAAAATCTAGAAAACTTAAAAAACACTAAAAACCCACAAACAAAAAAAAAATTTTAACACCAAAAACACTAAAAACCCAAAAACCTACGAACAAAATAAACTAACTACAAAAAACCTTACATAAAAACAGAAAAAAATATATATATAATATTTTGTTATTTACAATGTATATCTCTATAGCAAAAAAAATCCCCTCCTAAAAACCACTAAAAAAGTTTCTCGTATATATGTTTTGTTTTAACTTCTTTTATTTCTTTTCAAAAACACAAAACATTTTACCAACAAAAAATACTAAACCTTGGAAATAAATAAAATTTTCTATTATTAAAATTCTATCACTTTTTTTTCGCTTCGGCGCGCTTCACGCATTTGTGGGCGCTAGGAAATCGCATATTTGTACCGCTCATATAGCTAAGACGTTAGCTTACGAGTCACACACACTTGCCCCCTACCACTCGCAATCATTTGACTGAGTTTATCTTTTTTGTTTTTTTTGTTATATTTTTGCTATTTCTTCTAAATAATGCAGGGTTTCTACCCGAGCCTCCCCGAACTCATTTTAGGGAGGCCTCTACCCTTCCTTTTTATTTTTGTACATATTTTATTTTGTCTATTATCGTTCTGCATACTTAGATTGCAACATTGTGACAATGTTGGGTTTAAGTATGAGGGTATTTTCCTATTCTGCACATTTTATACTTTGTACTTAGCAAAAATATAGAAAAATGCATAAAACTTAAAACCTCAAAATTGTTTTTCTTATTTTCATAATCAAACAAATCAAAAACCTAAAAAATCCATAAAACAAAACAAAAGTTTTCATAAAAAAACTTATAAACAAAAAATTCCAAAAAAAATGTTGTTGTTTTTTTTGTAAAAAAAACTCTTTCTCCTTCCCCTCTCTCTTCTTTATAAAAAACCCCTTTCTCTTTCCCCCTCTCTTATTTGTAAAACATCTTTCTCTTTCCCCCTCTTTTCTTTGTAAATAACACCTCTTTTTCTCCCTTTCTTGTAAATAACTTATTAAAAACTTTAAAAAAAAAACTAAAAACTCAAAAAAAAGTTATAAAATCCAAAAAAAAAGAAAATAACTCTAAAAATCCAAAAAATGATAATAAATCAAAAATAAAAAAAATATGAAAACTCAAAAAAATCCCAAAAAATTGTTTATTATGTAACTAATAAATCAAATATCTCATTCTAAACCCCTTTCGCTCTCGAAAAATTTTGTTGCGATTTTATTTATAAGCGAATTTTATTAATTCTTTGTTTACTATTCGTTTATTAATTGGAGGTCGATAGATTTAGATATTTGGGGTTAAGTTTTAAAGAATTTCTTATGGTTTATTTTTTATTTAGATAAGGTACCTATTTTCAGCACCACTTCTAACTTATCTAAATAGTTGCACATTTATTTTGTTAGAACATAATAACCTTAGATTTCAAATTATGTTTACTCCAATATTTTTTTTGAAATATAGGAACTTTTAATTTATAAATGTTGCTCTCAAATTTTTTTTATTAAACCTACTTTTCTTTCTGAAAAAACCTATCTCTTTTTTTCATGTTATACATGGTATGATTTTGATCATTAAAAGTTCTTATGTCAATGAAAATAAGATTTAATTTCATAAACATAAGCATCTAATATTTTAAAAGATTATATGTTACGGAGTAAGAGAATAAAATTCATTACTCTTATACATATAAATTGGGTTATTATGAAGTTGTTAAAAAAATTATATGTTATGAAAAATAAGACTTCGTTTTCCTAAACATTCACATTTAAACCAAAAAATTCTATTAGAGGTTTGAGCGAAAAAATATACCCTCATCTCTAAAAACCAAAGCCCTCTTCATAAACCTCAACATCCCACTTCGCCAATTTCAAATGATGTTAGAATTAATTTAAAATCTTTTTGAGAGCATAATTTTTAAATTGAATTATTTACTTTAATTTTTATAAGCTAAACTTTCCATAATCCAAATCTATTTTTGTTAACCTAACAAAAAAAGTTTTTTTTGCTATCTATTTGATTATTTCAGAAGTCTTTAGCTGAAACATTTCCTTTATTTAAATTTCTATCAAAATATAGGACTTAACTCTTATACCCTGGATAACTATTTTGATCTTCCTTTCAATTAATTTAAGCCGTAGCTAAACTTAGGATTTCTTTAATTTCTTATAAGTATATCTCCAACTTTTGCTCGATAATACCAAAAGATTAAGAACGGGGGTATTTGATAAGTTGTAAATATACGTATGTTAATTAAGTTGTTTTAAAATATTTTCGTTATTTTTACTTAATTTTGTTAAATAAAATGCTTCTTTTTTATAAATATTTTCTGACTTAGTTGTAAATTTGTTTTCTAAACTTTTTTAGAGAAATTATCAAAAAAGCATAGTACACCCCCGTGTACATTAGGTCACGCCCGTGACCTGTACGTGTACCTTCAATTCCAAGTGAAAACAGCCGCCGCAAAGAAATTGCTGAACACGCCCCCCCGACATGCCCTTGTCGGATGCGACACGGCCATGACCAAGCCACATGACAAGTCCTCAACGATATTATGCACGACGATCGTCGACCCGACCCGACACGCCCATGTCAAGATGCGATACGGGCGTGACCTCTAAACCTGACCAGATAAGACGTCGCCAATGACTTGTTGACGGGATGCCATCCCCGGATCTACCTTCCCGACACGCCCGTGACAAACAGAGTCACTCCCGCCACGTATATAGCTGCAAGTCAAACCATCCATCAAATCTCATCACCGACTCAAGAATAGTGCTTACACGCCACCCCTACATGCCCGGGACCTAGGACGTGTACCTTGAAAATTTTGCCCATAAATTGAAAATTTCTCTAAGGATTTCTGTTCTTTTCTTTTGGACCATTTTGTCTTAGGGAGGTGTTGCTCTAATGCTTTTCAATGCTTTGTAAGAGAAATTTCTCCCCCTCTCTTTAGCTTTTGTTTTTTTATCTTTCGTTGTAATCCTTCTTTTACTTAATAAAATACGTTTTTTTTTCTTTCCTTATCTGGTTTTGGAATGCATCTGAGCACCCTACCGAAGCAATCTTATTTTTGTTTTATCTTTATTTTTCTTGTCTTTAAAATGGGTGTGTGTGTGTGTGTGTGTGTGTATGAGTATAAATTTATGCTTTTAGGTTTGTGTTATTTTGTTTACTTAGATTCATTTAGTGTTAGGATTTTTCCGTACTCTTTATTTTCAGCCTTATAAATTTATAAAAATGATTTTAAAAGTGGTTTTATTGTTTTCATTTTACTTAGACTTTTTAGTTCTGTAAAACTTTTCGTTCTTTTAACTTTCTTTCCACTTTTTAAGCTTTTTTATAGAGTTATAAGAATAGATTAGCTGTCATTTTAATTTTTCAAACAACTTCATTTTTGCTTTTATTTTCAAAAACTATTGCTCATTTAATTTTTATTTCTTCATTTTATGTATTTCTACCACATTCTAGCGGTAGAAATGTATTTGTTTTAATTTTTGGAGCATCTCGATTTCCTCATTATTTGCAAATCTTTTTGATTCTTTAATTTTTATTTTTTCTTTTTATGCATTTCTTCCGCATTCTAGCGGTGGAAATGTATTTGTTTTAATTTTTTGAGCACTTTGTTTTTCTTTTTTTTGCTTGTGTGTGTGCGTGTATGAGTTAATTTTTATCGTATTCTTTCATTCCTTTAGAGTGAGTGTGTGCGTGTTTTACTTTATGTATAGTGCGTGTGTGTGTTTTTATTTCAGTAGAGTGGGTGCGTTTTAATTTTTGTAGAGTGGTTTTTATTTCAGTACAGTGGAGTTTTAATTTCTATATTGTGTGTTTTTATTTCAGTAGAGTGGGTGTGTTTTCAATTTCAGTAGAGTGAGTGTGTGCATTTTCATTTCTATCTAGTGAGTATGTGTGTTTTACTTTATGTCGAGTGTGTGCATGTGATTTAATTTTTGTTGAGTGTGTGCGTTTTCATTTCTGTAGAGTGCGTGCATGTGTGTATTTATTTTCTCCTACTCATTTGAGTAGGACTCGCTTAAATTTCAGTCCTACTCGTTTGAGTAGGACTTGTCTTTTACTGCTTTAACTTCCCGCCTACTCGTTTGAGTAGGTCTCACAATTTTCTGCTTTCTTTCCTACTTTCTTTTTTTGCTTTCATTTTCAGCTTTCATTTTCTGCTTTAAATTTATCACTTTTTCCCGCAAGCCATCCCCATTCCGATGAGTGGCTAAACGCTCTTAGCCCTCAGTATCGAAGAGAAATGGGACAGATAAAATAGCTTTAAATAATTAAAGGTCATGTTTTTCTAATTAATTAAATTTCTTAAGGTTTGTCCCGGGTTTACAATGCGTAGAACCACATATCGATGTGTGGGCTCTATTTCCATAGACTATATGCTAGCTAGCCGAGAGGCCGTGCGTATGGATCGATCATACATTGGTAAATGGAGTTCCGTACTAACCCTCGAGAGAGGAGGCGCGAAACTCTACCAGATTGGGTTCCCCACCCAATAGCGAGATTCTTAGCATAATGCGGGCATTAAGAGGAATCCTTCGTCGATTGAGAGCCTGGTCGAATAGTCTTAATGTTCAGGTGAGAGATGGTCCTAGAGATAGGTGAGCTCATTTTTGTGGAACCTCCACGGCCAAGTCTCCGCATTAATTAATTTGAAATTTAGGATCTCTTTTTATTAAAAGTTTATTTTCGTTCAAATCCTGTTAGATATAGTTGCGCTAAGTTATTCATCGGCTCCATTTTTAATGCTTTTATTTTTTGTTCTTTATATATATAAATAATATCACGACAAGATATATTTTTGGTAAAATAATAGTCCCCTCCAAGGAAGAGTAGAAATAATCAACCCGACCCAGAGAACAATACGACCCCGATATTCCTCACCGGAATATCCTGTACTATACGCGATAGGTGCACTTGCCTCCTTTCATTAAAACTCGATTTCAACTGTTTTATATCTAAATAATAAATCTGCGCCCCCCGTCTTCCTAAATAAAACCAAATCAGCCTTTTCTAAATAAACTGCCCGGGGCGCCGCATGTCCTAAATAATGTTTTGAGTTTTAACCCCCCATCATGGTTCTCCTCTTATTTCCTTGCAGCCAGCTGCATTTCATATGACATCAGCTTCCAAAAGATGGTGTGAGGAACTGTCTCACCCAGCTTTGCCACTTCTCTGATGGCATAGATTTTAGTGTCCCACTCTCTAGAGAGAGATCTAAGGAACTTGTCATTCAGTTCATAGTGACTGAATACTCTTCCATAAGTCTTCAGATCATTCACAATCCTAAATAACTTTTCATAACAGATGGTTATGTTGTCCCCCTTGGATTTCCTGAAAGCCTCATACTCTTGGTTGAGCCTGGACTTCCTATCATCTCCAACCTCATCTATCCCCTCCATGTAGATCACAAGTGTTTCCAACATTTCCTTTGTAGTTGAGCAATGGATCAGGTTCTGAAGAGTAGAGTCATCAACAACACTCATAATTATGTTCTTTGCTCTCTTATCTATTGAGGCCAAGGCCAACTCATCCTTGGTCATCTCATCATATATCTTAGGGGTCTTGACATTTGCATCTAGTGCTGACACCTTCATTGGGATGTCTGACCCCTCTTCAACTGTAAAATACATTGATGAGGAATTTATATAGTTTTAAGAATGTATACAAAATATAATCCTGAAATAGGCAAGTGTACTTGTCGAAATATAGTATAGGAAATTGTCGTATTATACTCAGGGCCTGTTGAGTACTTCTACTCATGCAAATTAATATTATTTTATCTAATAATACTTTAGAGGTAAATTAAAACTAAATGGAAAAATGAAAATAAATTGAACACTTGATCTAGACGCATTTTAAAATAAACCTTTAATAAAAGTTAACTTCTAAATTACCTAATTCGACCGTGGAGGTTCCTAAATTACAAAAGCACCTCCCTCAAGAATACACTCTTGACTAAACTTAGGTTTATCGATTAAGACCTCCCGGCCAGTCGAAACCCCTAAGCTTGCCTTATGCGGTGAACCTCGCTATTGGATTTGACTCCAATCCGGAAGATCCGTGTCATCCTCTCTCGAGGAGTGCATACGACTCCTTTTATCTTTGAGCGATCTACTCATATCTGCAATCTCTCGGTCATTTAGGATACGGATCTTGAGTCGAAGAATATATCAGCGAAATATGAATTTGACACAAAAATAAATCAAAGATAAATTAATTCGATAAAAATAGAGTTGACAAAAAATAAAATTATTTTATTCTAAAGCTTGACAAGATCAAGTGCTAATGAAAAGAGAGATACATGTAAAGATAAACAAATACAAGCATGAAATAAAAGTGCTAGAATTAAAGCTTAACAAACTATGAAATTGAAAAATTCATAATGGAAATGCATAAAAACAGAAAACTAAGCTACTGAACTACTCCTAAATTTGGCTCCCTAGATGCCCCTAGCTCCTGGCTTTGTCTGTATTTTATAGTAAAATTTATGGATGGTCATGCCCTATGTCACGCTCGTGACCTAGGGAGTGTAATGCTCGGAAACTGCTATCTTGAAAGACCGAGAACGTTGGTGAAAAATCGCCAAAAGTCGCCATTTTTCGGGTCCCGCCCCTAGGTCACGCCCGTAACCTAGGGAGTGTCAAGTTTGTTACTGGAAATGGCGGGAAATAAATTCTGGCTGTTGCTGGAAGTCACGCCCCTAAGTCACGTCCGGGACCTAGGGCGTGTAAGCCGGAACCGTCAGGATATGAAACTAGCGACTTTAAGCGCGACACGCCTGGATGTCATGCCTGTGACCTGAAGGTCACGCCCGTAACTTGGGCGTGTACCTTCAAAATGGTCTCGAACTGACTTCTGGCCTCTATCTGCTGGTCACGCCTGCTGTCATTACCGTGACCCAAAGGTCACGCCTGTGACTTAGGCATGTAACTTTTATCTGACGTGACATGTACTTTGGAACTCCTTCATGGGTCAAGGCCACATGTCACGCCCGTGACCTGAAGGTCGCACCCGTGATAGGGGCATGTAAACATGATTTTTCAAAGAATTCTCTGTTTGTTCTTTTGATTAGCCTAGCATGCTTCAATTTGTTATCTGCATCCCAAATAGGCCTGAAATAAGAAAACAAAGGAATTAATACAAAAATTAATAAAAACGAAATAGAAACCTAACTATTTATTAAATAAAAACTATATAAAAACTACTATAAATAATTACTTATCAAATACCCCAATACTTAAGTTTTGCTATTATAGAGCAAAACTATGAGAAATACTTACAAAAAATTAATATAATTTTTAATTAAACTAAAAATTTATTTAATCAAAAGAAAGTTAAAAGTAAAATTTAGTGATTCAAATTTTTAAGTCCTAAAATATGAAAGTAAAATTTGAAGAGCTAAATATTTAGCAAAGTTTTCTATAATAAAATAATTAGAACACAAAATTAAGTATTTAGCAAACAAAGTTAGATTAAAAATTATAAACACTTTTTAATTAAAAAGAAACTTCAACGAAAATTCAAACTACTACTTACGCTCTCTTATAATTTTAATTTAAATCTAAAGAAATTATATTGCATTTTAGGCTTTGGGAACAAGAAAATTTAAGAGATCTTAGATTGGGGGTGATGAATTTTATCGTCTCACCAGACACAATTTTTTTTCTTTTGGATATTTGCATATGTTTACCATGAAAATGATGTATTTAATTATCTCATATTTCATGACATATGAACAAATATTTTTTTTCTTTTCAAACAAAAACAAAATTGAATAGGAGTAATGAATTTTATCCTCTTACTCCTTTTTTGGGTTGCATATTTGTACCAAGAAATACTTGATTTCCATGACTTATGATCTAACAAAAAAAGAAAAATTGCATGTGTTCTAGGGGATAATGAATTATATCCTCTTATCCCCATGGCATAATATCTAACAAGAAAGTTAAAAACAAGAGAATGCTTAATAAAAATTTAGATTAAATTAAAATTATTGGAGAGCAATTATAGTAAATTAAAATTTTCTAAGAATCTTAAAGCTTAAGTGAATATGATTAAAATCAAAGGATTGTTAAAATAAGCACTATAAATTTGAAACTAATTAGAATTTGAGAGAAAAAGACTAAATAAATTTCTCTAAATAAATTTACTTCATAAAATTATTTCTTTAAATCAAATCACCTAAAAATTAAATATAACTAACTATGATGAAATAAAAGATTAAAAAATCAAAAATTATAGAAAATCTTATAAATTAACTCAAAATAATTTTCTAAAAAGTAAAAAAAATTTAAGCAGGGTTTATTATTTTTTGTATTATCTTTTTTCTATTATTTTGTATTTTTGATAATAAAAAGAAAACAAAATTTGTTAATTTTTAAAGATGTTTATATTTTTAAAATTTTTAAAGATTTTTTTTTCATTTTTTTTCATTTTTAAATAGAAACAATAAATAAGAATCCACCCCCATACTTAAAAATAAACATTGTTCTCAATTTTTATACGTCAAATAGGAGGGGGAAAGAAAAATAGTTTGTGAAAATTTAGAAAAAAAAAACAATTCATAAAAATTAAAAGATAAGCAAGGCGTGTCTCCCAAGAGCGCTCTTTTCCCATCTTTAAGCTAGACGGTTTGGGTTTAGAGAAGGGAAAATAAAAATTAAAATGAAGGGTAACTCCCTTAATTCACGCTTTGGCAAAGATGCCAAAGTCGCTCGCCCGGCTACTCCTCCGCTTGCTTCTGGATTTTTCTTCTTTGAATGGTTGACTTGAGAATGTAGATGAGCGGCAAATGGATCGGGGACAACATTAGATTGCAACGACTCATCTTCTTCCTGAAATTGGTTAGTCAAAGAGAAATCAAAATGAAGCACGTTAGAAAAATCTTCGCAAGGAGGAGGTTCTTGCGAAGTTATATGATTAGGTATAGGTTGTTTATTTTCTAAAACTAAATTGTTATCTAAAAATTCATTAAATAGAAAATTACTGGCCACAATATTTTCATGAATTTCAATTTCTAAATATTAATAAGTGGAGTTTGAAAATTCATGAGAAGAATGAAAATTGGGAGAAATAGGAGAAGAAACATGTTTTTCTTCTATTTCGCCTGGTGTGCCCATAACTTTAATAAATTTTTGATATAATAATTCTTCCTCCTCTTCCGGATAAGACACCAAGAGGGAACATGAAGATTCATGTTCCGTACCAGGTGAACTATTTTAAGAGGATGAAGAATCATTAGAACAAGAAATAATTTCTTCTAAATTTTGGGGAGGATCAACTAGAAATTGTAAAAAGTCCTAAAAAGTAGAAGAAGACGTGTGCTCTGTGATAAAGGAAGAATAAAAATTTGGATCTAAATATTTGTTCTCATAACTCGGAATGTTTTCCAGTTGATCTTGCAAACAAGAAAAACCAAAATTCGAGGTGGAAGAAGAATTATTTAAATTAAAATAATTATTCGTATTTGTTAAATTATTTTCTTGAAAAATAGGTGAATTGGAAAAATGAGTTTCATGAAAATTAGAAACAGAATTAGCATCAAAGTGAGAATAATTATTAATTGCAAAATTATTTTCATAACAAAATTTTTGATAATAATAATAACAATTATCACTTTGATGAGGAGCACCACAATAATAACAAAAACTTTGGCATTTTTTCCGTCTTTCAAAATATCTGTCGATTTTGAAGCTTGAAGATATTGGCGGCCAATTGGGATAACATTTTTTTAATAAAAGAAAATAAACACAACCCTTACCTAAGAGAAATGAATTCAAAAAAGAAAAAAGAAAAAGAGAATTGGGGATAAAGAAAGAGAGTGATAAAAGTAATACAATTTTTGCTTTCAAAATATCAACAAAAATGTCCACGACAACGGCACCAAAAACATGATGAGAAATTTTTATAGTTTTAGGAATGTAACCAAACTATAATCTCGAAATAGGCAAGCGTACCTATCGAAATATAGTATAGGAAATTATCGTATTAGACTCGGGGCCAGTCGAGTACTTCTACTCAAGTAAATTAATATTATTTTATCTAATAATACTTTAGAGGTAAATTAAAACTAAATGAAAAAATGAAAATAAATTGAACACTTGATCTATACGCACTTTAAAATAAACCTTTAACAAAAGTTAACTTCTAAATTACCTAATTCGGCCATGGAGGTTCCTAAATTACAAATGCACCTCTCTCGAGAATACGCTCTCGACTAAACTTAGGTTGATCGATTAGGACCACCCGGCCAGTCGAAACCCCTATGCTTGCCTTATGCGGTGAACCCCGCTATTGGATTTGACTCCAATCCAGAAGATCTGTGTCATCCTCTCTAAAGGAGTGCATGCAGCTCCTTTTATCTTTGAGCGATCTACTCTTATCCACAAACTCTTGATCATTTAGAATACGGATCTAGAATCGAAGAATATATCAGCAAAATATGAATTTGACACAAAAATAAATCAAAGATAAATTGATTCGATAAATATAGAGTTGACAAAAAAGGAAATTATTTTATTCGAAAACTTGACAAGATCAAGTGCTAATGAAAAGAGAGATACATGTAAAGATAAACAAATACAAGCTTGAAATAAAAGTGCTAAAATTAAAGCTTAACAAACATTGAAATTGAAAAGTACATAAAGGAAATGCATAAAAACAAAAAAACTAAGCTACTGAACTACTCCTAGAATTGGCTCCCTAGATGCCCCCTAGCTCCTAGCTTTGTCTGGATTTTATAATAAAATTTCTGAATGGTCACGCCATGGGTTATGCCCGTGACCTAGGGCGTGTAAGGCTCGAAAACTACTATCTTGAAAGCCCGGGAATGTTGGGGATAAACCGCCAAAAGTCGCCATTTTTCAGGTCACGCCCGAGACCTAGGGCGTGCCAAGTCTATTACTAGAAATGACGGGAAGGAGAAAAGGCGGGAAATAAATTCTGGCTGTTGCGGGATGTCACGCGCCTAGGTCACGCCCTTGACCTAGGGCGTGTAAGCGGAGAACCGTCAGGATCTGAAACTGTTGACTTTAAGCGCGATACGCTTGGACGTCACGCCTGGTAGTCATGCCCGTGACCTGAAGATCATGCCCATGACTTGGGCGTGTAGCTTGAAAATTGTCTGGAACTGACTTCTGGCCTCCGTTTGCTGGTCACGCCTGCTATCATGCCCGTGACTTAGGCGTGTAACTTTTATCTGACGTGGTATGTACTCTCGAGCTCCTTCATGGGTCACAGCCAATGTCACGCCCATGACCTGAAGGTCACGCCCGTGACAGGTGCATGTAAATGTGATTTTTCAAGGAATTATCTGTTTGTTCTTCTGATTAGTCTAGCAAACTCCAATTTCTTATCTGTAGCCCAAATAGATTTGAAATAAGAAAACAAAGGAATTAATACAAAAATTAATAAAAACTAAATAGAAACCTAACTATTTATTAAATAAAAACTATATAAAAACTACTATAAATAATTACTTATCATACATGCTAGGGTCAACAGCTTCCATGAACTACCTCACCCTTGCTTTCCAGATACCAAAATCTTCCTTCCTACAGATTGGAAGTCTCACAGCACTCAGCTCCTTATTGTTCATTCCTGAACACATAGAGATAGACTTCTAGATAACCTTGGAGATCTACTCAGACTGTTAAGCCTTTAAAGAGCAACCTCCCTCTGATACTACTTGAAAGTCTTATTTTCAAGGCTAGCTAAGCACCTAGAGGGGGGTGAATAGGTTTCTTCCTCTATTTGAATTTTCTAACTTGTTTACAGATTTTTGTGGTTTGTGATTAGGTTAGTTTTTGCTTTCAAGATCAATCACAGACGACATAACATTTTATAGTTGTTCCCCAATCTTGAGTACATCCACTGTCCCTCTGCGCATATCTAACAGTATGTTAGGTTCGGCTCTACCTCCAGAACTAAGCTCCTCAAGAGCTTACAACACAGATCTTGCAGGACCACATAGGTCACACAGACCTATAACTTAGGAACTAAGCCAAACCCAGGTCGAAAAGACCTTTCACCCAGCATAATGGCAAACACAGGTCACAAAGACCTTAGCCTTTATAAAACAGGCTTACAACATCAGACTCACTAAGAATCTTTACAGAAGAAGAAATAAAGAGTGAGATGAATAGACTCCAGAGCAAGATCTCTGTGTCTTCTTCTTCTTAGACTGAGCAGATATCAGTCCAAGCTAGTGTTGTTGAAGACACTAAGTAGGCAGTAGAATTTTTCTTCAACCAGCTTTCTTTTCTCTGCAGAACTTGCAGATCTCCTTCCTCAGAATAGCTTTTGATCCTATTGTTGTAGATGGGGATTGCTTCAGCTATCTATTTCCCAAGCAAGGTTCTCTGTGCAGAACAATATCTTCAGGCTCGACAAAATTGGCAAGGAAGAAGATCAAGTTCGGCCGCACATTCGTTTTTAGAAAACCTAGACAAGGAATTGATTAATTGCTCTGGCCGATTTGCTACTTTTTATTATTTGAAGGCCAATTGAGCAGTGGGTCCCACCACCAGGATTGATGGCGGAGATTTATCCAATCAGCCCATGCTTTCCATTAATTCCAGATTCAACGGCTCTTTGCTGTGTGTGGGCCCCAACACTTAATAATGAAATATTCCTTGGAAAATGCTGAAGATGATAACAGATGGCCGCCAACTTCTCTGGTAGTATTTCCACAACATTTGAATTTTGGTTGGCTTTTTGACTTTGTCGGCATCAGCATGACTCAACATCTGTGGACCTGGACAAAATTCAATCATTAGAACCAAAGGCATTGAGTAAGTAGGTATCACTCAACTCCACAACACTTAGACAAAATTCTGTCTGTCTAGGTATTGAGCTTGACGAATGCTGAGCTCCATTCGAGAAATGACAAGCTCAGTTCGACGAGAGAGAAAATTCTGCTCGATGAATTTTAGACTAAGTTTGACGAAAGCTAAACTCAGTTCGACGAAGTTGAGCTCAACGAAAGCCAAGCTATACACGTATTTGGACTTAGCCAAATTTTCAGCGTCATGGCTTTGAGAGTGTTGAGAGAATTGAGAGCGTCGAGAATGTTGAGAGAACTTGCCTCACTCAACACTATTTGCCTTATCTAGATTTTCTGCGCCTTGGTGTTGAGATAGTTAGCTCCACTCAACACCAAAATACTTAACCGAATTTTTCTATTATCTGGCTTTGAGTGAGTAAGCTACACTCAACGCATATGGAGTTAGTCAGATATTTGCCAAACTTTTTTGTGGGGCTGAAAGACACAGCAACACTCAACACTAAAATTTGTATGGTGTTGAGTGAGTAGACCACACTCAAAGCCTGTGGACTTAGCCACATTTTCAGCCAATTTCTCCAACCTTTGACTGACTGAGCTTGACTCACAGCTTTTTAGCTATATGGCATTGAGTTAGTAAACTACACTTAACACTTTTATACGTGATCATATTTTTTGCTATCTAACAGTTAGGCTGAGATATACTCAACGCTATTTGTTATATGGCATTGAGTGAGCTGTCCTCACTCAATTCATGTGTGTTGGAACCGGCTTTCCGGTCCCTCCTAGAGTTCGAAACAGGATGCAGCCCACACGTACTCTCCTTGCGCTACCGCCCTGACGAGAGTCAGCAACCTGAAAACAGACCGAGGGGACTCAGCTTGGAGGTCCCGCCTCTTACCCGGAAGAACTGTTAGTCTTCCCCTCCCTAGCCAGTGCTGAGCTATGTGCCTGAGAGGGAAAAAGTGGGAAGGTTCAACAACCTCATCCAGACACCTTATCGGTTTATTTATAGGTCTCTGAATCTGATCTGCAAATATCACTCTTAAATTCACCTGAAAATACCAAAACACCCTGGGCTGGGTCTGCCTATAGCCAAACTCCGCTGTTCTGGAGAGCTATATGCAGGCCTCCAGGGGTAATAATGTAAAACTATCTGGGGCACGAAGGTAAAATCCCCCTTGTGGGTCAAAATAGGTAAAGATATCTTTTTCCCTTGCGGCGAGTGGGGAAGATACTGCCGGGCGAGACGGCCGCCATGCCCGTCTCGCCGCCTTTTCGACATGTGAGCTCTCTCGCCTTCTAGGATGATTTCGCCCACTAGAAGGTCTCGCCCACTCCAGAGGATCCCCCATCTTGCCTCCTGTAGGTGGGCATCCTATACTCTCGCCAGTCATCCCTTCGCCCGCTGGACCGTCTCTCGCGAGCCCCAGGTTGTACACAATACCCGCTCTTTTCGAGGTTGCCCTAACCTCGGAAAGATAAGTCCAACCGCGGCTCGCGATGCTAAGGTTCCTCTGTGGGAATCTTGGGTGGGCCCCTCCTCCCCCGTACTGTCTATAAATATGAGGAGGAAGCCTTCATTTGGAACTCTTTTTGCCTTCATCCTTTCTTCTGGAATGTCTCATAGTCAAAGTTTCCGTGAGCATCTTGCGATTGTGCGAAGGCAGAACAAAGCCGGCACAGATGCCCTTTTCCCAGATCTGGGGCGTACTCCCCCCGCAGCCTCTCCGCCCTCTCGCACCAAGAAAGCGAAAGCCATCTGCGCTCCTCTCTCGGCGGGCGCAACCTCTTCGGTCGCTCCGATAGACACCCCGTTCTCTTCCTCAGGGGGGAGACAGGTGATCACGTTATTTTTCCTTTCCCCTGTCTCGCCTGTCTGATTATGCTTTCACAGGGAAGTCCTGCTGATTCGCCGGTGCCTGCCGATCCCCATGACAATGTAAGTCAAGTCCCTCAGCGCACGGACTCGCCCAAGATGGCCTCCCCACCTCCCTCGCGGAGAGAAAACCTCTCGCGAGTGGTGGGGAATCCTCGAATCCCAAGTAAGATCTTTTTCCTTCTCGCCTCTCGGTTGATTTGCCTTCTTCTATTCGGCTTGCGCGAGCTCATCCTTGTTTATAACCTTTCACTATTTTCGCAGGCATCCACTTTGATTCTGATACTGAGGAAGCTCCCGCATCTCCCCCCCTCTCGCCCCTTCCTCATCTGAGCGAGATCGAGGACTACCTAGGTGATCCCATGGACCCTCTGGAGTTGAAACGGAGGACTGCCCGGATGTTCCGCAAATATACACACATAATCCGCGAGATGGAGCTCGAGAAGCAAGCCTCCGACCGGCGCATGGAGTGGATGGAAGCAGATCATCACCGTCTTTCCGCGATGGTGGAGGTGGACGGGTGCTGGACGGCACTGACCCCCAGGCTATACTGAACGAGACGGATGAACATCTCCGTCTCGCGCGCCGCGGCGTGATCGCCGCTCGCGCCTTTCATCTTCCTGGCCGCCCACCATGCGCGGGAGGTAAGGATGGCCGCTGGCGGTGGGTGCGGAACTAAGCAGTCTCAGCCCGTCTCGCCTTCTCCGGATCTCGCTTTTACTAATGTCGTTGTTTTATTACTGCTATGTTGTACAAACTTATTCGGACGAGACGCCCCTTTCTGCGGGACAGTTTCATTTTTTGGCTCCAGGTCACGCAATGGTCGTATCGTGCCGTCTTTTCATTATTGCAGTCTTTTCATTAGATATTATTTTATTTTATTTTATTAACCCTGTCATGATGGCTTGCCTCGAAAGGGTGTCTGCGGCGCCTCCGTCTCTTGAGTTCTAGAGAGAGAGTGAGAGAGGAAGTGAAATTAAGAGAGAGAGAGAGAGGGGGAGAGAACGAGGCGCCGGGACGTCCCCTCATGTCCCGCCGCCTTACTTTCCCGCCCTTTTCTCTACCTCTTATAAATACCTTCAACCACCACCGCTGCCCCTCACTATTCTAAACTGTTCTTTTGACCCCGGCTCCCGTTTCTCCTTCATCGTCTCGCGCCTCTCTTTCTGGGCCATCCCTTTCTGCTTTTGCCGCTTTCTCGCCAATCATGGGGAAAAAGAAGATCGAAGAGGGCGAGGGCCGCAGCCGTTGCGGGAAACGTTTCGTCGATCATGACTTCCCTCTCGGCCGACTGCCGGAGGAAGACCACGCCCGCTTCGCTCGCGAGTACCTCTCCGATTGCTACCCGTCTCGCCCGCCTAAGGTGGGCGAGTGCATCAACACCTTTTATTCCAATGAGCTGGCTTTCCCGGTCTCGCACTTTGAGGCGGGACTGAGGCTCCCCCTCTGGCCGGAGGTTAAATTGGTGCTGAAGTATTTTGGGGTCGTCCCGGCCCAGTTCAACCCCAATGCTATCTCTATGCTGGTCGCCTTCGCCTGCTACCTGAGGCGAGAGCGCATCGAGTTCAGTCTAACCGCCTTCCGCAAGCTGTTTGTCTACCACGCCAAGGACGACGACATTTCTTACTTCACCGGTCAAGGCCTCAAAGTATGCGAGACCCCGAACAAGAACCACCATTGGTTGACACGGTTCGTCTTCATACGCGGGGATCTAGGAGGCATCCCCCTCGCCCCGGTATCCCCCGCCGAGTGCTATTATGATACCCCCAAGGTGGGGGCGCCGAAAAAGAACTCTGCGACTTCTTCGTGGGAAAGAATTTTGAAGTCCAATACCTGCGGCGAGACCTGGACTCGCTGCCCGCCGTTTTTCCGGGCGAAGGTAAGCCTCTATTCCCTTCTGTCCCTGTAAAAGTTTTTTCCTCCCGCTAACTGTTACCTTATCTAGGAGAAAGGACCGTTCCCGTCAATCCCCCCTACCAGAGCAATCGAGCTCTCGCTTTAGCGAATATGGCGGCGGAGGCTGCGAAAGATACGCTGACCCCTGTCGCCAAGAAGAGGCCTGCGGGCGAGGGTACCTCTCGCCTCAGCCCCAAGAAGAAGAAAAAGACTGTGTCCTTCGAGAAGGAAAAGCCGGCCAAGAGAAGAGAAGAGCTCGCGGGGTCTCTCTCCCCCATCACCCTATCGTCTCCCTCGCCTCCACGTCAGCCCGTCTCGCCAACCCGCGAGACGGTTTCTGCAGAACCAGCCGCTCGGGGTCGTGCTCAGCCCCCTCAACTTCCTCCTGGCGAAATTGGCTCGTCCAGCCGCCCGGCTCCTGCCTCGCACCCTAACTACAATATGGGGCCCGCGACGGAGGATGACGCCGGCGAGCCGGTTCTAATATGGGAGCAGGATTCCAATCGAGTGTCGGTGTCCACCCTTCTCCCTTCCTGGAAGGAACAGGACCACCCCACCAGCCACGTCTTTTCCCTAGGTTTTGGTCTTTATGGCGGTCTTGGCTCCGAACCTGCTGACAACGAGGCCTCGCGGGACCTTATTCTGAAAAGCGTCCACTCGCAGTTTCGCTCCCTGGAGCTCGCGCATCGCGTCTCGCGCCATCTTGTCTTCAACAACAGGAAATGGAAAGAGGCGGAGACCGGTCTCGCTGCGGAGCGCGAGAAGTCTATTGACTTGGAGAAGCGGTTGAATGTCGCTGACAAACTCCTTGCACAGAGCCAGGGTGGCGTGGTAAGTTTCCTTATCTTTGCCTTGCCCGCCTCGCCCTTGCCCCTTATAGCCTCTTACTTTCACCCCTCCCGCAGGATGCCGAGACGGCGAACAGGATGCGCTCGCGTATCGAGGAGCTGGAGGGGGAAAACAAGAAGCTGAAAGCCGAGAACCTTCGCCTTCAGAGCAGCGCGACGCCCCCCACGGATCAGTTTCCCGTTTCTTCCCAATATTCCGTGGATGAGGTGGAGGCCATCTGCCGGGACTCAAACATCAAGACAGCGGAGGTCGTCCTCAAGATGATGAAGGAGCTGGGAGTGGTGCGCGCTGATGCGGAGACGGTGACCGTCCGCGACCTAGTCCCGCGCTTGTTCGACGAGTCGGACGGCAGCGCCTCCTCTGACAATGAGTAGTGCACCATCCCTCTCAATGTTTTCCTCTCGCCCTCATCTTTTTGTCTAACACTTATGATTCTGGTTCCCTTTCTTAAAGGGAGAGCGAGGTGTCTCTGCCTCATTAATTTTTGTTTAAAACTCTTTATATGCTGACGGCCGCTTCCCCTTTTGGGGTGCTGTGCAATAGTTATTTAGGAGTTACTTTATTTTAATTGCCAGTTTGATTTTCCACCCTCTCGCTTAGCTACCAGTCCAAGGTGTATGGCTATTTTTTGGGACGCTATTTAATCACTACTTTTATTGCCTTCCATTTCGCTGAAAACTGGCGCGAGGCCCCCCTTTATCGCTTTTTACCCGTCTTGATTACCTCCGTCGGCGCTGCACTGCGAGATCATCTCGCCACAAAATTTCTGGGTCCAGTCGTCCCGCCAGTCGGTTTCGGCCACTTCAGCTCACTTGATCCTGGGACGAGGAGAACCCTCCCGCCAGTGGCGAGACCCCCTATGGCGAGTGCCGGCCAGGGACCTTCTTCCCTGGCCCTATTCCTGGTCACTCTCTGTTTCAGGGACTATCCCCCTCTTGATGAGTCATGGATTTTTCTCCACGCGAATTCTTACCCTTAGACTTATTCCCCCAAGTGAGTACCGTCCTCCCAAAACACCCTCAACCACCGAGCGAGCCTACAGCCCTGCCAGCTAGATGGGAGCCTGGTCAGCGGGTCTGCTCGGGGTCTCCTCTCCAAAACACCACCAACCACCGAGTGAGCCTACAGCCCTGCCAGCTAGATGGGAGCCTGGTCAGCGGGTCTGCTCGGGGTCTCCTCTCCAAAACACCACCAACCACCGAGTGAGCCTACAGCCCTGCCATCTAGATGGGAGCCTGGTCAGCGGGTCTGCTCGGGGTCTCCTCTCCAGAACACCACCAACCACCGAGTGAGCCTACAGCCCTGCCAGCTAGATGGGAGCCTGGTCAGCGGGTCTGCTCGGGGTCTCCTCTCCAAAACACCACCAACCACCGAGTGAGCCTACAGCCCTGCCAGCTAGATGGGAGCCTGGTCAGCGGGTCTGCTCGGGGTCTCCTCTCCAAAACACCACCAACCACCGAGTGAGCCTACAACCCTGCCAGCTAGATGGGAGCCTGGTCAGCGGGTCTGCTCGGGGTCTCCTCTCCAGAACACCACCAACCACCGAGTGAGCCTACAGCCCTGCCAGCTAGATGGGAGCCTGGTCAGCGGGTCTGCTCGGGGTCTCCTCTCCAAAACACCACCAACCACCGAGTGAGCCTACAGCCCTTCCAGCTAGATGGGAGCCTGGTCAGCGGGTCTGCTCGGGGTCTCCTCTCCGAAACACCTCCAACCACCGAGTGAGCCTACAGCCCTGCCAGCTAGATGGGAGCCTGGTCAGCGGGTCTGCTCGGGGTCTCCTCTCCGAAACACCTCCAACCACCGAGTGAGCCTACAGCCCTGCCAGCTAGATGGGAGCCTGGTCAGCGGGTCTGCTTGGGGTCTCCTCTCCAAAACACCACCAACCACCGAGTGAGCCTACAGCCCTGCCAGCTAGATGGGAGCCTGGTCAGCAGGTCTGCTCGGGGTCTCCTCTCCAGAACACCACCAACCACCGAGTGAGCCTACAACCCTGCCAGCTAGATGGGAGCCTGGTCAGCGGGTCTGCTCGGGGTCTCCTCTCCAAAACACCACCAACCACCGAGTGAGCCTACAGCCCTGCCAGCTAGATGGGAGCCTGGTCAGCGGGTCTGCTCAGGGTCTCCTCTCCAGAACACCACCAACCACCGAGTGAGCCTACAGACCTGCCAGCTAGATGGGAGCCTGGTCAGCGGGTCTGCTCGGGGTCTCCTCTCTAAAACACCACCAACCACCGAGTGAGCCTACAGCCCTGCCAGCTAGATGGGAGCCTGGTCAGCAGGTCTGCTCGGGGTTGTTTCTACAAATCACCTCGCCCCTGGTGCCTCACAGGGGTCACCCACAATTCCACCAAAAGAGCACATCGGGATGATAAGCATTTCCAAAAATCAATAGAAAGATACTGTGAAGTAGAGTGCTACGGGTAAAATCTCTTCAAATCATCCCCACTCCGGGCTCGCTCGAGAGATACCCCGTCCACATTCTGGAGGTGGTACCCTCCTGACTTTAAGACTTCTTTTATTACAAAAGGACCCTCCCAATTTGGGTTAAGTTTTCCTACAGAGGCTCCTCTACCCGCCGCGTCAACCTTTTTTAGGACCAAATCTCCTTTCGCAAACTGTTTGACCCTTACATGTTTGTCGAAGTACCTCGCCATCCGGCGCTTGACTTCCTCCTGTCGGACCACTGCTAAATCTCGAGCTCCTCCACGAGATCCAACGAAAGTCTCTGCTCTTCTTCGTTCTCTGTCCTCCATCCTTCGGCTCCTTCCCTTGCAACCACTACTCTTGGCGATGCGACCTCGAACTCGACAGGTATGACGGCCTCTGAGCCATGAGAGAGCTTAAACGGGGTTTCTCCCGTGGCTGTGTTTGGTGTAGTTCTCAAGGCCCACAGTACTGAAGGTAATTGCTCCACCCAGCTTCCTCTCAAATTTTCCACCTTTTTCTTCAACAAATTGACAATGACCTTATTGGCCGCTTCGACCTGTCCGTTACTCCGCGGATGATGAACAGAGGCAAAGCGGAGATTTATCCCCAAACGAATGCAGAAATCCACGAACTCCCTGCTTGCAAATTGGGGTCCATTATCCGTCACGATGGCTAGGGGCAGCCCATGCCGGCAGACGATCTCCCCCCAAATGAAGTTCTTGACCACCTGCAAGGTTACCTTAGCCAATGCTTTCACCTCCAGCCACTTTGAAAAGTAATCTACCATGACTATCAGGAACTTCCTTTGGCCACTTGCTTGAGGAAAGGGGCCCACCAGATCTAGCCCCCATATAGCGAATGGCAAGGGAGCCATGATGGTCCGCAACCTCTGGGCCGGAAGGAGCTGAAGAGGGGCGAACTCCTGGCATTTTTGGCACTTTTTCACAAACTCCTCTGCATCTCTCCTGAGGGTAGGCCAAAAGTACCCCTGCCTCAGTACCCTCCCTTCTAAAGTCCGGCTCCCCGAGTGACTTCCGCATTCTCCGGAGTGGATCTCTTGCAGAACCCTGGGGACCTCTTCCTCCGACACACACCTGGCCAGCAAACCTGTCAAGGTCTTGCGATATAAAACTCCATCCTTCAATAGGTAGTATGCCGACTTGTATCTGGTACGCTTCTTGTCGAGTTCCGTCGCGGGTAACTGTCCCGATGCCAAAAAGATGATGAAGGGGTCCATCCACGACCTTTGTTGGCACACTTCCATAAGCTCTCCTTCCTCTATGGACGGTCTGAAGAGTTCCGTCACTGTTCCCCCGGCTCGAGGGCCGTGCTTGGCGAGTTGGTCGGCCTGGGTGCTCTCCTCTCTCGGGACGTGTTGAATTGAGAAACTTCGGAACCGCCCTATGATGTCCTTGACCTTTCCCAAATACAGCTGGAGGGCTGGCTCCCTTGCCTCGAATTCTCCTTTGATCTGACCTGCCACCACCATGGAGTCCGTCGAGGCCTCAATGTCTTGTATGCCCAGCTCCCGGGCTAACCTAAGCCCTGCTATGACCGCCTCATATTCTGCCTGGTTGTTGGTGACCGAAAAATGAATCTTCAAAGCTTGCTCAATCTGGGTCCCCTCCGGGCTGGTCAAAACCACTCCCCCCCCAAAAGAGTTTCTCCCTGACGCTCCATCCACTAACATTTTCCAAGTTGCTCGAGGGGACGCCTCCGCTTCTCGGACCTCAACCACATAGTCTGCCAAGAAATCGGCCACCGCCTGCGCCTTGATGGCGAGCCGTGGAACGAAGACGAGATCAAATTCGCTGAGTTCTATTGACCATTTTGCCAGCCTTCCCGAATGCTCCACCCCGCTCAAGATGCTACGGATAGGGTGGTCGGTCACCACTCGGATGGAGTGTGCCTGGAAATATGGTCTGAGCTTTCGGGCCGAGATGATGAGCGCAAATGCTAACTTTTCCAGGATGGGGTACCCGAGTTCCGCCTTCTTCAGGACCCTGCTTACGTAATAAATTGGGAATTGTTTCTTTCCTTCTTCACGCACAAGAACCGAGCTTACCGCCTCCATCCCTACCCCCAAATATAGGAACAGGTCTTCGGCTTCCCTTGGTCCCTGGAGTAAGGGCGTCTGGGTAAGCTGCTGCTTTATGGCCTGAAAAGCCGTCTCGCACTCCGTGGTCCACTCGAAGCCCTTACCCCCTCGCAGCGTTCGAAAGAAGGGCGAACATCTTTCCCCCGCCCGGGAAAGGAACCTGCTCAGCCCGGCCAACTTTCCTGTGAGACGCTGGACTTCCTTCACATTCCGGGGGGACTCCAGTTCCAGGATTGCTCTCACTTTTTCGGGGTTGGGCTCCACTCCAGATGGAGTGAGTATATGCCCCAGGAATCTTCCTCTGCTAGCGCCGAAAACGCATTTCAGGGGGTTGAGCCTCATTTTATACTCCCTCAGGGTCTTAAAGGTTTCCTCCAGATCTAGGACATGAGCCCCGAGGTCCTTACTTTTGATCATCAAGTCGTCTACGTAAACCTCGAGATTCCTTCCTCTCTGTTCTCGGAAAATTCGATCCATCATCCTTTGATAGGTTGCGCCCGCATTTTTCAAACCGAAGGGCATCATATTAAAGCAAAAGCACCCATCCTCCGTGACAAAGGTGACGTCCTTAACGTTCGGAGGATGCATGCGTATTTGATGGTACCCAGAAAACGCATCCAAGAAACTCATAAAAGGGAAACCGACGGCTGAGTCAACCAGCGCGTCGATTCGGGGCAGCGGATAACAATCCTTGGGGCATGCTTTATTTAAAAGAGAAAAATCTATGCACATCCTCCACTTACCCCCCCCCCCCTTTTGACCATTACAATATTACTCACCCACCCCGGATACTTACAGGCGGACACAAACCCCGCCTTAAGCAATTTTTCCACCTCCTCTCTAATAGGTCCGACCATCTTGGAGGCGATGGCCCTCTTCTTCTGTTGTATGGGGCGGGTGTTGGGGTCTAGATTGAGGCGGTGACAGGCGATGTCTGCATCGACCCCCGGCATGTCCGCGGCGCTCCACGCGAAGACGTCGATATTGTTTTGCACGCAGATTCTGACCTTCTCTCGGTCCTCCGGGTTGAGCTCGCCACTGATTTTTATCCTTTCTACTCGGCCTTCCTTGGTGCGTATTTCTACCTCCAGGACCTCCACCGCAGCTTTCAGCCTGGATGGCTCCTCCTCTTCTTCCTGTTCTGCCTGCTTACCCTGCTGTTGGGCTTTGTCTTCTACGTTGGCCACCATTCTCTCTTCCCCCGGCTGCTCCGCCTTCCACTTGCTCGCGCCCTCTTTTTCCTGCCAGGAGGCTCTTCTCTTTTCTGGACGGGTCCCCTCTCCGGGTGATCCGCCCACCTCTTCCGTCTTCCTCTTCTCCTTCCTCCCTTCCTCTTCTCTTTGCCCCACTTCCCCTGCCGCTTCCGTCTCTCCTCCCTCCGCTCCAGCCATTTCTAGCTCCTCCCTCATACCCTTGTTCCTTGCCACCTCTCCCTCACCTCCAGCTCTTCCCCTCTCCCTTTCTTCTACCATCTCCGTTTCCCCGAACTCCTCTCCCGCCATTCCTTGCTCCTCCGCAGTGCCTCCAACCACTACTACTTCTCCCTCTCCCCCAGCACCTTCCTCCTCCCTTTCTTCTGTCATCCCCATCTCCCCGAACTTCTCTCCCGCCATCGCTGGCTCCCCCGCAATGCCTCCAACCGCTAATACTTCTCCCTCTCCTCCAGCACCTTCCTCTCCTCGCTCTTCTTCGCCTCCCTGCTCTTGTTGCAATCGCTCCATCCTCTTTTCCAACTCCTCTGCGTCCCCCTGCCAGGAGATTGTGTTTACTGCCGTCACGTAGCATTCCCTTGCTGCCTTCGGATCTCCTCGTACCCTGATTTGAGTACCTCCAGAATTCAGCTTCAAGCACTGGTGAAACGACGACGGAACGCATCTGAAAGCGCTGATCAATGGGCCCCAAAGATAGCGTTGTAGCTACTGGGGGCATCCACTATGACAAAACGGCAATTTCGGGATAGCCCTCCCAGAGTTACTTGGAGTCCCACACCCCCCTCGACCTCTTTCCTTTCTCCTGAGAATCCAAACAATGGTCCATCCGCTGCCAGTACCCTTCGTGCCTCCACCCTCATTGCATTGAATGCCTTCTTAAAAATCACGTTCACCGAGCTCCCATTGTCGACTAGGATCCGCGACACCGTGAAGTTCTCGATGGCGGTCCGTATCACCAGCGCGTCACAAAAGGGGTCCTCGTGGTCGGGCATGTCTTTTCTTGAAAACGTAATCTTTTCATCTGGAGGAGGGGATTGTGACGTCGAGGCGACACTTCAGCGGTACATAGTGTGAAGGCTCGCCTTTCGGGCCGCCTCTATCCCCACCCCCCCATTGATCACCCCAACCAGCCCGCGATCCCCTTCATCCGCACGATTCACACACCGATCCTCTTCTCCTGTAATTGTTACTTCCTCTATCCGCACCGGCCTTGGCTGTTCCCCAGCTCCTCGAGTCCTCCTTAACTCCAAGAAATCCGGGCAGGTAGCCGTTGCGTGACCTTCCTCCTCATGGAAGTCACAGTATGGCAACGCCACCCCCCCTCCGGTCTCCCTTCCTGAGGGTGTTGGAACACCCTATTACTAATTTGGGTCAGGATCACTATGTCTCTAGGAATCTGTGTTTGACCTTCTATATAGCTTAATAGGTCAATTAGAATTGAGTCTAAGGGATCAGGAGTCTAGGTTTGGAAGCTGCCCTGAAGACCAAAGTTTTTCTGGAGACTAAGTCCAATCGTCGAGCTCAGCACGACGTTTCGTCGAACTCCGGTCGACGATCGTCTAGCTCAACTTCGACAGATCGTCGAGCTCCACTCGACGATCGCTGAGCTCAACTTCTCAATATCGTCGAACTCCGTTCGACGATCGCTGAGCTCAGGTCGACGATTTTGTCTCTGCTCTGGATCCTTATCTCTGAGCTCAGTTCGACGATCTTTGAGCTCAGATCGACGATTTCTTTGCTGCTTGCATTTTCCAGTTCGCTGAGCTCAGCTCGACGATAGCAGAGCTCAGTTCGACGATTTCAGTTATCTTTCAGAATTCAAATTCAAATCAGATAGAAGTTATTCTGCATTTAATTCAGAAGATCTGCCAGCCGTTTTCATTTACTTCTGGAGCAAGTTTCAAGGGATTTTTCAAGGAACAAATCAGTGGACTTTCCTTTAGAAGAAATTATGCAATTAAGGCTGTAATCAATGCAGACCAACGGCTATCTTTGACAGAGTGATATCTTATTCAGACACAGAGAATAAAAGAGAGAATGTTTTTTGAATCAAAGAGAGATTGACAAGAATAGAAAACACAACTCAATATACAGAGACTCTTTGAAAATATTCTGTCAACAAGAATTCTGAAGAACACTCATCAAAGAGATCAAGCTTTCAAACAAATCTTCAGATCTCTTCAGCTCTCAAAGTGTTCAAGGCCAACATCATTTCAAGACTCCAGACACTCAACATTTCAGCTTGCTGAAATCATCTTTTGCTGGAGATCTATCTTTGAAGGCCTATCACCCTCAGCAAAGCTCATCTTCCTGAAGATCAAGGACTCAGGGGGAGCTTTGAAATCAATCCACTTAGTCCTCTCAGTTGATTGAGAAAGAGAAGACTGCCATCACTCTCTCACCCCCACTCTGTAAAGGGTTTTTCAAACTCCCTTCAAAAGTTTGAATCTGGTTTTTGAGCACCTTGTCAAAAGCTCATTGGTGGCAAGACACCTGATCAAAAAATCTGATTTGGTTTTTGAGCACCTTATCAAAAGCTCATTGGTGCCCAGGACACCTGATCAACTCATCCTGCAGTGGATTCCTACCTAGGGTGGTAGAAGAGTGGATGTACCCAAGTTTGGGGAACCACTATATTTCCTTATGTCATCTGGTTTTGCATGTTTTATTTTTGTTTCTGGCCTAGATTTTCTTGTGCTTAGTTTCTGCATAGCTTGGTTTTGTGATTAATTTTATTTCTGCTTCCCTGCTTACACTCATTACAGCAATTGTTGTAAAGCTTTGCAAAAGTTTTTCTTTGTGTTTTAAAAAGCACCATATACTCTATTCACCCCCCTCTAGAGTATATCTGATCTAGTTTCCCCTTTCAATTGGTATCAGAGACAGGTTGGTTAAACATACCATACCTGACTGGTTGCATAGGCTAACACCTGAACCCCAAGATCCCAATCTAGATCCTTCTTTTATATTTCATTATTAGATTTAGCTTGCACAAGTCATGACCCAAAATAAAGATTATTCTAGCACCAGACCTCCAGTGTGCAATCTGTCAAAGTTTGCACTTTGGAAAGCAAGGATTAGACTCTACATGAATTCTATTGACGAAGACATTTTTAATTCTGTTTTGACAGTGTGTCCAAGACCACCAGAGGGCACAAGCACAAATGCTGTTCCACCTCCATCAGGAACAGATGCTGACATCAAAAAGTGGAAAGTAGCTGATGCCAAGACAATGAACATTTTAGCTCAGACAATGTCAGATGACATTTTTCAAAAAGTAGCTGAATGCAATTCAGCCAAGGAGATTTGGGACAAGCTCTCAGAAATTGTCTCTGGCTCAGCTGATGAGAGAAAGGACAGAAGATCCCATCTCATCTCCCAATATGAGAACTTCAAGAAGGGAGAAACAGAGTCAGTGGGAGACATGTACAACAGACTGAGTCTAATTGTCATTGAACTGAGGACATTAGACAAAGAGATCTCACTGACAGAACTTAATGACAAGATCCTAATGTGCTTTCCCAGCACTTGGGATTCAAGAATCTGGCCAATTAAAGATACCAGAAGTCTGAATGAGATCACCACTGAAGCCTTGTTGGGTAAGCTCAAATCTTATGAGCTACTCATCAAGAACAGAGAAGAAGAACAGAAGGCTGCTTCACCAGCCACAAGAAAGGAGAAGACTATAGCATTCAAGGCAACTGAGGATCTGCCTGAAGAAAAAGGAACAGCCAATGATGAACTTCTCAGCTTGTTGGCCAAAAGATTCTATAAGATGGCCAGAAAGGACTTCAGAAGAAGATCATACAAGGAGCAGGATAAGCCAAGGTATGACAAGTCCATTGGCAATAGCAAAGACATCATTTGCTTTGGTTGCAGGAAACCAGGGCATATGGTTCCTGACTGTCCAGAGAACAAGAACAAGGACAGAAGGGACAGAAAAGAAAGAAGAAAGGAGAAGGACTCCAAAAGGAATGGAAGTAGCAAACCTTCCTCCAGCAGAAATAAGCACACAAGGAAAGAATTTGTTGCTGAATCCTGGAGTGAGACTGAAGAGGAGTCAGAAGCCTCTTCCAGCTCAAGTGATGATGAGGATGATGCAGAGGAAAAGGAGTTCTGCATGATGGCAATCAATGCCTCACAACACAACTCAGAGGAAGAGGAGTCAGAATCAGACTCAGAGACTCAACCTGAAGAAGATCAGGTAATCAGCTCTTTTGATTTTACTTCAGAAGATTTTAAATTTGAATTTAAAGCTCTATGTTTAGACCTGCTAAAGTCTGAGAAAGAGATCATCTCTCTCAAAAATCAATAATCTGAACAAAAGGTTTTAAAATCAGAAAACCTCAAACTCTCTCAGGAGTTGGATAACTATAGGGAACAGATAGCTTCACTAAAGAGTGAGCTCTCTGAGGCCAAGAAGCTTGAAGAATCTCTCAATGGGAGAAGAATCAAGCTGATGGACATCACAAGCACAGTGAACTCAAGATTCAACAGTACACTGGGCTTGGGTGCCTCATCCAGCCAACCTATTGTTCTAACAACCCCTATCAAGTTCATTTCTGACAAGGGAAAGGGAGTTGTAGAGGTTGCCAGGAAAAATTCTGATCTGCCTCAGAAATTTAAGTCCCAGCAGAAATCGTCGAACGAAGCTCGACGATCGCCGAATGGAGATCGACGATCGCCGAACGCAGCTCGACGACCTCAGGGAAAATCGTCGAACGCAGATCGACGATCTCAGCCAAAGTCGTCGAACGCTGCTCGACGATCTCATATACCTGACCTCACCCATAGTCGACCGTCGAACGGAGCTCGACGATCTGACCCAAGATCGTCGAACTCAGCTCCAAGATCGTCGAACAGAGGTCAGAGCTCTGGAAAATTTTTCAAAGGCAAATCAAAATTGAATCCTGAGGGTTCTTCATCCCAAACCTTTAACCCTTATACTGAATGGATTTTACCTCCAAGGAGATATCATCCTGAAGGATATAAGAGTCAGCCAGGGATGTCTTTCATTTCTGAATTTAAAGGTTATCAACCTAGGCCCAAGGTAAACTGGGTCAAAAACAAGTGAATTGCTTTATGTGCAGGTGAAGACCTATCCAACATCTAACCAGCAATGGTATTTGGATAGTGGGTGCTCTAAGCACATGACAGGGAACAAGGACAACCTCAATTCCTTTAGAGCCAAGCTTGGACCCAAGGTTATCTTTGGTGACTCCAATTTTGGACAAACTAAAGGTTATGGAGTAGTCCAGATTGGTTCTGTAACCTTCAAGAAAGTAGCATATGTGGAAGGACTGAAGCACAACCTAATCAGCATCAGTCAGCTATGTGATGAAGGCTACCAGGTGACCTTCAGCAAAACCTTATGCAAAATCAAGTCAGAGGACAACACAACTGTGTTGACAGGTAAAAGGAAAGGTAACATCTACCTAGTAGATTTTCTTTCAACTACTATAGATATCTGTTTATTCAATTCAGTTTGTAGACCAAATGTTTTATGGCATAAGAGACTAGGACACCTAAACCTTAGAACTATTGCTAGGCTATCCAAGGACAACCTTGTTAGAGGACTACCTTCTGGCCCCTACAAGAAGGAAGGACTCTGCAAGGCTTGTCAATTAGGCAAGCAAACTAAAAACAGTTTCAAGTCACTTAATAAGAGTGATTCACCTAGGATATTGTATCTGTTACACATGGATCTATTTGGACCCATCACAGTACAAAGCCTAGGAGGGAAATCCTACACTTTAGTGATTGTAGATGACTTCTCTAGATTCACTTGGGTGTTCTTTCTAAGGAAGAAGTCTGATAACTTTAAGTGTCTGACAGAGTTTCTCAAATGTATAAAGATTGAGTTCAATACTCACATTGCCCTGATCAGAAGTGATCATGGGACAGAGTTTGATTCTCTTCTTATGCAAGAGTTCTGTCAGAGTGAAGGGATCAGACATACTTTCTCAGCTACTAGAACTCCTCAACAAAATGGGGTAGCTGAAAGGAAAAATAGAACCCTTATTGAATCTGCCACTACATTGTTGTCAGATGCTCATCTACCTCTATCCTTCTGGGCAGAGGCAGTGAACACCTCCAACTATGTGCTGAACAGAAGTCTAATACATAAACTGAAGGGAAAGACTCCCTATGAATTACTCAAAGGGAAGAAACCTAAAGTTGACTATTTCAAACTTTTTGGTTGCATTTGCTACATTCACAATAATGATAAGAAATATTTAGCAAAATTTCAAGCCAAAGCTGATGAAGGAGTTTTTCTGGGATACTCCATGATCAGCAAGGCCTATAGGGTATATAATAAATCATCATTGAAAATTGAGGAATCTGTTCATGTTTCTTTTGATGAAACTAACATGTCTTTCAAGGAGAAGATTTCGTCTACCATAGAACCTTTGCAGGAACACTCTCTAGTTGAAGATATGAACAAGCTACAGGTTGCTCAAGAAGAAGAAAGCAGTGAAGATGAAAGCAATGCTCAACATAATGAACCACCACTTGAAGAGCCAGTTGTTGTACCACAAGAGGAAACAACAACACAGGTTGGTGAACAATCAACACCCCCTGTTGATTTAGTAACATCAAGAGACCATCCAATTTCCCAAATAATTGGAGAAATCTCAGCTGGTGTGCAAACCAGAAATCAGGTCAACCAAAACCTGTTGCACACCTGCTTCCTTTCTCAAATTGAGCCTCAGTCCATTCAAGATGCAGAGCAAGATCCACACTGGATCATTGCCATGCAAGAGGAGTTGCATCAATTTGAGAGAAACAAAGTATGGGAACTAGTGCCAAAGCCAAAGGATCATTCCATTGTTGGAACAAAATGGGTATTTAGAAATAAACTGGATGATCAAGGAGTAATAATAAGGAACAAGGCAAGGCTAGTTGCCCAGGGATATTCTCAAGAAGAAGGAATTGACTACGACCAGACTTTTGCACCTGTTGCAAGATTGGAAGCCATCAGGATATTTTTAGCTTATGCAGCTCACAAAGGCTTCAAAGTTTATCAGATGGATGTCAAGAGTGCCTTCTTGAATGGAGACATCAAAGAGGAAGTCTATGTCAGACAACCTCCAGGTTTTATCTCTCCAACTTACCCTGATTATGTTTTTAAACTACATAAAGCATTATATGGTCTCAAGCAAGCTCCTAGAGCATGGTATGAGACCCTAGCATGCTTTCTCTTGCAAAATGATTTTATAAGGGGTAGAGTAGACCAAACTCTTTTTATTAGAACCCATAAGTCCCATACCCTACTAGTACAAATTTATGTAGACGATATCATTTTTGGTTCTACTGACTCAAAATTGTGCAGAAGGTTTTCTAACCTAATGCATTCTAAATTTGAGATGAGTAGCATGGGTGAGCTATCCTTCTTCCTAGGATTGCAAGTCAAACAACATGCTGAAGGCATCTTTATTTCTCAAACCAAATATGCTAATGAGCTGGTTAAGAAATTTGGCATGTCTGAGGCATCTTATATGAAAACACCCATGCCTACCAATGCTGTATTAGATGCTGATGAACATGGGAAACCTGTTGATCAGACAACATATAGAGCAATGATTGGCTCTCTGTTGTATCTTACAGCTAGTAGACCAGATATAATGTTTGCTACATGTATATGTGCTAGATTCCAAGTTAGCCCTAGAGAGTCACACCTAACATTAGTAAAGAGGATTCTTAGGTATGTTAAAAGTTGTCCAAATCTAGGTCTCTGGTATCCAAAAGATTCAGCATTTGAGTTAACTGGATTCTCTGATGTTGATTATGCTGGATGCAGAATTGACAGGAAAAGCACCAGTGGAACTTGTCAGTTCCTTGGTGATAGACTTGTCTCTTGGTTTTGCAAGAAACAAACATCTGTGTCAACTTCAACTGCTGAAGCTGAATATATGGCTGCAGGTAGTTGTTGTTCACAAATCCTGTGGATTCAAAATCAACTCCTAGACTATGGTTACAACTTAGAGAAGTCAAAAATATTTTGTGACAATACAAGTGCTATTTCCATAGCTCAAAATCCAGTCCTCCATAGTAGGACAAAACACATAGAGATTAGGCATCACTTCTTAAGGGACAATGTTGAAAAGAATAAAATTGAACTGCAATATATCCCAACTGATTTACAAAGGGGAGATATTTTCACCAAGCCCTTGGATGAAAAGAAACACACCTTCTTCCTAAATCAGTTAGGAATGTTAGATGGAGGAAGTCTTAAATAATATCCAAGATTTTGAAAGCTAAAAATTGACCAAGACTAGGCAAAAATTCTGATTTTCCTTAGTGTTTAGAATTTTCTGATCTCTGAACTGCGCTCGACGATTTCCCCCAAGATCGTCGAACGGAGTTCGACGATTTCCAGGATCGTCGAACTGAGTTCAGCGCTCCTCAGATAGTATGAACTATCTCTTCTGGTCAACGATCGTCGAACGGCTCTCGACGATCCTGTTCCCTGAACGATCGTCGAACGGAGCTCGACGCCTTTCCAGATCGTCGAACGGAGATCGACGATGTTGGAGTCTCTTCAGATTCCTTTAGAAGCCTCGATCGTCGAACTGAGTTCAACGATCTTTCCAATTCTGCGTCGAACCCTAATATAAAACTCATTTTTCGCCGTCGTTCTCTCTTGCGCTTTCAATTTCTCTGCAAAAAAAATTTTCTTCCCTCCAAACAGTTCTACCTTGGTCGTTTTGTTTGTTAAGTTTTTGCAGGTACCATGGCCGTCTCAGTTGCTGTCCTCGCCGCCATGAAGTTTGATGCAGGGTTTGACATTGATTTGGACTCCTTCAACACCACTGATCAAGTCTTCCAGGACATCCTAAGTTTATTCAAAGATCAGCATTTATCTGCCCTCATGACCACAAGAATCAAACTTGCCTCAGATGAAATAAAAGAATGGGTATATACTGCACACAACCTTGACAACAACACCATAGTTGGATCTATTGGTGGCACCCAGGTACCTCTGACCCCAACAGTCTTAACAGAGGTTTTTGGTTTTAGAAATGGAGATGACTCTGCTGAACTTTCTGGAGAAGAGTTTACTGATATACTAGCCAGGATGGGTCATCCTGAGGGAAACCCTAGCAAATTGTTTAAGAGGAACCTGTCAGTTGAATACAGGTTTCTGGCAGATGTTGTAAGCAAGGTCCTGTTGGCCAAACATTCTGCACATGACACCATCTCCAGACATCAGCTCTGCCTCATGGGAGCTCTGGTAGATAGGAAAAGCCTGAACTGGGGAGAGGTCTTCTTTGACCTGATAAAGAAAAAGATAAACAAAACCTTTGTGAATTTTGGAAGAATTCTGGGAGTCTTCCTTCAGGCAAAGTGCCCTGCTCTGCTAGTCTCCTCTAGAGTGCACATCAATGCCTCCAAGAGACTCTCCTGTGCCCTATTTGGGAAATGGGACAGGCAGATTAGCAAGCCCAGCAGGCCCTCTTCTACTGCCCCTTCAGGCACCAGGACTCACAGAGTCACTCCCCCCCAGGTCTCTGCACCTGCAGAAGACCTGCCTGCTGCTAGTGCTGCTTCTCCTCCTCCTCCAAGTTCAATCCTACCTCCAGCTACCTCCACCACTCCAGCTTCATCTCCAATTACAATCTCCAGCCCATCTCCAACCTCTCTTCCATCTCCAGCAACCACTTCATCACCTCCAGTTGATCACTTCCACCCATTATTCTCATATCCACCACCAGATGTCACCTCATCTCCATCCATACCATCATTCACCCTTCTGGATGAATCCTACATGGATGATTCCCCCTCTTCTCCTCCAGACTTCCCCTCCTCCTCAACATCTTTCCAAGATCTCCTCCACCACATCCTTGACCAACCATCATTCACTCCATCCATATCTATACCCTTGTCCTCCATCTCCACAATTCCCACACCTCAGCCCTCTATCTCGTCACCATCCAGCACTCCACTTCCAGTATCCTCAGCCATCCCAATACCCTCTACCTCTGCTCCTGCCTTTGAGCATATAGATCTGCCAGCCCTAGCTGATAAGTTGTATGAGCTACTGGCCCCCAGGCTCTCTCTTCTCATGGAGGCCTCCTTAGCTCCTCTACAACAGTCAGTGGCAGCCCTGTCTGCCAGGCTTTCCTCCCTCATTCGTCAAGCAGCCCCACCAACAGTGTGCCTTGATACAAAGGTATCTGCATCCAGGCAGGGGGAGATGCCTTATGAAGCCAGCCTTCATGCTGCTGTTGCTGCTGCTTCTGCTTCTGCTCCTGCTGCTGCTGCTGTTGTGCTTGTATCTTCTGCTCCAGTTGCTGTGCCTACTCCAGTCTTAGCAATAGACCTAAGGTCTTTGCTATCTGCATTTGATCCTGCATTCTACAGCTGTCTGCCAGAAGTTCATGCTGTCCAGCCCCCAGAGGATTTGTCCAAGGCACTGGTGCCTCTCTCTGGCTGTGACCCCAACATTCTTTCATCCTTTGTACTCTCAGTGATGACTGCTGCTGCTGCTGATGAAGACAAGGCTGTATCTACTTCTGAAATTGTTCTTGCTGCTGCTGAAGATAATGTTCAAACTGCTGCTGCCATTCAAATTGTTTCTGATGAGCTCACACCCCAGGATTTTCTGATTACAGAGGCTATTGTTTTTGAGCCTGCTGTAGATGTTGTTGTTGGTTCTGAACCTGCTGCTGCCATAATTCCTGAAATAACCTCTGTTGCTTCTACTGCTGCTCCAGTACCTGTTGTTATATCTGCTGATGTATCTGTCTCTGTTGCCCCTTCTGCTTCTGCTTCTGCCCCATCAGCTGCTGTTCAACTGAAAGAAAATTTGATGAAAAGGATTGATGCTTTATATGATGCTCAAAGCTCTGAATCTGATGACTACAACACTGCTTCTGATGATTCTTCTGCCACCATTGCAAGGAAAAGGAAGGCAAGAAGTAAGGCAATGAAGAGGGTTCCACCTGCCAAAGTTAGAGATGATAATGATGTTCCTTACTATATTCTGCACAACTGTCCAATTACTGAGCATTGGATGCAGTTCTCTAAGAATCAGCTAAAGGCTATGAAGAAGAAAAGGAAGTATGAGAAAGATTCCACCCAGTCCAAGCACCCGCATCCTCCTCCACCACCTCCACCTGATGCAGGTGCAGGTGGCAGCTCTGCAAGATCAGGCCCAGCTAGAAGCCAGGCTCCCTACCAACCTCATGCTAGAACATATCAAAGGGAAAGCCAGTCTAGGGGCTCTTACTCTAGAAGGGGAGGATATAGGGGAAATCAAAGAGAGACTCAGGTTTACTCCAAAGGGCATTCCAGGCAGCACCCTTATTCCAGGGGAGGACATGTTCCTTCTGATACATCTTCAGGTCCATTCCCCTATAAGGCTCAGAGAAACTGTGACTGCCAGGACTCCTCAAGATACTTCTTCCAACAGGTATGAGCCACCTGTTCCTTTTGAGGTCCCTGAGAAGAATCCCGTGGCTTGGACTGCTAGAATGAAAGAGTTGGCTGCATTAGATCAAATAAAGAAAGCCAGAGAGCAAGGCCTAGACACCTCCAATATATCTACAATGTCAGAACAAAGACAGAAAGAACTAGAAAGATATGCCTCCAGTAAGTTTTTTGATGCAGACAGGTACATGGAGTTGCATCCAGCTGCAGTGGTTCCCAGGACATCAAAGCAAATTTATTTGGGTGCAGCTGATGACACCAGATCCAAACAGGAAGCTTTAAATCCTAACAGAGAAATCAAGATGGTAAAAGGCAAAGAGAAAAAGTAACTCTGTAAGGTGACAATTCTTGGTTTTTCTGACTGATATCTGGATGACATATATATATATATCTCTGTGATGGTTCTGTAATGTCTAGCTGCTGTTGTTTTTGTGTTTTTCTGATTGTATGATGTTGTTTGTTTTTCCAAAGTCTGTAAATAGTTTTCCTAACCCAAATAGGGGGAGATTGTTGGAACACCCTATTACTAATTTGGGTCAGGATCACTATGTCTCTAGGAATCTGTGTTTGACCTTCTGTATAGCTTAATAGGTCAATTAGAATTGAGTCTAAGGGATCAGGAGTCTAGGTTTGGAAGCTGCCCTGAAGACCAAAGTTTTTCTGGAGACTAAGTCCAATCGTCGAGCTCAGCACGACGTTTCGTCGAACTCCGGTCGACGATCGTCTAGCTCAACTTCGACAGATCGTCGAGCTCCACTCGACGATCGCTGAGCTCAACTTCTCAATATCGTCGAACTCCGTTCGACGATCGCTGAGCTCAGGTCGACGATTTTGTCTCTGCTCTGGATCCTTATCTCTGAGCTCAGTTCGACGATCTTTGAGCTCAGATCGACGATTTCTTTGCTGCTTGCATTTTCCAGTTCGCTGAGCTCAGCTCGACGATAGCAGAGCTCAGTTCGACGATTTCAGTTATCTTTCAGAATTCAAATTCAAATCAGATAGAAGTTATTCTGCATTTAATTCAGAAGATTTGCCAGCCGTTTTCATTTACTTCTGGAGCAAGTTTCAAGGGATTTTTCAAGGAACAAATCAGTGGACTTTCCTTTAGAAGAAATTATGCTATTAAGGCTGTAATCAATGCAGACCAACGACTATCTTTGACAGAGTGATATCCTATTCAGACACAGAGAATAAAAGAGAGAATGTTTTTTGAATCAAAGAGAGATTGACAAGAATAGAAAACACAACTCAATATACAGAGAATCTTTGAAAATATTCTGTCAACAAGAATTCTGAAGAACACTCATCAAAGAGATCAAGATTTCAAACAAATCTTCAGATCTCTTCAGCTCTCAAAGTGTTCAAGGCCAACATCATTTCAAGACTCTAGACACTCAACATTTCAGCTTGCTGAAATCATCTTTTGCTGGAGATCTATCTTTGAAGGCCTATCACCCTCAACAAAGCTCATCTTCCTGAAGATCAAGGACTCAGGGGGAGCTTTGAAATCAATCCACTTAGTCCTCTCAGTTGATTGAGAAAGAGAAGACTGCCATCACTCTCTCACCCCCACTCTGTAAAGGGTTTTTCAAACTCCCTTCAAAAGTTTGAATCTGGTTTTTGAGCACCTTGTCAAAAGCTCATTGGTGGCAAGACACCTGATCAAAAAATCTGATTTTGTTTTTGAGCACCTTATCAAAAGCTCATTGGTGCCCAGGACACCTGATCAACTCATCCTGCAGTGGATTCCTACCTAGGGTGGTAGAAGAGTGGATGTACCCAAGTTTGGGGAACCACTATATTTCCTTGTGTCATCTGGTTTTGCATGTTTTCTTTTTGTTTCTGGCCTAGATTTTCTTGTGCTTAGTTTCTGCATAGCTTGGTTTTGTGATCAATTTTATTTCTGCTTCCCTGCTTACACTCATTACAGCAATTGTTGTAAAGCTTTGCAAAAGATTTTCTTTGTGTTTTAAAAAGCACCATATACTCTATTCACCCCCCTCTAGAGTATATCTGATTTAGTTTCCCCTTTCAGAGGGTTCCTCCTTCTCCCTGCTCCTGCTCCTCTTCCTCTTTCCCGGCCCCTTCCTCTACCTCGGCCGATGGCCATGGCCTGCTGCGGAGGAGGTAGGGGTGGTCTATGACCATACCCCCACCCCATCTGATTTAACCTTCCCAGTCCTCCCTGTTGATTCCTTCCCCTTGGGGAAATCCTCTACCTTGCCCGGGGGCAGTCCCCCCCTGCTGCCTCCACCCCAGCTCCGGATACGCCGGAGCCCTCGGCTCTTCCCTTCTCCTTGCTTCGTGTTGCCTCCCTCCTGTCTCCCTCGACTCTACCTCAGTGAGCCTTGCCAGCTTCTTTGCGAAGGCCGTGTTTGCTGCCTCCATTGCTATTTCCTTGGCTGCCTTCTCCATCAAGCCCTCAAAGGAAAGCGGCGCCTTCCGGGTGAGGCTCATTTTGAAGAACCCTTCTCGCAGTCCCACTGTGAAAGCCATCTGGAGGGCAAAACCCGGCACCTCCTGTATATCCAGAATTTCCTCTTGGAACCTATCCACGTATTGAGCCAGTGATTCATCCGCCTTCTACTTAATCAAGAAGATCGACTCTGGGTTCTTCTTCCTTTTCTTAGATGTGGAGAACCGGAGCTGGAAGCTCCTACTCAAGTCCTCGAAGCAATATATCGATCCTGCCGGGAGTTGGTGGAACCAGTCCCTAGCCTTGTATTTCAGAGTGATCGCAAAGAGGTGGCACTTAAACGCGTCCGTCATCGGCCTGATCGAGACAGCATCTTCGAACCACTGCAAGTGATGGAGGGGATCGTCCTTCCCCACATAGTAATTCATCTCGGGCTCTCGGAAGCCCTCCGGGACCGGAGCGGACAGGACTAGCTCGCAAAAAGGGGACCCCCGCGCCGCCGGTCTCGCCACCCCTACTCGCGCGACGACCTCCCCTGGCGCGATGGTACTCGTCGGACTTGGGAACAGCTCCCTTCCCGCCATGTCCCTCCCGGTCCCTTCCAACATCACCTCCTTTCCCGGCCTTCTCCCCGGGGCATCTTCTCCGACTCGCACCGAGACGAGTTTCTCCTGAGTCGCGACAGCTGGCACTGTGGGCAGTGGAGTTGAACAGTCTCCCTGCCGCGAGATCCCTTGCAATAGATCCATGATCCCCTTGATCGAAGCCAGGAACTCCGTTCTTCCTACAAATCCCCCCTGATTATCTGACTCCCCTCCTTCTCCTTCTCCATGATCTCCCGCCATGTTGGTTGCTCAAGGTTCTTCTCTGATGGCTGCGGTCCACGCTCACCGCACCAAAATGTTGGAACCGGCTTTCCGGTCCCTCCTAGAGTTCGAAACAGGATGCAGCCCACACGTACTCTCCTTGCGCTAACGCCCTGACGAGAGTCAGCGACCTGAAAACAGACCGAGGGGACTCAGCTTGGAGGTCCCGCCTCTTACCCGCAAGAACTGTTAGTCTTCCCCTCCCTAGCCAGTGCTGAGCTAGGTGCCTGAGAGGGAAAAAGTGGGAAGGTTCAACAACCTCATCCAGGCACCTTATCGGTTTATTTATATGTCTCTGAATTTGATCTGCAAATATCACTCTTAAATCCACCTGAAAATACCAAAACACCCTGGGCTGGGTCTGCCTATAGCCAAACTCCGCTATTCTGGAGAGCTATATGCAGGCCTCCAGGGGTAATAATGTAAAACTATCTGGGGCACGAAGGTAAAATCCCCTTGTGGGTCAAAATAGGTAAAGATATCTTTTTCCCTTGCGGCGAGTGGGGAAGATACTGCCGGGCGAGACGACCGCCATGCCCGTCTCGCCGCCTTTTCGGCATGTGAGCTCTCTCGCCTTCTAGGATGATTTCGCCCACTAGAAGGTCTCGCCCACTCCAGAGGATCCCCCATCTCGCCTCCTGTAGGTGGGCATCCTATACTCTCGCCAGTCATCCCTTCGCCCGCTGCACCGTCTCTCGCGAGCCCCAGGTTGTACAATGTGGACTTAACAAATTTTTACTAGACAATATTGAATCAATACCTCTGGCATTGAGTGAGCTTGCACCACTTAACACCTATGGACTTAGTTGATTTTTGTTATATCCAGCAACCACTTATTGTGTCCACATGTCCAATCAATATGAAATGGACTAACCCGCACTCAAAACCTGAAATACACATCAAATACTTTTTATGTGTATGACATTGACCTGTTTGCCTTCTCACAAATTGGGGACATTGGGAACAATGGACCCAACACATCCCGTGCAAACATGACCGCCGCCAAAGGATGACAACCTAGGCAAGCCTTACACAAGGATTCTTTCCACCATGGATTTCAACTTGTCCATCTCGACGTTCCCCAGTCTCTCATGCCAGATAGATGCACTATCATTGGCTCTTATCCGATCAACATAAGTACTTGTTTATAACACAACCGAGTCCTTATCCTTACTCCTTATATGAGTAACATTCACCGACTAAAGCTTAACCTTATAGTCCTTGAAGTTGCTAGGCTGGTTGCATTTATATCACCTTGTACCTTCCATCTTCTTCTTCTAGTTATGTATAGTAGTATAACTCCCCTCATGCTGATATGAAGTAGAAGGACCCTCACCAATAGCAGCCTTCTTTTTGTCCCATCTCTTCAAATTTCCTGAGAAGTGCACCTCACCATCTCCTCCAGAGATGGTGAATCCAACCATCTGTCTAGCTAAGCGCTCCTGCGAAGCTAGCAGGTTCTCAAGCTCCAACAAAGATAGCTGAGTGGCCCAACCTTGAATAGAAGTAACAAACGCCATATATTCCTCCCACAAATCGCGGATTATGTGCCTCTTCAGCTTCGATTCTGAAATAGGCTCATCATGGTCCAACGCTGAATTCTCAGCGCACAAGTTTTTCATCTTCAGGAAGAATGCTAAGATGCGAAGAATTCCTTGAGTGGCCCTTGCCAACTCATTCTCCAAGAATTGTAGTTGTCACAACAAGCATTTTGTCAGCATTAAATAATATATCATAGTAAGAGATAAATACGCATCGTGATCCACACCGTGCATGGGACAACTGCAGATACTCCGACAAGAACATACTCCTAAGACTTTCCATGAAGTTCTCAAGTTTGTTATGATGAAATTATATTTTGAGTTTAAGTTTTGATGGCCGTATCCCTCAGCTCAGTGCTTCAACTAGTCCATTGGTAGAAATATACACATATACAGAGCAGAAAATACATTATTTAGTTCATTTATTATCCTATATGAGCATGAAAATCCAATAGAACAAATCATGATATGCACACCACTAGATTTACTATAAGTACTAAAAGAGCTTTTACGTTCGTTAAAATAGAGTGACATTTTTGATTTAAAAGGATGTTATGAGCGTGAGGTAATAATATTGATCCTTTTATACTTTGAAAGTAACTAATATACAACCTAACATAAATCCTTCCCAAAGAGCAAGTAGGTTTGATAAACAACAAAAAATATAGCATAACAGTTAGCAAATAGTCTGTCATCTACAATAATTCACTGTGGACGTCAACAACCTGACACGAACCCACAGAACAACATGTATGTCTGAATCAAAGTAAGAACTACGAAACTACCTTACGAAGGTAAGAGAAATAAAACCAATGCTCCAAGCCCATGCCAAAAAATTACAACTCTAGCTGCCCTTGCGGCTATTGCTCCGAGCCTAAGGTGTTGTGAGTCTCTTCCAATCCAACACTGCAAGTTTCCTTCTTATGTCATTTTATAAGAAAGGATGGATTTTTGGCGGACCCAGTGAAGATAGTTGCAGTGTTGGATAGGAAGAGACTCACAATGTCTAAGGCAACAAGGGGTTTCTTAGGGTTGGAAGGATTCTTTGTGTTATGTTCACCCCTGACTAAGCCTATGCAGAAGAATGCAACATTTGTTTTGGTCGATGAGTGCGAAGGAGCCTTTCAGGAATTGAAGAAGAGATTGAGCACTGCTCCAGTTTTGACTTTACCTATCGAAGAAGTGGAGTATATTGTTTATATAGATGTGTCGCACGTCGAGATTGGGTGTGTCTTGATGCAAGAAGGAAAGGTGATCACGTATGGTTTAAGGCAACTGAGGATTCACGAAAAAAAATTAACTTGCGCATTACTTGGAATTTGCGACAATGATCTGTCTTAGAGCGTTGGAGACATTTGTTGTATGGCGCATTGTGCAATATTTTTTACGGACCATAGGAGCTTGAAGTATGTCTTCACTCAGAAGGAGTTGAATCTGCACTAGAGAAGATAGATGGAATATGTTGCAGATTATGAAGTTGATATTCTTTATCATTCTAATTCGACAAAGATGTATAGGGATTTGAAACAGATTATTTGGTGGTATGGGATAAAGGATGATGTTGCCAAGTTTGTACCTGAATTTTTTACCTGTCAGCGTGTTAGGGAAGATCATAAAAGGCCTAAAGGTAAATTAACTCCTTTGGATATTCTAGGTTTGGAGTGGGTGAGTATTTATATGGATTTTATTACAGGTTTGACGTGGTCTCCCCGAGGGCACGATTCTATGTGGTTTTTTGGATAGACTGATAAAGCATTTTGTGTCTTTTTAGATTGGCTATTAGATGATGAAACTAGCAGTAAGTATTTTTGATTTCAGGAATTTTTGGAGTTAGGATTCTTATCCTAACCCTCATTTTTGTACGAAAAATTTCAGAGATCGTAGACGAGGGGTTCTTGCGGCTGATTCTTGAAGCAGAGCGCTTGGGAGGTCGGTTTTCTAAAAATTTGAGGCAAGTGGTGGTTTTTCACCCTTGTACCCTTCTTGTCATTAGTTCTTCCTCGTCATTATTTCCTGGAGAACTCATCCTGTGTCATTTTATAAGCAAGGATGAATTTTCAATCGAGTCGAATGGAATTCATAGGGATTGCGAGTGTATCTAAAGAATTCATCGAATGCCTTGTGTTAGAGTCAAAGTCGTTAAGAACTTCCATGTTGTTAACTATTTGTCTAGTAACCAAGTCAAATTTGTCGAGTGTCTTCTAATTTGTCAAGTCAAATTTGTCGAGTGTCTTCGAATCTGTCAAGTCAAATTCATCGAGTATCTTCAGGTTTTAGTTGAAACTACCAAGTCAAAATTTGTGGAGTGTCTTCAAATCTATCAAGTTAAATTCGTGGAGTATCATCGGGCTTTAGTTGAATTCATTGAGTAGATTTGTCAAGTCTGATCTTATTCATCAAGTGTAATTCGCTGAGTTTCGATTTGAAGTCAAGTGTAATTCGTTGAGTATTCTCGAAGAATCTACATGGACTTGGAAATTTTCGTGGGGTGAACTCCAATTCCATCAATTATTCACGACGAATCTGTGTGCACTTAAAACTTTTTGTCGTGTACTTGCGCCTAATCCATCGAGTATTTAAGGGTGTTTACACTTAGAATTTTCTGGATTATTCACCCTTTGTTAAATCTTGGGTACTTTCGGGTTATCCATATTTTATTGTTATTATTTTTATTTTTGCCTTTGGTTGGCAGCTGATAAAGGGCCACTACCTCAGTGACTTGTTGAGATGTTTGGTCAGATGGTTTGAGTTGGACAATGTCGCCACCACCTCAATGCCTTGTTGAGATGTTTGGTCTAATGGTTTGGGTTTGACAATGTGACCACCACCTCAGTACTGTTTTACCGGTGTTAATGATTTGCGTATCTGAGTTGATCAGTCTCCTTTTCATTAAGTAAACATGCATATCAATACTCATTTATGGTTGCTGAAGTCTAGAGTTACTCGCACATGGTGTGAGTTTTAGTTATATCAATCCCCCTTGTGGTTTCTCTTAAGATTACTGTTTATGTGACCGTGGATATTATGGTTTTCTTTTGACTAGTCTGATTTGGGTTGCTAACCCTTAACTTCCGCTGTTTACTTACTTTTGTCCTTTTACTGCCACCTATACATTTCTTGCTGAGTCGTTCTTTTCTTTTGAATGCCTCATGCTCGGAGCAATAGCAGTCTGGGCAGCTAGAGCTGGTGTTTTCTGGCGTAGGCTTGTAGTAGTGGTTTTCATTCCCTCATCTTCGTGAGGTTGTTTGATAGTTCATACTTTGGTTTACACATACATATTGTTCTGTGGGTTCGTGTTAGGTTGTTGACACATACAATGAATTATTGTAGATGATAGACTATTTGCTAGTTGCTATGCTATCTTTCTTATTGTTTGTTGTACGCAGTTGCTCTCTAGGAAGGATTTATGTTAGGTTGCATGTTAGTTACTTTCAAAATATAAAAAGATCAATATTATTACCCCATGCTCATATCATCCTTTTAAATCAAATGTCACATTATTTTAACGAACGTAAAAGCTGTTTTAGTACTTATATTAAATCTAGAGGTGTGCATATCATGATTTGTTCTAATGGATTTTCATGCTCATATAGGATAATAAATGAACTAAATAAAGTATTTTCCGCTATATATATGTGTATATTTCTACCCGTAGACTAGTTGATCTACTGAGCTGAGGGACACGACCATCAAAACTTAAACTCAAACTATGTTTTCATCATAACAAACTGGATAATTTCTTGGAAATCTTAGGAGTAGGTTCTTTCCTGAGCGTCTGCAGTTGTCCCCTGCACTGCGTGGCATCACAACCCGTATTTTTTTTCTTATTCTAATATATTATTTAATGCTGAGAAAATGCGGGTTGTGACAATATTCGTGCTACATTCTTCCTATTAAACAACCCATCGAGGGAAGTTAAAATCTTCGCAGCTGGCCGATATCTGATTATGTGGTCGAAGAATTCTGGTGAGATAGCCAGCATGAGAGTAAACACTGCTTTCACATTTATCTTCCTCAAACCTCCAACCGCTTCAGCATTGCCAGTGGAAGCAGTCACCTCTTTCCTGTCGTCTCTACATATGACCTCCCATAAGTCCTCGCCCAGAAGATAGCTTTCTATACATGACATTCACTTCTTGAAGTTAGTCGATATAAGAACCTCAATTCTAAGACCTCTCGTAATGTAACACCCCAAAGCCCACTATGGGTTCAGGATTGGGAGACACGGCCTGGACACCGGTGTGTCTCAGGGCATGTCGTGCTCGGGTTGAGGAGTTGGGTGTGTGGTCGACGATCGTCGAGTACAGGGTACACGGCCTCTGACACGGGCGTGTCACAGGGCATGTCATTTGCGGGTTCAGGCGGGACTTCGTGTACTGGTGGACACGGGTGTGTGTTGGGGTACACGGCTTGGGACACGGGTGTATCCCATGGCCGTGTCCCGCTAGGGTGAAGTGGAGATTGTGCTGTGTGAAGTACACGGCTACTGGACACGGGCGTGTCGGGCTTGACACGGGCGTGTAGGGTGTAACGCCCCGAATTTTGTGTGCGAGTCGGTCGCGAAAAATAAGAGTTTTTGGTGTCTGTAGGGGTACACGGCCTAGGACACGGGCGTGTCCAAGGCCGTGTCTGGCTGGTGATTTTTTGGCCGTTTCCAACCCGAGAAGGACACGGCCAGAAACACGGCTGGATGACACGGGCGTGTCATCCGACACGGGCGTGTGCCAACCCGTGTCCCTACCTGTGTCCTGATGGGTCGTGTCCGTTGCCGTGGCGGTTATGCGTGACACGCCCATGAACACGGGCGTGTCAGGTCAGACACGGGCGTGTCTTGGCCCGTGTGCATTTCTCAGTTCGACGATCGTGCCTGGATCGAGGCACACGGCCTGGGACACGGCCGTGTGCCAAGCCGTGTTCGGCCCAGGTCTGGAGAATTTTGTGCAGATCCGAGCCGTTCATTTTCTTTAATTAGGATCTGACGGCCCAGAAAAAATCCTGCTCTGTTAAGGCCGGGAATAGGGAGTTATTCCTTCATTTTCTCTCCAAAGTTCTCCCCTTCCAAAGTGAGAGAGGAGAGGAAGAAGAAGGAGGTTTACGGCCGTCGGCGGAGCATCGGAGCACCGTTTCAAAATCGGAAAGCGAATCCGTGGAGGGAAGGTCATTGCGAAGAGTTCTAACCGCGTAGTTTTTCCATGGCGCCAAAACAGACTACAAGGGTAACGATTCTCAACTTGAGCGCTTGAAGCTCTTTCTTTCTGCATAGGGAATCCCGCTCCCGCGAGTATGCGGTGAGTGCGTGGTGTTCCTTGGGGTTGATGTGAATAGTCCCCCGCGTATTGCATATAAAGCCCGGAATCGCAAGTACGGGCATAGGCATTGTGTGTGAAGCCTACCCGGACGTGTTTTGTCTGGATCGGTGATGTGCATTTGATATGGTTTTGCCGGAGAAGACTCCGTGCTTTGGGTTTTCGGGTTTCTATGTGGTAGATTGCAGCAGGGATCCTTGGAGGCTAGCTTCAAGGCGCACCCGGAAAACTGAGCGGAAACGTGTTCTGCTAACTTGGCGGTCTGGGAACCGGCCTTGATCATAACTGGGTTATGAGATTGTTTTGGAAAATTTGGGATCTGAGAGAAGCTTGTCCCGCGCAAAGGACTTAAATTGGACATGCGGCGTGAGAAACGGGCAAGTGGAATTGGACCTAGGCTATGTGGTTCGGTGCGAGAGACCCGAAGACGGGGACTGGTCGTTGGCATAGTTGGAGCCTTAGACGGTGGTCAGAAAGGCTAAATGCTCACATGTTGTTGCCATCCTGGGGGTGGTGGTGAATGCACTGATGGGTCAGGGTTCACCATGAATGTGCCCTGAGTGCACGGGGTGTTTGGCGGTGCGAGCCTACACTTGTGGCGAATTATATTTGCGCTTTATATATTGTTGGGCTAATGTTATGCAGGGAAAGAGCACCGCCGTCCCGAGTCAGGGGCGGGGTCGTTATAATTTGGTCGGCTTTTAGCTGACCGTTGCTTTATTTGCCACCATGCGGTGGTATGTGCTTGCAGGTGCTGCGGAGCCGAGCGCCAAATAGCGGGCTAGAGCCCATGTTGCTGTGCTGGCCCTAGAAGGCCGTAGAATAGTTATATTTATATATATTTCATGTGTAGCCGGCCTGCGAGCCGATGTATGTAAATCACTCTTTATTAAGTGAACATTTGTAAGGCCTTAAGGCCATGTACCTGTTTCTGTGTATTTGGGGTTTCATTCCTATTGTTGTAGCTGTGGACATTCATATTGATGGAATTAATTTTGGGTTCTTTCAACTTTAAAATCTTCCGCTAGAATGCTCTGTGATTACGACGAGTAGTCTTAATTGGTTGGTTTGATTATTCATTTAGTATCCCTTCCGACTATCTGTGGTATATGGCGTCGGGTTCAGCTGGACCTTCTGTTATATGCCATGCAACAGATGGGGGTGTTACAATTTGGTATCAGAGGTCTGGTTACGGTCAAGCTTAAATGAATTCGTGGGCGAATTCTTTTAAGGGGTGGTGAGCACATGTGTGCGTCATCGTTATAACATCAAAAAGAACTCATGAATGTCCACTTAGGAATGAAAATACACTTGTTTGGTGGAACCTGAGTGTTCCAATGATTGCTTTTAGCAATTTGTTTGTCGTCTAATCGTGTGTCTCTGCTACTATAGGCAGCTGGGAGCGGTGCTGGTCAGTCAGAGCATCCGCAATCAGCGGAAAGTAGTGCACCAAGGGACGTGCCTGCTACACCTCCTTCAGCGGAAACCATCAGGATGGTGGCTGAAGCCGTGTTCGCAATGATAAATGCCCAACCTGCAGGGCAAATGCATCATGCACCTCCTGCGAATGAGCAAGAACCGGTTAGGGCGGCAGAGCCGAGAGTGGTGGAACGTGCAACAGTGGAGTTAGTAGAGCCGAGAAGAATCACGGAGAGGCAGCTAAAGCATGTGATGGGCTTTAATCCTCCGAGGTTTAATGGGGTTGGAACGCCAACTCAAGCTGAGGACTGGCTCTCTTCCATAAAGAGGGTGTTGACGGCCACAATGACTGAGGAGTGGCAGAAGACCACCATAGCGACTTTTCTTTTGGAAGGAGAAGCGAGGATGTGGTGGGACGAGTTGGAGTTTCATCTTCTAGTGGGAAGGCAACTTGTGGATGTGCCGATGGAGGAATTTTCAAGATTGTTCCTAGACAGATTTGTACCTTCTGCTCAGAAGTTGGAGATGGAGAATCAATTTCTTGGGTTGACTCAGGGATCCAGAAGCGTGGACGAATATCTGCATGAGTTCACACGGTTGGGTCGTTATGCTGGTGCTATGTTTTCAGAAGAAGAGAGGAAGACCAACCGATTCTATGAGGGTCTTCGCGGCGATTTACAGTTACTCCTTGCTGGGCCTAAGGCGCAGGGCTTCCTAGCCTTGGTCAATTCAGCCCGATCGTTGGAAAAGGTTGCGAAGAAAGTTCAAGAGAAGAGGGACCCAGGAGAAAGGAAGACCGAGTTCAAGGTGCCAAGTAACAAGACAGGTTTCCGCAGATGGAACAATAAGCGGAGGACTTCAAACTCAGCCCCTTCGGCTGATGTATCTGGGGCAACTACAAGTCGAGTCCCTAGAGCTTGCTACAACTGCGGGAAGACGGGGCATTTTGCTCGGTAGTGTTGGAGCGGACGTTCAAAGTCCGAGAGGAGACCTGGAGCGACTTATGAGGAGAAAGGGAAGGCGGTGGAGTCAACCGCATCCCATCATGCTCCAGCCCAGCCTAGAGTCTACAAACTTGGTCTACAGGAGGCCATTAAGCAAGCAGACGTGGTGACGGGTATGAGTTAAATTACAGTGGTTTAACTTTTATAGTTGTTACCTTTGTATTTGTTAGCTTACGTTTGTTAGTGCTAGGCTTTGTGTTGATCTTTGGGTTTCCGGCAAGAGCCCTTTTTGATACGGGGGCATCACATTCCTTCTTGTCTGAAAAGTTTTTATCGCGCATCGGAGTTCCGTTCTCGATGGCAGAAAACAAGTTGGATGTGTTGCTGCCTAATGGGTGCTCAATGCGTGCGGATAGAATCTGTGTTGTAAAGATTCGGATTGGAGACCGGGAGTTTGATTTGCGAGCGTTGGTTCTACCATTGGTGGAGTTTGACATAATCTTCGGTATGGATTGGCTCTCGGAGCAGAGTGCATGCATTGATTGCCACCGTAAAGAAGTCAAGTTGGGGCTGGACACTGATCGGGAGACTACTTTTGTGGGCATGAAGGGGTCATGGAAAGTTCTGATATCGGCCCTTCAGATGTTCAAGGCAGTTCGGTCTGGGGCAGAACTATATATCACTCTAGTGTAGACTTCGACGCCTAATCCTAGTTTGGACGGCATCCCAGTTGTGTCCGAGTATCCTGATGTGTTTCCAGATGATCTCCCAGGAGCCCCTCCTCAGCGGGAGATAGACTTTACTATAGAGCTGGTACCGGGTGCCAAACCGGTGTCACGCTCCCCCTATCGGATAGCCCCAAGAGAAATGGCAGAGTTGAAGGTGCAACTGCAAGAGTTGCTAGAGCAAGGTTATATGCGTCCAAGTTCGTCGCCTTGGAGCGCACCAGTTCTCTTTGTCAAGAAGAAAGATGGGAGCTTGCGGCTTTGTATCGATTATCGGGAATTGAACAAACTTACAGAGAAGAACAAATATCCAATCCCGAGGATTGACGATCTATTTGATCAGCTGGTTGGATCAACTGTATATTCGAAGTTAGATTTGAAGTCTGGTTACTATCAGTTGAGGATAAGGGAGAGCGACATCCCAAAGACAGCATTTAGTACGCGGTTTGGGCATTACGAGTTCACGGTTATGCCGTTTGGGTTGACGAATGCGCCATCCGTATTTATGGATCTGATGAATAGGACGTTCAGAGAATACTTGGATCAGTTTGTGATAGTATTTATCGATGATATCCTGGTGTATTCGCGTTGCGAGGAGGATCACTACAAGCATTTACACATGGTGTTGGAGACATTGAGGAAAAGTCAGTTGTATGCAAAGTTTTCCAAGTGTGAGTTCTGGTTATCCTCGATAGCGTTCCTTGGTCATGTTGTCAGTGGAGAAGGAATAGCTGTAGATCCGGTGAAGATAGTAGCGATACGAGAGTGGCCTTCTTTGACTACGGTGGCAGAGGTCCGGAGTTTTCTGGGGCTTGCTGGCTACTATAAGCGCTTCGTAGAGAACTTCTCGCGGATAGCACTACCACTTACGACGTTGAAAAGAAAGGATCAGAAGTTTGTGTGGTCTCCGGAGTGCGAACAGGATTTTGAAGAATTGAAGAGGCGGTTGACCACGGCGCCCATTTTTTGTTCGCCAAGTGGAACCGAAGGGTTCGAGATCTATAGTGATGCTTCGGGCAGTGGTTTGGGCTGTGTCCTGCTACAGCATGGGAGAGTGATAGCTTATGGTTCACGACAATTGAAGGTTCACGAGAGGAATTATCCGGTCCATGACTTAGAGTTAGCGGCCGTGATTTTTGCTCTAAAGCTTTGGAGGCACTATCTGTACGGTGTGAAGGTCGATATTTACACCGATCATAAGAGTTTGAAGTACCTATTGGACCAAAAGGATCTGAACATGAGGCAGCGGAGGTGGATGGAGTTCTTATGAGACTACACCTTCAAGATACACTATGTGCCTGGGAAGGGAAATGCAGTGGCGGATGCGTTGACTCGTAAGATTCCCGCACAAGCCAATTGGTTATCAGTACATAATGAGAGATTGGTCCAAGAGTTGGAGTCATTGGAGATATCTTGTGTCGATAAGCAGTCTAGTGCCGAGGCGAAACTGTTTTGGACAGAGGTGCAGTGTGACCTAGCGGATAGAGTTCGGCGGGCTTTGGTTCTGGATAGCAGCTTGAAGCAAATCTTGGATGAAGCTTTGGATGGGTCAAATTCCCAGTTTGTGGTTGAAGAAGGGTTGCTATGGAGGGACAGTCGTCTATGCGTTCCTAGTGCGGATAATATTCGGGAGGAGTTGATGTATGAGGCTCATCATACCAAGTATTCAATCCACCCGGGAAGCACGAAGATGTATAGAGACATGAAGAAATTATTCTGGTGGCCGGGTTTGAAGAAGGATGTGGCACTTTATGTGGCCAAGTGTCGTACTTGTGCATTAGTGAAGGCGGAATGCCAGAAGCCCGGAGGTTTCTTGAAATCCCTTCCTATCCCAGAATGGAAGTTCGACGATATATCTATGGATTTTGTGCACGGTTTGCCGAAGTCGCAGAAGGGAATGACGCCATTTGGGTGGTCGTAGATAGATTGACAAAGGTGTCGCACTTTATCCCAGTGAGAAAGGAAGATCCAGTAGAAAAGTTAGCCAAACTCTACGTGGATAATATTGTACGAATGCACGGTGTGCCTCGAAGTATTGTTAGTGATCGTGATGGATGCTTCACGTCAAATGACTGGAGGTTGGTGCATGGTCTGTTGGGTACTAAGCTAAAGTTCAGCACAGCATTTCACCCGCAGACAGATGGCCAAACCGAGAGAGTCAACAGGACTATGGAGGACATGCTTCGCATGTGCGTCCTAGATTTCGGGAAGCATTGGGAGGATCACTTGTACATGGTGGAGTTTGCATACAACAATAGCTTTCAGGCAAGTATTGGAATGGCGCCTTTCGAAGACTTGTACGGAAGGAAGTGTCGCACGCCGTTGTCTTAGTTGGAGGCAGGCGAATCAAAGTTGTATAAACGTCAAGCGGTGGAAGATGCCACTTCAATAATACGGACAATTCAGGAAAGGCTGAAGATTGCTCAGGATAGACAGTCAAAGTATTACAATGCCAAACATAGAAATGTGGAATTCAACGTTGGCGACATGGTATATTTAAAAATCAAGCCGTTCAAGGGTGTATCGCGGGTTCGACGCTTGAAGAAGCTGAGTCCGAGATACCTTGGACCATTTGAAATCCTGGAGCGTGTTGGCGAGGCGACGTATAGATTAAAGCTGTCGACAGAGTTGAGTGGGCTGCATGACGTATTCCACGTATCGGTGTTGCGTAAGGCAGTGCAAGAGCCTTCGCAGATCGTTGCGGACAATCAGGTACCGGTTGATTATGAGTTAACAACAAGGGTCAAGCCAGTACGAATTGAAGATGTTGCAGTCAAACGACTCCGCAACAAGGAGGTCAGAATGGTTAAAGTTCGTTGGGATAATTGCGGACGTGAGGAGCTTTCTTGGGAGCGAGAGCAAGCTATGTTGGAGGAATACGCCGAGTTGTTCCACTCAGGTATCATTTAGCTTTTGTGTAACTTTGTTTTATTTCGGGACGAAATTCCTTAAGTGGGGGAGATTTGTAACGCCCCGAATTTTGTGTGCGAGTCGGTCGCGAAAAAAAAGAGTTTTTGGTGCCTGTAGGGGTACACGGCCTAGGACACAGGCGTGTCCAAGGCCATGTCTGGCTGGTGATTTTTTGGCCGTTTCCAACCCGAGAAGGACACGGCCAGAAACACGGCCGGATGACACGGGCGTGTCATCCGACACGGGCGTGTGCCAACCCGTGTCCCTACCCGTGTCCTGATGGGTCGTGTCCGTTGCCGTGGCGGTTATGCGTGACACGCCCATGAACACGGGCGTGTCAGGTCAGACACGGGCGTGTCTTGGCCCGTGTGCGTTTCTCAGTTCGACGATCGTGCCTAGATCGAGGCACACAGCCTGGGACACGGCCGTGTGCCAAGCCGTGTTCGGCCCAGGTCTGGAGAATTTTGTGCAGATCCGAGCCGTTCATTTTCTTTAATTAGGATCCGACGGCACAGAAGAAATCCTGCTATGTTAAGGCCGGGAATAGGGAGTTATTCCCTCATTTTCTCTCCAAAGTTCTCCCCTTCCAAAGTGAGAGAGGAGAGGAAGAAGAAGGAGGTTTACGGCCGCCGGCGGAGCATCGGAGCACCGTTTCGAAATCGGAAAGCGGATCCGTGGAGGGAAGGTCATTGCGAAGAGTTCTAACCGCGTAGTTTTTCCATGGCGCCAAAACGGACTACAAGGGTAACGATTCTCAACTTGAGCGCTTGAAGCTCTTTCTTTCTGCATAGGGAATCCCGCTCCCACGAGTATGCGGTGAGTGCGTGGTGTTCCTTGGGGTTGATGTGAATAGTCCCCCGCGTATTGCATATAGAGCCCGGAATCGCAAGTACGGGCATAGGCATTGTGTGTGAAGCCTACCCGGACGTGTTTTGTCTGGATCGGTGATGTGAATTTGATATGGTTTTGCCGGAGAAGACTCCGTGCTTTGGGTTTTCGGGTTTCTACGCGGTAGATTGCAGCAGGGATCCTTGGAGGCTTGCTTCAAGGTGCACCCGGAAAACTGAGCGGAAACGTGTTCTGCTAACTTGGCGGTCTGGGAACCGGCCTTGATCATAACTGGGTTATGAGATTGTTTTGGAAAATTTGGGATCCGAGAGAAGCTTGGCCCGCGCAAAGGACTTAAATTGGACATGCGGCGTGAGCAACGGGCAAGTGGAATTGGACCTAGGCTATGTGGTTCGGTGCGAGAGACCGAAGACGGGGACTGGCCGTTGGCATAGTCGGAGCCTTAGACGGTGGTCAGAAAGGCTAAATGCTCACATGTTGTTGCCATCCTGGGGTGGTGGTGAATGCACTGATGGGTCAGGGTTCACCATGAATGTGCCCTGAGTGCACGGGGTGTTTGGCCGTGCGAGCCTACACCTGTGGCGAATTATATTTGCGCTTTATATATTGTTGGGCTAATGTTATGCAGGGAAAGAGCACCGTCGTCCCGAGTCAGGGGCGGGGTCGTTATAATTTGGTCGGCTTTTAGCTGACCGTTGCTTTATTTGCCACCATGCGGTGGTATGTGCTTGCAGGTGCTGCAGAGCCGAGCGCCAAATAGCGTGCGGGAGCCCATGTTGCTGTGCTGGCCCTAGAAGGCCGTAGAATAGTTATATTTATATATATTTCATGTGTGGCCGGCCTGCGAGCCGATGTATGTAAATCACTATTTATTAAGTGAACATTTGTAAGGCCTTAAGGCCATGTACCTGTTTCTGTGTATTTGGGGTTTCATTCCTGTTGTTGTAGCTGTGGACATTCATATTGATGGAATTAATTTTGGGTTCTTTCAACTTTAAAATCTTCAGCTAGAATGCTCTGTGATTAGGACGAGTAGTCTTAATTGGTTGGTTTGATTATTCATTTAGTATCCCTTCCGACTGTGTGTGGTATATGGCGTCGGGTTCTAGCTGGACCTTCTGTTATATGCCATGCGACAGATGGGGGTGTTACATAGGGTATGACACGGGCGTGTCACACGGCCGTGTACTGGTTGGATTTGAGTCAGTTGCCTACCGCTTAAGTAACACGGCCTATGACACGGGCATGTCACAGGGCGTGTCAGGCCGTGTTCAGCTTATTTTGGGGCAAATCTGAGCCGTTCATTTTCCTTATCCTGGATCTAAGGCCCAGTCTTCTTCCCTGTGGATATAAGGGCGAAAAAGGAGGACTTATCTCTTCATTTCATCTTCTTCTTCTCCTTACTTTCAAAGAGAGAGAAAGAGAGAGGGAGAATAGGGGAAGGAAAGGAGGAAGGAGAAAGCCAGCTATTGGAGGAACTGCGGAGTGTGGAGCGAAGATCCGAGACCAGATTCGTGAAGGCAAGGTCGAGGCGGTGATTTCCTTTCGGCTAGGTCATGGCTCCGAAGCGATCTTCAAGGGTAACAATCTCCTTCTTGTACATAGAAGTCCTTTATTTATGCATATGCATGGGATCCTCCACAAAGAGGTGGATATCGTAAGTGATTCCTTGGTTAAGTCTACATCTAGAGCCGAAAGTGTGGAGTATGGCATAAGCATGCTGTGTGAAGCCCATCTGGACGGGTAGTCTGGATTATTGATGATTATGGGTAAACCGGAGAAGACTCTGTGGATTTGATGATATGAAAGGTTATGCTTTGTTGGATGGATGTATGGATGTATGTATGGATGTTGCTTATGGATGTATGGATGCTTTGAGTAAGCTCTTGGTTGTGATGAGAGGTCAATTGGTAATACGCCTGGGGAGCGCGAGATAAACCCAGCCTGCTAGACCACTATGGTGGGTTGATCTGGATAGATGAGGGGTCGATTGGTGGCAACGCCTGGGGAGCTGAGTTAAACCCAGCTTGCTACACCACAAGGGTGGGGCGATCAGGAATAGGTTGAGAGGTCGATTGGTGGTAATGCCTGGGGAACTTCGATAAACTCGGCTTTCTACAACACTAGGGTGGGTCGATCTGCTCTGATTATTTTTGTGGATACTGTGAGGTAGTACCTCTGAGTAGTATGGACAGAATGTCGCCAGCCCGTGGGATTGGTGGACTAGGATTGAACCGCCCAACCAACAAGTGAAGAACCTCTGATCGGCGGTGTATGACTGGGATAACCGGTACACCAATAATGTGCCTTGAGTGTATGGAGCGTCTGTTGGATACCAACATTTGTGATGTGCTTGTGATTGTTAGATTGATAGCTTGTGATGGTAATGCATACAGGGAAGGAACCACTGCCCCGGGTAAGGGGTAGGGTCGTTATAATTGGTCAGTTAATGCTGACCGTTACTTTGTTTACCTCTTTTCGGTGGATATCTAATTGCAGGTATTGATGATTGAATTGATTTGAGCGGAATGGAGGCTTGCTGCTGAAGGCCCTTGAAGGTAGTGCGAAGAAAGTGTGTTTGGATTTCATGTGTGGCCGGCATGCATGCCAATATATGAATTGTACGTGTTTGTAAAGAGGAGCCTGTAAGACCTTAAGGCCATGCATGTGTGTGTGTTGTATACATTCCTGGTTATAGATATATAAATGTGGAGTTTTTATATTAGTGGACATTCGCTGTGCTGAGTTCATCTAACTTAAAATGATGCACTATAATGTTTTGAGTTAGGGTACGAGTAGATTTTGATTTCCACACGTAATTCTGTCGCTTGTCTGTGAAGTATGGCATGGGGCCCCGGCCGGACCCACCATTATATTCCATGAGACGAGTGGAGGCGTTACACGTAAGTCCAATTTTCATTGCACTAACCCTGGTTCACTTAGACTTCCAGAAACAATAAAGCAAACTGTTGGTTAATCGCTGCTCAAGCCTCTGTTCGCTCTGATACCATGTATTAAATTGTGAACCGTAAAAAACTGAAAACCAGGCCCAGGAAGTAACACCTCCGTCCGTCACATGAAATATAATAGTGGGTCCGGCTGGGGCCTCACAACATATTCCACAAATAGGCAGTGTGATTACATGTTAATATCAAAAAACTACTCGAATCCTAACTCTGAGCATTCTAGCGGAAGCTTTAAGGTTGCTTGAACTCTTACCAATTGAATGTCCACTACATATGAACCATACCATTTATATATACATCAGGAATGTTAATTACAAATACACACAATATTACGGCCTTAAGGCCTTACAGTTATACTTCACAAGTGTGGTTTACTAACATTGGCACGCAGGCCGACCACACATGAAAACAGTAAACATTCTCCTTTGGGCCTTCGAGGGCCAGCCAATCACAACACAAGGGCTTCAGCCCGCTACTTTACACTTGGCTCTCCAACACCTACAAAGCACAACCCACCAAAACGTGGTAGACAAGGTAACGGTCAGCAATTGCCGACACATTTATAATGACCCCACCCCTTACTTGGGACGGCGATTCTCCTTCCTTGCAACAACATCATATATATAAATTGGCAACAACAATGTGGATTTAAGCACTCATCACCATAAACGTAAGCTCACGACCACAAGCCATGTGCACTGGGGCATATTCTCGGTTTGCCGAAATACCCGGATACCACCTCCCATTCATAGGTCCAAAATTTAACTGTTCATTCTTGAGCATTTTAGTATTTTCGTCCATAGGCTTAACACTCTCATTATGTCATCGACGACTTCCAGTTACCTTAGGCAATCTAATCAAAATAGACATAACGCAGGTATATTTCAGTCCTTTCCCATTACTCAGATCGACATGCCACTTCTGATGGATGAAGCAATCAAGGATAATAGAAAAGATACGGGTGGACCTCACCTTTCCCGTTCGGCTCAACTACCTTTAGTGTTGGGCACTACAGGCTCTCAGCTTTGTTACGGCTCTCACGGCCATAACAGTTGGCCTCCATGGCTTAAAACACATGCTAGCCCCACGATCTTCGTGAGATAGGCTTTGCATCAAAATAGGTTGGCACTCATGGCCACCATAGCTGGGCACTACAGGCTCTCAGGTTTTCATTCATGACCCCCAGGTCTCCCTAAGACAGGCCTCACACACGTAGCTCACTAGGAGCTATCGCCGACGATACTCACTATCGCCCGACGATATCCAACAGTTTTGCAAACCGTGAAATTTCTTTGTTATTTTCTTGGAGAGCATCTCCAGTACTTCCTGATACTCACATTTCACAGGCATAACTCACAGACCCCATAAACTACTCGTTTATACGCGGAGTCATCTCCGACATGCAAAAAAAACATCACCAATCCAGACCAACCTGTCTAGATGGGCTTCACACAACATGCCTATTCCGTACATCAAATTTCCAGATCTATATGCAAATGTAGTCTGGCATCACAATGATTGACTCACTGGATACCACCCTTTCTTCACCTTTTGGGGAGGGGTTCCACGCACATATGCAAATTGAGGATTTCACTTATCCAAGGAAAAAATCATTACCCTAGTACTCCATTTTGCAGCCATGAATGAGCTTTTTTGACCGCTTAGAAAGTAACACTCCACTTTCGTCTTCGTGAGTCTAGCCTCGGTTCTCGGTTCCGAACATAGAATATCCTTCACCAAGCATTCCAAGCTCAGCTTCAGCCTTCTTCCTTAGCTTCTTCTTCCAAGAGAGCACATGGAAATAAAGAGGGAGAGAGAGAGAGAGATGTGAAATAAGACTTCTATTGATCTCTCCTCTGCTTAAGTGGCCTCAGGATTAATCCCAGGCACACACTTATTTTTTCAAAAGGAAGAAAAGGTCAAGATTTGAGTTGACTGGTCAATTTTAGCGATATCGCCGTGCTATATCGACTGTTGCCTGGCGACATCGGCTTTTTCTCCACTTTGAGCCCAGTCAACCACCGCTCATCGGCCGACTACCTGCAATCCGACATGTGTCCAGCATACGTGACATTATCACCAGGAAATTTCCACTATCGCAGTTCCGATATCTCACTCCACGAATTATGGCATCGAGTGCGTTGAGTTCACTCAGCGCTTCAATGTGTTTAGAGCATTGAGAGCTAGGGCAATCGCCGCGTGATACCCACTATTGCCACGCGATAGTCTCTTACCCAACGATTCGTCTAAAGGCGTCGCGTGTGATGAGATCACTCAATGCTTTATGGTGTCAGGTGCTACTATTATCGCCGCTGGTAATACCCACTGCCTCCTGGTGATAACGACCCAAAGTTCTGCTATTAAATTTGGGGTGTTACAACCCTCCTCTCCTTAAAAAAATTTCGTCCCAAATTTTATTCTTTTATAAGGGAAAAACAACAACTTATATGTTACAACATATTTTACTTTAACCAAATAATGTTACAACATTATTTTACAAACAACTTGGGGTACTCCTCGTGCATAGTTTGCTCACGCTCCCATGTCAGCTCTTCCCAGCCACAATTGTCCTATCAGACTTTGACCATCCCAATTATCTTGTTTCGCAGTTGCTTGATCTTTGTATCCTCGATCCGAATGGGCCGAACTTTCGTCGTTAGCCGACTATCGACCGTTACTTGATCATCCGCAACCACTTGAGATGGCTCTTTCACAGCTTTTCGCAGCACAGATATGTGAAACACATCGTGCAAGCCACTTAGCTCTGCCGAAAGAGATAACTGATAGGCAGCTTCTTTAATTTGCTTAACCACTTCAAATGGATGAAAATACCTCAGTCTCAACTTTTTCAAGCACTGAATCCTGGACACACATTTGAATGGCTTGATCTTTAAGACCACCCACTCACCAACCACAAACTCCATGTTTCGGTGCTTAGCATTGTAGTACTTTGTTTGTCTATCTTGGGCTACCAACAGCCGCTCTCATATAGTGCGTATGGTCGAATTTGCATCTTAGACCTCCTTATGCCTATATAGCTTTGACTCGCCTGTTTCCGTCCAATGTAATGGTGTACGACACTTCCTACCATATAAAGCGTCAAAGGGCGTCATCTGTATGTTAGCATGATAGCTATTATTGTAGGCGAACTCAATCATATAGAGGTGATCTTCCCACCTTTTTTCCAAAATCCAAGGCGCACATCTGGAGCATATCCTCCATTATTATGTTGGTCCTCTCGATCTGACCATTCGTTTGCGGATGAAATGCCGTACTGAACTTCAGTCGAGTACCCAACATCTGGTGCATTAGCCTCCAATTAGCAGAAGTAAAGAGCCCATCTCGATCACTGTCGTTGCTGTAACACCCCCATCTGTCGCATGGCATATAACAGAAGGTCCAGCTGGAACCCGACGCCATATACCACAGATAGTCGGAAGGGATACTAAATGAATAATCAAACCAACCAATTAAGACTACTCGTCCTAATCATAGAGCATTCTAGCGGAAGATTTTAAAGTTGAAAGAACCCAAAATTAATTCCATCAATATGAATGTCCACAACTACAACAACAGGAATGAAACCCCAAATACACAGAAACAGGTACATGGCCTTAAGGCCTTACAAATGTTCACTTAATAAAGAGTGATTTACATACATCGGCTCGCAGGCCGGCCACACATGAAATATATATAAATATAACTATTCTACGGTCTTCTAGGGCCAGCACAGCAACATGGGCTCCAGCCCGCTATTTGGCGCTCGGCTCCGCAGCACCTGCAAGCACATACCACCGTATGGTGGCAAATAAAGCAACGGTCAGCTAAAAGCCGACCAAATTATAACGACCCCGCCCCTGACTCGGGATGGCGGTGCTCTTTCCCTGCATAACATTAGCCCAACAATATATAAAGCGCAAATATAATTCGCCACAGGTGTAGGCTCGCACGGCCAAACACCCCGTGCACTCAGGGCACATTCATGGTGAACCCTGACGCATCAGTGCATTCACCACCACCCCCAGGATGGCAACAACATGTGAGCATTTAGCCTTTCTGACCACCGTCTAAGGCTCCGACTATGCCAACGGCCAGTCCCCGTCTTCGGGTCTCTCGCACCGAACCACATAGCGTAGGTCCAATTCCACTTGCCCGTTGCTCACGGCGCATGTCCAATTTAAGTCCTTTGCGCGGGCCAAGCTTCTCTCGGATCCCAAATTTTCCAAAACAATCTCATAACCCAGTTATGATCAAGGCCGGTTCCCAGACCGCCAAGTTAGCAGAACACGTTTCTGCTCAGTTTTCCGGGTGCGCCTTGAAGCTAGCCTCCAAGGATCCCTGCTGCAATCTACCGCATAGAAACCCGAAAACCCAAAGCACGGAGTCTTCTCCGGCAAAACCATATCAAATGTACATCACCGATCCAGACAAAACACGTCCGGGTAGGCTTCACACACAATGCCTATTCCCGTACTTGCGATTCCGGGCTCTATATGCAATACGCGGGGGACTATTCACATTAACCCCAAGGAACACCACGCACTCACCGCATACTCGCGGGAGCGGGATTCCCTATGCAGAAAGAAAGAGCTTCAAGCGCTCAAGTTGAGAATCGTTACCCTTGTAGTCCGTTTTGGCGCCATGGAAAAACTACGCGGTTAGAACTCTTCGCAATGACCTTCCCTCCACGGATCCGCTTTCCGATTTCGAAACGGTGCTCCGATGCTCCGACGGCGGCCGTAAACCTCCTTCTTCTTCCTCTCCTCTCTCACTTTGGAAGGGGAGAACTTTGGAGAGAAAATGAGGGAATAACTCCCTATTCCCGGCCTTAACAGAGCAGGATTTCTTCTGTGCCGTCGGATCCTAATTAAAGAAAATGAACGGCTCGGATCTGCACAAAATTCTCCAGACCTGGGCCGAACACGGCTTGGCACACGGCCGTGTCCCAGGCCGTGTGCCTCGATCCAGGCATGATCGTCGAACTGAGAAACGCACACGGGCCAAGACACGCCCGTGTCTGACCTGACACGCCCGTGTCAGGTTCCCCGACACGCCCATGTTCATGGGAGTGTCATGCATAACCGCCACGGCAACGGACACGACCCATCAGGACACGGGTAGGTACACGGGTTGGCACACGCCCGTGTCGGATGACACGCCCGTGTCATCCGGCCGTGTTTCTGGCCGTGTCCTTCTCGGGTTGGAAACGGCCAAAAAATCACCAGCCAGACACGGCCTTGGACACGCCCGTATCCTAGGCCGTGTACCCCTACAGGCACCAAAAACTCTTTTTTTTTCGCGACCGACTCGCACACAAAATTCGGGGCGTTACAAATCTCCCTCACTTAAGGAATTTCGTCCCGAAATTAAACAAAGGTACACAAAAGCTAAATGATACCTGAGTGGAACAACTCGGGGTATTCCTCCAACATAGCTTGCTCTCGCTCCCAAGAAAGCTCCTCACGTCCGCAGTTATCCCAACGAACTTTCACCATTCTGACCTCCTTGTTGCGGAGTCGTTTGACTGCAACATCTTCAATTCGTACTAGCTTGACCCTTGTTGTTAACTCATAATCAACTGGTACCTGATTGTCCGCAACGATCTGCGAAGGCTCTTGCACTGCCTTACGCAACACCGATACGTGGAATACGTCATGCAGCCCACTCAACTCCGTCGACAGCTTTAATCTATACGCCGCCTCGCCAACACGCTCCAGGATTTCAAATGGTCCAAGGTATCTCGGACTCAGCTTCTTCAAGCGTCGAACCCGCGATACACCCTTGAACGGCTTGATTTTTAAATATACCATGTCGCCAACGTTGAATTCCACATTTCTATGTTTGGCATTGTAATACTTTGACTGTCTATCCTGAGCAATCTTCAGCCTTTCCTGAATTGTCTGTATTATTGAAGTGGCATCTTCCACCGCTTGACGTTTATACAACTTTGATTCGCCTGCCTCCAACCAAGACAACGGCGTGCGACACTTCCTTCCATACAAGGCTTCGAAAGGCGCCATTCCAATACTTGCCTGAAAGCTATTGTTGTATGCAAACTCCACCATGTACAAGTGATCCTCCCAATGCTTCCCGAAATCTAGGACGCACATGCGAAGCATGTCCTCCATAGTCCTGTTGACTCTCTCGGTTTGGCCATCTGTCTGCGGGTGAAATGCTGTGCTGAACTTTAGCTTAGTACCCAACAGACCATGCACCAACCTCCAGTCATTTGACGTGAAGCGTCCATCACGATCACTAACAATACTTCGAGGCACACCGTGCATTCGTACAATATTAACCACGTAGAGTTTGGCTAACTTTTCTACTGGATCTTCCTTTCTCACTGGGATAAAGTGCGACACCTTTGTCAATCTATCTACGACCACCCAAATGGCGTCATTTCCCTTCTGCGACTTCGGCAAACCGTGCACAAAATCCATAGATATATCGTCGAACTTCCATTCTGGGATAGGAAGGGATTTCAAGAAACCTCCGGGCTTCTGGCATTCCGCCTTCACTAATGCACACGTACGACACTTGGCCACATAAAGTGCCACATCCTTCTTCAAACCCGGCCACCAGAATAATTTCTTCATGTCTCTATACATCTTCGTGCTTCCCGGGTGGATTGAATACTTGGTATGATGAGCCTCATACATCAACTCCTCACGAATATTATCCGCACTAGGAACGCATAGACGACTGTCCTTCCATAGCAACCCTTCTTCAACAACAAACTGGGAATTTGACCCATCCAAAGCTTCATCCAAGATTTGCTTCAAGCTGCTATCCAGAACCAAAGCCCGCCGAACTCTATCCGCTAGGTCACACTGCACCTCTGTCCAAAACAGTTTCGCCTCGGCACTAGACTGCTTATCGACACAAGATATCTCCAATGCCTCCAACTCTTGGACCAATCTCTCATCATGTACTGATAACCAATTGGCTTGTGCGGGAATCTTACGACTCAACGCATCCGCCACTGCATTTCCCTTCCCAGGCACATAGTGTACCTTGAAGGTGTAGTCCCCTAAGAACTCCATCCACCTCCACTGCCTCATGTTCAGATCCTTTTGGCCCAATAGGTACTTCAAACTCTTATGATCGGTGTAAATATCGACCTTCACACCGTACAGATAGTGCCTCCAAAGCTTTAGAGCAAAAATCACGGCCGCTAACTCTAAGTCGTGGACCGGATAATTCCTCTCGTGAACCTTCAATTGTCGTGAACCATAAGCTATTACTCTCCTATGCTGTAGCAGGACACAGCCCAAACCACTGCCCGAAGCATCACTATAGATCTCGAACCCTTCGGTTCCACTTGGAGAACATAAAATGGGCGCCGTGGTCAACCGCCTCTTCAATTCTTCAAAAGCCTGTTCGCACTCCGGAGACCACACAAACTTCTGATCCTTTCTTGTCAACGTCGTAAGTGGCAGTGCTATCCGCGAGAAGTTCTCTACGAAGCGCCTATAGTAGCCAGCAAGCCCTAGAAAACTCCGGACCTCTGCCACCGTAGTCAAAGAAGGCCACTCTCGTATCGATACTATCTTCGCCGGATCTACAGCTATTCCTTCTCCACTGACAACATGACCAAGGAACGCTATCGAGGATAACCAGAACTCACACTTGGAAAACTTTGCATACAACTGACTTTTCCTCAATGTCTCCAACACCATGTGTAAATGCTTGTAGTGATCCTCCTCGCACCACGAATATACCAGGATATCATCGATAAATACTATCACAAACTGATCCAAGTATTCTCTGAACGTCCTATTCATCAGATCCATAATGCCCAAACCGCGTACTAAATGCTGTCTTTGGGATGTCGCTCTCCCTTATCCTCAACTGATAGTAACCAGACTTCAAATCTAACTTCGAATATACAGTTGATCCAACCAGCTGATCAAATAGATCGTCAATCCTCGGGATTGGATATTTATTCTTCTCCGTAAGTTTGTTCAATTCCCGATAATCGATACAAAGCCGCAATCTCCCATCTTTCTTCTTGACAAAGAGAACTGGTGCGCTCCAAGGCGACGAACTTGGACGCACATGACCTTGCTCTAGCAACTCTTGCAGTTGCACCTTAAACTCTGTCATTTCTCTTGGGGCTATCCGATAGGGGGAGCGTGACACCGGTTTGGCACCCGGTACCAGCTCTATAGTAAAGTCTATCTCCCGCTGAGGAGGGGCTCCTGGGAGATCATCTGGAAACACATCAGGATACTCGGACACAACTGGGATGCCGTCCAAACTAGGCTTAGGCGTCGAAGTCTGCACTAGAGTGACATATAGTTCTGCCCAGACCGAACTGCCTTGAACATCTGAAGGGCCGATATCAGAACTTTCCCTGACCCCTTCATGCCCGCAAAAGTAGTCTCCCGATCAGTGTCCAGCCCCAATTTGACTTCTTTACGGTGGAAATCAATGCATGCACTCTGCTCCGAGAGCCAATCCATACCGAAGATTATGTCGAACTCCACCAATGGTAGAACCAACGCTCGCAAATCAAACTCCCGGTCTCCAATCCGAATCTTTACAACACAGATCCTATCCGCACGCATTGAGCACCCATTAGGCAGCAACACATCCAACTTGTTTTCTGCCATCGAGAACGGAACTCCGATGCGCGATAAAAACTTTTCAGACAAGAAGGAATGTCATGCCCCCGTATCAAAAAGGGCTCTCGCCGGAAACCCAAAGATCAACACAAAGCCTAGCACTAACAAATGTAAGCTAACAAATACAAAGGTAACAACTATAAAAGTTAAACCACTGTAATTTAACTCATACCTGTCACCACGTCTGCTTGCTTAATGTCCTCCTGTAGACCAAGGTTGTAGACTCTAGGCTGGGCTGGAGCATGATGGGATGCGATTGACTCCACCGCCTTCCCTTTCTCCTCATAAGTCGCTCCAGGTCTCCTCTCGGACTTTGAACGTCCGCTCCAACACTCCCGAGCAAAATGCCCCATCTTCCCGCAGTTGTAGCATGCTCCGGGGACTCGACTTGTAGTTGCCCCCGATACATCAGCCGAAGGGGCTGAGTTTGAAGTCCTCCGCTTCTTGTTCCATCTGCGGAAACCTGTCTTGTTACTTGGCACCTTGAACTCGGTCTTCCTTTCTCCTGGGTCCCTCTTCTCTTGAACTTTCTTCGCAACCTTTTCCAATGATCGGGCTGAATTTACCAAGGCTAGGAAGCCCTGCGCCTTAGGCCCAGCAAGGAGTAACTGTAAATCGCCGCGAAGACCCTCATAGAATCGGTTGGTCTTCCTCTCTTCTTTTGAAAACATAGCACCAGCATAACGACCCAACCGTGTGAACTCATGAAGATATTCGTCCACGCTTCTGGATCCCTGAGTCAACCCAAGAAATTAATTCTCCATCTCCAACTTCTGAGCAGAAGGTACAAATCTATCTAGGAACAATCTTGAAAATTCCTCCATCGGCACATCTGCAAGTTGCCTTCCCACTAGAAGATGAAACTCCAACTCGTCCCACCACATCCTCGCTTCTCCTTCCAAAAGAAAAGTCGCTATGGTGGTCTTCTGCCACTCCTCAGTCATTGTGGCCGTCAACACCCTCTTTATGGAAGAGAGCCAGTCCTCAGCTTGAGTTGGCGTTCCAACCCCATTAAACCTCGGAGGATTAAAGCCCATCACATGCTTTAGCTGCCTCTCCGTGATTCTTCTCGGCTCTACTAACTCCACTGTTGCACGTTCCACCACTCTCGGCTCTGCCGCCCTAACCGGTTCTTGCTCATTCGCAGGAGGTGCGCGATGCATTTGCCCTGCAGGTTGGGCATTTATCATTGCGAACACAGCTTCAGCCACCATCCTGATGGTTTCCGCTGAAGGAGGTGTAGCAGGCACGTCCCTTGGTGCACTACTTTCCGCTGATTGCGGACACTCTTACTGACCAGCACCGCTCCCAGCTGCCTATAGTAGCAAAGACACATGATTAGACGACAAACAAATTGCTAAAAGCAATCATTGGAACACTCAGGTTCCACCAAACAAGTGTATTTTCATTCCTAAGTGGACATTCATGGGTTCTTTTTGATGTTATAACGATGACGCACACATGTGCTCACCACCCCTTAAAAGAATTCGCCCACGAATTCATTTAAGCTTGACCGTAACCAGAAGTATGATACCAAATTGTAACACCCCCATCTATCGCATGGCATATAACAGAAGGTCCAGCTGGAACCCGACGCCATATACCACAGACAGTCTGAAGGGATACTAAATGAATAATCAAACCAACCAATTAAGACTACTCGTCCTAATCACAGAGCATTCTAGCGGAAGATTTTAAAATTGAAAGAACCCAAAATTAATTCCATCAATATGAATGTCCACAGCTAAAACAACAGGAATGAAACCCCAAATACATAGAAACAGGTACATGGCCTTAAGGCCTTACAAATGTTCACTTAATAAAGAGTGATTTACATACATCGGCTCGCAGGCCGGCCACACATTAAATATATATAAATATAACTATTCTACGGCCTTCTAGGGCCAGCACAGTAACATGGGCTCCAGCCCGCTATTTGGCGCTCGGCTCCGCAGCACCTGCAAGCACATACCACCGCATGGTGGAAAATAAAGCAACGGTCAGCTAAAAGCCGACCAAATTATAACGACCCCGCCCCTGACTCGGGACGGAGGTGCTCTTTCCCTGCATAACATTAGCCCAACAATATATAAAGCGCAAATATAATTCTCCACAGGTGTAGGCTCGCACGGCCAAACACCCCGTGCACTCAGGGCACATTCATGGTGAACCCTGACCCATCAGTGCATTCACCACCACCCCCAGGATGGAAACAACATGTGAGCATTTAGCCTTTCTGACCACCGTCTAAGGCTCCGACTATGCCAACAGCCAGTCCCCGTCTTCGGGTCTCTCGCACCGAACCACATAGCCTAGGTCCAATTCCACTTGCCCGTTGCTCACGCCGCATGTCCAATTTAAGTACTTTGCGCGGGCCAAGCTTCTCTCGGATTCCAAATTTTCCAAAACAATCTCATCACCCAGTTATGATCAAGGCCGGTTCCCAGACCGCCAAGTTAGCGGAACGCGTTTCCGCTCAGTTTTCTCGGTGCGCCTTGAAGCTAGCCTCCAAGGATCCCTGCTGCAATCTACCGCGTAGAAACCCGAAAACCCAAAGCACGGAGTCTTCTCCGGCAAAACCATATCAAATGCACATCACCGATCCAGAAAAAACACGTCCGGGTAGGCTTCACACACAATGCCTATGCCCGTACTTGCGATTCCGGGCTCTATATGCAATACGCGGGGGACTATTCACATCAACCCCAAGGAACACCACGCACTCACCGCATACTCGCGGGAGCGGGATTCCCTATGCAGAAAGAAAGAGCTTCAAGCGCTCAAGTTGAGAATCGTTACCCTTGTAGTCCGTTTTGGCGCCATGGAAAAACTACGCGGTTAGAACTCTTCGCAATGACCTTCCCTCCACGGATCCGCTTTCCGATTTCGAAACGGTGCTCCGATGCTCCGCCGGCGGCCGTAAACCTCCTTCTTCTTTCTCTCCTCTCTAGCTTTGGAAGGGGAGAACTTTGGAGAGAAAATGAGGGAATAACTCCCTATTCCCGGCCTTAACAGAGCAGGATTTCTTCTGTGCCGTCGGATCCTAATTAAAGAAAATGAACGGCTCGGATCTGCACAAAATTCTCCAGACCTGGGCCGAACACGGCTTGGCACACGGCCGTGTCCCAGGCCGTGTGCCTCGATCCAAGCACGATCGTCGAACTGAGAAACGCACACGGGCCAAGACACGCCCGTGTCTGACCTGACACGCCTGTGTCAGGTTCCCCGACACGCCCGTGTTCATGGGCGTGTCACGCATAACCGCCACGGCAACGGACACAACCCATCAGGACACGGGTAGGGACACGGGTTGGCACACGCCCGTGTCGGATGACACGCCCGTGTCATCCGGCCGTGTTTCTGGCCGTGTCCTTCTCGAGTTGGAAACAGCCAAAAAATCACCAGCCAGACACGGCCTTGGACACGCCCGTGTCCTAGGCCGTGTACACCTACAGGCACCAAAAACTCTTTTTTTTTTCGCGACCGACTCGCACACAAAATTCGGGGCGTTACAGTTGCTACAGGGCAAACCATACAATCGTACCATGTTATCCACGTGCAACTTAGGGAGTTTTTCCACTGAATCGTCCTTCTTGTTCGGTATGAAGTGAGATGCCTTTGTAAATCGGTCAAGGATCACCCACACGACATGGTTTACGCTCTGCGATTTCGACAACCCATGCACAAAATCTATAGATATATCATTGAACTTCCATATCGGAATTGGTAACGACTTTAGGAAACCTCCAGGCTTTTGACATTCAACTTTTACTAAGGTACATGTTTGTCACTTGGCCACGTAAAGAGCTATGTCTTTCTTCAAATATGGCCACCAGAACATCTTTTTCATGTCTTTGTACATCTTTGTGCTCCCTGGGTGAATTGAGTAATTCGTGAAGTGTGCCTCATACATCAATTTCTCCCGTAGTTTGCCTACATTCAGGACGCACAAACGACCGTCTTGTCACAAAAGGCAGTCTTTCATGGAGAATTGGGAATTTGACCCATCCATTGTATAGCGTTTCATACTCTCATAGAGTTCCGTTGCTCGTCGAACCCTATCTGTAAGGTCATATTGTACTTTTGTCCATTTTAGGCATGCATTTGTAGTTGCATTCTTGTCAACACAAGAAATGTCGAAGGAGTCTAACTCCTGGATCAGACGCTCATCATGCATATAAACCCAACTTGCCCTGCCGTTGTCCTGCGACTCAAGACATCTGTGATCACATTTCCCTTCATAGGAGTGTAATGAATCTGGAAAGTGGAGTCCCCGAGGAACTCCATCCACCTCCGTTGTCACATGTTCAGATCTTTCTGATCTAACAAATACTTAAGGCTCTTATGTTGCGTGAAGATGCCAACTTTCACGCCAAATAAGTAATGACGCCACAACTTAAGTGCAAATATCACCGTCGCCAACTCCAAGTCATGGAATGGATAGATACGCTAATGCACTTTCAACTGGCGTTAGCCATATGCTATCACTTTTCCGAATTGAAGAAGAACGTAGCCTAAGCCGCTCCCTGAAGCATCACTAAATATCTCGTAGTTGTCGGTACCATATGGCGAACTTAAGAAAGGCAACGTAGTCAAACGACTTTTTAGCTCCTCAAAAGCTCGCACGCACTCAGGCGTCCAAATGAACTTCTGATCTTTCCTCGTCAGTGTGTTGGGAGGCAAGGCTATCCGCGAAAAGTTCTCTATGAAGTTCCTATTATATCCCGCATATCAAAGGAAACACCAGACTTCAGCCACAGAAGACAAAACTGACCACTCCTGTATCGCAACTATCTTCGCCAAATCCACACCAATGCCTTCTCCACTTACCGCATGGCCAAGAAAGGCCACTGACGATAGCCAGAACTCACACTTTGAGAACTTGGCATAGGGCTTGTTTCTTCTCAGGGTGTGCAACACCATCCGCAAATGGTTCGCATGATGTTATTTAGACTGAGAGTACTCTAAAATGTCGTCAATAAAGATGATTACAAATAAATCCAAGTACTCTCGAAATGTTCAGTGCATTAGGTCCATGAACACTGATGGCGCATTTGTTAGCCCAAACGGCATTACAGTGAACTCATAATGATCATAGTGTGTTACAAATGCTGTCTTGGGAATGTCACATTCCCGAATCCTCAAGTGTTAATAGGAAGACTATAAATCCAACTTCGAGTATACAGTTGATCCCACTAGCTGATCGAACAAGTCATCAATCCGTGGAATCAGATACTTGTTCTTCTTCATCAGCTTATTCAGTTCTCGATAGTCAATGCATAGCCGCAAGCTTCAGTCCTTCTTTTTTACAAAGACGACCGGTGCGCTCCAAGGTGACATACTTGGGCGTATATAGCCTTGCTCCAACAACTCTTGTAATTGAACCTTTAGTTCCACCATATCCTATTTTGCAACATGATACGGCGAGCGGGTCACAAGTTTGCACCTGACACCAACTCTATAGCGAATTCAATCTCCTACTGTGGTGGAAGCCCAGGTAAATCCTTACGAAACACATCAGCGAACTCTAATATAATAGGAATGTCATTTACACTAGGCTTCGGCTCAACATCCTCCAACAGTGTGAAGAACAACTCCACGCCCTTCCGAACAACTTTGACAACCTGGAGAGCATACATCAAAATCTTGCTCGATCCTCGCGTACTAGCGAACTTAGTCTCTTGTTCGGTGTTTTTCCCTGTGTGACTTCCTTAGAGTTACAATCTATACAGGCACACTACTCCACGAGCCAGTCCATACCAAAGATTACAACGAACTCAGATATCAGCAGTACACATTCCTCCAATCTTAAATCCCATCTTCCAATCCGTACTTCAAAACAACAAGACTTATCCGCACGCATCACACATTCTTTAGGTAACAATACATTTATTCTATCTGTCAATGTAAGAGTAAGCACTCTGATCCGCAATACGAAGTCCTTAGAAACAAATGCGACGAACCTGTATCGAACAGTGACCTCACCGAATGTTTCTTTCTTACCCCATGTTTTACGGTAGTCAAACTATCCAGGCCACGACATTTTGAACTCGAGCTTTGTCAAAGCCAAGTCCCGCTTGCCCTGCACCGTTTGCATGATTTTTTTCTAAAGAACGAACCGTACTCACCAACACTTGGAAACCTTGGTACATCGGACCCGAGAGCAATAACCTTATCTCATCTCACAATCCCTCAAACAACATGTTGGTTTTATGCTCTTCGTCAACAAACATAGACCCTGCATAACGTCCCAACTTGGTAAACTCGTGGAGGTAGTCATCCAGACTACACTCGCCCTAAGCCAAACACTGGAACTCATTTTCCATGGAAATTTGATGCGACGACAGCAGGTGCTTTGCGAGGAATAGTATCGAAAACTCCTCCATCGAGACCTCTGATAGTCATCTGCCTACAAAGTAGTGTAACTCCAACTCATCCCACCAAAGCCTAGCCTCTCCTTCTAACAGGAAAGTGGCCAAGGTGACCTTCTGTCCCTCCTATATCTCAATCGCCATCAATATTCCTCTTGACGCATGAAAGCCAATCCTTTGCCTCCGTTTGGGATCCTACACCCATAAACATAGGCGGCCTAAAGCTCATAAAGTGCTTCAGCTATCATTCTGTCGCTTACTTCTCAACCAAAGCCTCAGTAGGAACTTGCCAATCAGTTATAGGCTCGGCTACACCAACCTGAACTGGCACCATCGTACGTAGGTCGCACTTGCCCAGTAGGCTGTGCATTAATCATTGCAAACACTGCCTCAGCAACTAAGCGTACTGTTTCCGCAGAAGGAGGAGTTGTAGGCACATTAGCCGGTTCCACACTCTCAACAGAACATTGGGATTCAGACTGCCCCGCACCACTTCTAGTCATTTATACGTATAAAATACACAAGTTAGAGACTACAAAAAAGACAAACAAAAATCAATAGGAATGCACAGGTTCCTCAAACATGTGTATTTTTATTGCTAAGTGGACATTATTGAGTTCGTTTTGTTATAAAGGTAAGCACATACACGTGCTCGCCACCCCACAAAAGAATTTGACCACGAATTCGCCGGAGGAAGACCAAGACAACCTGATACCAAATTGTAACACCTCCATACGTCACATGAAATATAATAGAGGGTTTGACTGGGGCCTTGCACCATATTCCACAAATAGGTAGCGAGATTACATGTTTATTTCAAGAACTACTCGAATCCTAACTCAGAGCATTCTAGCAGAAGCTTTAAGGTTGCTTGAACTCATACCAATGGAATGTCCACTATATATAAACCATACCATTTATATATACTTCGGGAATGTTAATTATAAATACATAAAATGTTACGGCCTTGAGTCCTTACAGTTATACTTCACAAGTGTGGTTTACAAACATTGGCACGCAGGCCGACCACACATGAAAATAGTAAAAGTTTGCCTTTGGGACATCGAGGGCCAACCAATCGCAACACAAGGTGTCACAACCAGCATTTTTATCCGAATTCAAGAAGTATCAGAGTATGAGAAAAACACGCATCGTGATGCCACGTCGAGCAGGGGATAACTGTCGACGCTTGGCGAACACCATCTAACTAGACTGTGAAAATTTCATAAGTTTAATGATTAGAAAATCAGATATAATTTTAATGGCCGTATCCCTTGGCTCGGTGGATCATCTAGTCCACGGTTTAAAAACTATACTTATACGCAGCGGAAAATGCTTTATTTATTTTTGACATCCTATGAGAGTGCATAAGTGACCCCCGAGATCAACTTATACTATGCAAGACTTTAGATTTATATTATATTATAAGTAGGAAAACGATCTTTTTACGTTACTTGGAAAGTAGTGTATGACTTTTATAAAACATGCTGATCATGAGATATACTTATAGTAGTGTTTTTAGGTTTAAAAATAACTAGCAACCTAGCATAAATCTTCCCAAGAGCAAGTAAACTATCTCTAGAAAGGTACCAGTAAAAGAAACATATCTAGTATCATAAGGTAAAACTACCAGTGGGCGCCAACAAACTAACACGAACCAACTAGCAAGCATGTATGTCTGTAAGGAAAGCAGAAAAACTACCTCACAACAGCAAGAGAAAGATCCCTACAACTCAAGGGATCACCAGCAACACCACAACAAAGCTAGCCGTCTACCCGACTACTAATCAGAACTTGAGGCATCCAGAAAATAAAAGAATACCTCAACAAGTAAATCAAGAAAATATGAATTAGGGCATTAAATTAAAATGGAATAAAGTGGGTAAGTAAACATGACAGTTAAAGCAAACACTGCCCAAAGAAGCAAAAGTACACTAAGTACCAAGCAACAACACCAAGCCCTGCTCAAATCCTGCAGAGGCTACAAGGCAAAAGACAAGAAAAACTTGCCACTATATGTTGCATTTAAACAGGAAGAAACACCTAACAATCCTAATTTGTGAGGAATGACAGTAGTAAATCATCATGGACCTGAGTTAGTGACCAAAAATAGTCCCCCAAACAAAACAGTTCCAACTAAAATAAAATTTCACTGTGTCGGCACAAAACCACCACAAACCCAGCCCGTACCTGGGATAAAAAGGGTGGCGGCCACAACAATACCCAGCCCGTACCTGGGACTAAAAAGTGGCAGCCACTGCTCGCACACAATACATCCTGCTCCTTTAGTGCGTCAAAATACCACTACCTGCCATAACCCACGATTCGGCCCTCAAAACAAAGGGAGAGAGAAAGGCTGACAAGACATCCCCACCTAGGAGGTATTCACTCGGGAAGAAGAAAAAATTGAGAAGAAAAAAAATCTCAGCCTACAGGAATCGTCGAACGCAGCTCGACGATCTTCGTCGAGCGCGGGACAATCGTCGAACTCAGGAAAATCGTCGAACGCAGCTCGACGAGTTTCGTCAAATCACAGGACACGGGAAATCGTCGAACTCCGTTCGACGATTTGCCTTTCGTCGAGCACTGGTCAAGGGAAAAGTCGTCGAACGCCGTTCCACGATTTTCCATAACCGCAGGCCACAGGAAATCGTTGAACTCCATTCGACGATTTTGCATTAAACGCAGACCACAGGAAATCGTCTAATACAGGACACGGGAAAATATCGTCGAACGCTGTTCAACGATTTTCCTTTCATCGAACAAAGGTCATGGGAAAAATCGTCGAACGCCGTTCGACGATTTTCCTTACGCCGAACACTGGCCATGGGAGAATCGTCGAACTTCGTTCGACAATTTCCGTCTGACCCAGAACTAAGGCACATCGTCGAGCTCAGCTCGACGATAATCGTCGAACCCAGATCGACGATTTCCGTCGAACTGGCTGCATTGAGTGCACAAAAAATCCTGGACCTCCAACTTCGTTTCCGTCCAAACTTCTTAGCCTAATCCAATCCTATTACTCGTAATATAAGTAGGAACACCCACTGCAACTAGATCTAGTGCTGATTGGCTAATTTCTACCAAAACCGAGATTAACAGGGAATAATTTGATAAAAACAAAGAAGACTACAACACTCCAACCGAAGGTTTGAATTTCAGAACTTGAGAGAATGCAAACAGAAACAAAAATGGGCATTATGGTTTAAGATTCACATGCTTTTTGACGGAAAAACAGAGTAAAATATCAATCTCAGGAAACAGAAAAAATTATAGCAAATATGACCATGAATAGGAGAAGAAAACTTGGCAAGGGCAGGAGCACCACTTGACTTAAATACCAGCGATTTATCTTGCACAACCCTTCCTCTCTCTCTCGTCTCCAGCCGCAACAGCGCCTAACAGGATTCTAAAGTTTTAATGGCGGAGAAAGATAAAACCAGAAATTCTGAGACCCCTAGAAAACCACGAAAATTGAATCTCTTACCGTAGGAATGAAGCTCTAGGCGAGAGCACTCCAAATCCGCTTTCCGAATCGAATTCCGTCCACTAATGCTCCCAGAATCGGCGTCTGAAGGGTAGCAGGGTTGGCGATTTTCCTTCCTCTCAACACTGTGACGGTTACTCTTATAAGGAAGGAGATAATGAATAGTCTTGATTTTATCAAAGGCTTTATATATATACATGGACATGTCTTTTCAGCCCTAACAGCCACCTAAAACCACTTGATTCCTATCAGCTTTAATAATTAATCATTTACATCCAATAATATTAACACACCAAAACGACCCGAAACCGAACCACCTCGGAATCCGACGAAATTCGCACCGTAGCTAAATACCCACGCTACGAACGCAATGACGAAGTCGAAATCATCTTTCGACGAATAAAACTCGAGTTATCACTACCCGAAGCCAAAACACAAGCATCCACCGAGAGGCCTCACCGGTCACCAAAACAGACCCGGCTTGCTAGGGGATCTTGCCAAAAAGGCTACCAACAACCACACAAGGAACCTAAAGAGCTAAGACCCTGCTCTAACAAACGGCACATGCCGGAAACGCGTCAACGTAATGCCAAACGAGAATTAAATAATAGCAGAAAAATCGGGGGCGTTACACAAGGGCTTCAGCCCACTACTTTCCATTTGGCTATCCAGCACCTGCAAAGCACAACCCACCAAAACATGGCAAATAAGGTAATAGTCAGCAATTGTCGACCCATTTATAACGACCCTGCCACTTACTTGGGTCAGTGATTCTCCTTCCCTGCAACAACATATATATATATATATATATATATATATATATATATATATATATATATATATATATATATATATATATATATATATATATATATATATATATATATATATATATTTGCAATAACAATGTGCATTTAAGCACTCATCACCACAGACATAGGCTCACGGCCACACGCCCTGTGCACTCAGGGCACATTCTAGGAGTACCAAACTTCCCGGACACCACCTCCCGTTTAGAGGTCCAAAACGTAATGGTTCATTCTTGAGCATTTTAGCCCTTTCGGTCCTGGGCCTAAGACTCTCATTATGCCATCGACGAGAGCCAGTTACCGTAGGCAATCTAATCAAGATAGACATAATGCAGGTACAATTTAGTCCTTTCTCGTTACGCAGATAGCCATGCCACATTCAACAACCAAAGCAATCAAGGATAATATACAAGACGTGGGTGGACATCCCCTTTCCCGTTCGGCTTAACGACCATTAGATCCGGGCACTACATGCTCACACCTTCGTTACGGCTCTTACGTCCATAAAACTTGTCCTCCATAGCTCAACACACATGCTTGCCCCACGGTCTTTGCGAGACAGGCTTCACATCAAAATAGGCTGGCACTCATGGCCACCGTAGCTGGTCATTACAGGCTCTCAACTTTTCATACATGACTCTCAGTTCTCCCTGAGACAGGCCTCACAAACATAGCTCACTGGGAGATATCGATGACAATACTATCGCCCGGCGATATCCAATAGTTTTGCAAACCGTAGAATTTCTTTGTTATTTTCCTGGAGAGCATCTCCAGTACTTCATGTTACTCCCATTTCACAGGCATAACTCACAGACCCCGTAAACTACTCGTTTATATGTGAAGTCTTCTCTGGCATGCAAAATAAAACATCACCAATCCAGATCAACCTGTCCGGATGGGCTTCACACAGTATGTCTATTCCGTACTGCAAATTTCTGGATCTATATGCAAATGAAATAGGAGATCACAACAATTGACCAAATGGAGACAACACTTTCTTCATCTTTTGCTAAGGGGTTCCATGCATGTATGCAAATTGAGAACTTCACTTGTCCAAGGAGAAAAATGTTACCATAGTAGTCCATTTTGGAGCCATGAACGAGATTTTATATCTGGTTGGAAAGGAACGATGCACTTTCATCTTCGCAGATCTAGCCTTGGTTCTCTGTTCCCACCATAGAATCTCCTTCACCAAGCCTTCCAGGCTCAGCTTCAGCCTTCTTCCTTAGCTCCTTCTCCCAATAGAGCAAATGGAAATAAAGAGAGAGAGAGAGAGAAGTGAAATGAGACTTCTCTTGATCTCTCGTCTGCTTAAGTGGCCTCGGGATTAATCCTTGCCATAGGCTTATTTTATCAAAAGGAAGCAAAGGCCAAGATTTGAGTTGACTGGTCAACTTTAGCAATATTGCCGCGCGATATCGACTGTCGCCTAGTGACATCGTCTTTTTCATCGTTTTGACCCCAATCAACCAACGCTCATCGGTCGCCGATCGGCCATCCGACACGTGTCCAACATACGTGACACTATCGCTTGGAGATATCCACTGTCGCTGTTTCGATATCTCACTCAACGCATTACGGAGACAAGTGCATTTAGTTCACTCAATGCTTTAAGGCGTTGAGAACGTTGATAGGTGGGGCTATTGCCGCGCGATACCCACTATCGCCACGTGATAGACTCTTACTCAACAATTTGTCGAAAGGCATCGAGTGTGTTGAGATCACTCAATGCTTTATGGCATCAGGTGTTACTGTTATCACCGTCGGCGATACCCGTTGTCTCCCGGTGATAGCGACGATAAGTTCTGCTGTCAAATTTGGGGTATTACACAGGAACACTCCAACCAAAACCAAGCCAAGTAAACCAGATGCACTAGAAGAGAAAGAAAACCTTGTAATATCAACAATTTTTACAAGACAAGGTATACATGGTGAGACATGATTTGCCGATGTACTGATGGAAGTAAAAAATAAGAATGTACAATCTAGTCGTGTGGTCTCATTGAGTAACCACCGACTCTTCTGAGATGCCCGTGGAGTCCACTGAAGCAATTAAGTCGCCAAACCGCAACCTAGCCGAATGGATAACCCGTTATTCCAATGATGAACTCTGTCCGCTAATCAGCAAGTCTCCTAACCAATAGGTCGCCTAGCCGCCAGATCATTGGGAACAGCAGCTGCCGAACTGAACAAGCCACTAGAAGCGGACAACTTATTGAACTAGAAAAAGGTTGCTGAAGAAAAGATCACATGGTCGCAAGCCGCAACATGCTGCTAACTGTCGATTGCTAATTGTAGAGTCTGCACTGATCCCTAACCTATGTTAGAACCAAGTCCCTAGTTTCTCAGCACAGTGCACAACCTGCATAGCAAACACCGATCAAATCTTCAAACCGCGCGAACACAAAATCCTGTCCGCAGCAAACACTCAAGCTCACTTACTATTCATTCAGTTATTCTGCTGATGTGATTGGGAGTCCTATTTAAAGGCACGAAGAGGAGTGTGATAACCGCCCTAGCTGATAGGATCACCACCCTATCTTGCGGTGATTACTGAGTGTATCCGTAGAGCCGCGGACACAAAGCTAGTCTGCCACAACTAGGCCGGACAAAGTCCTCCAAGGTCGCACCATTAAGGCCAGACAAAAAGCCTATCTATCTTGTCACCATAAGGACAAGCCAGTACTTGTCCGCCACACCTACAAACACTGCGGATACTCCACCAGTCCGCATTTCTACAAACACAGCTCCAGTCTGTATGCCTCTGCCGACTGCTCTAGTCTGCACATCACGATCTCGCAACCAGAGCACATAAGGATAACAGCTACCGAACTCGGCGTACATAAAAAATTTTCCGCGCAAACCGAGCGACCTCCCAAATAGAGCACACCTGGACTTGGTACATAACCAGACCAAGTCAACACCACCAGCCATCTATTGTGCAAACACAGTACCAACATATATAGAGGCTAGTCCCCACTAACTAGCGAACTCTAGCACAAGTTCGCACTCACCGGCAAACTCCGGCACCAGTCCGCACTAACCGACGAACTCTGCGATTACCACGAACCGCACCACCAGAGCAAGACCAAGGCACACACCATGCTGATCTCCCAATCTCTAGTGTCGTCCAGAACCCGGACTCAGCTAACTCCATATGAGTTTGCATGATGTCGGTCATGGTGAACTCCGCAAGAAGCCAACCTATCCATCTGGTTACCTTCTAGGAACATGCTGTATGCTTAACACTTGCCGACCTGGCTAGCTGCCATTCCTATCCACACAGACCATACGAACAGGCCGCCTAGGTCGGCACTTTCACTTCAAAACATTCAACACTCCAAAGGCAAGCACTTTTGTTTACAGCCGACTCGAGCCTCTTTCACATAATTGACATCGCAAAAAGATTGGAAGCAGACCATCTTGGTGTCTAGGCTACTGGTAAGAGACCCGCTGAGGGCATGATGGAAGCAGGACCCAGCTTCAGAAGGAGACAGAATATTAGAGGTGGAAGAGGAAACTAAAGAGGTGGTGCACATTTCAATCAGAATCATAGGATCGAGCGCCCAGCCCTGCAATTAACATTACCCCACCTCCGCAGTTCCAACCCTATCAACAACTCGATGGGCCATTCAGACAAGTTTGTTTCCAGTGTCATCAGTCAAGCCATATCTGGCGTTTCTTCCCGTAGTTAGGTGGGAATGTTCCCCATGTTATTCCTCCAGCAGCTCAGTGAGGACGAGGGAAATTTCGTGGACAAGTATGCGGACGACAAGGTTGGAATCTTGGACCTACACAAGAGCAAATGTTTGCTCTAGATATGACTTAAGAGCAAAATCCTCTGGACATGACTGCTGGTATTTTGTAGTCAATTAATATGTTATAATCATTCGTCCTTAGCCTGCCTGAGTTTGTTCCAGAAATCTTGCTTTGAGACTATTATAATTTGATATTTAGGCATCGTGAATGTTAGTGGGAGACTAGCCCGCACTCTATTTGATATTGGTGCCACTCATTCGTTTGTCTCGACAAACTTTGTAAAAGATCTAAATGGTGTGTAATATTTCATCGGTATCACTCGGGGAGTATGCCTCCCAGATAGCCCTGAGATGACTTCGTCCGCCAAGTGTGACATGGAAGTCTATATTAGATGAAAATTTTTTGAAACCCATGTAATGGTGTTGGAGATGCCAAAATTTGATCTTATTCTAGGTATGGCATGGCTAGATTGGCACCATGCCAGGATTGATTGTGCGACAAAGTAAATCACCTTAAGACATAGAGATTCTTAGATAATCTTACGAGGTATTAAACTTGTACACCGAATAATGATGTATTCAATTCAGGCCCATAAGAAAGGGGACGATGTGTATATAATATGTTTTGAACTAAAAGAGATGGTGACGAACATGAAAGATGAACTTGTGGTATGAGATTTTCTTGAGGTTTTTCCGAAAACGTTACCTGGATTGCCCTCTCCTAGGGAAGTAGACTTCCAGATTAAGCTAGTGTCAGGTGCTAAGCCCATCTCTCGAACGACTTATAGGATGGCTCAAAAGGAACTGGCAGACTTTAGGGTGCAGTTGTAAGAGTTGGTGGAATCAGGGTTTGTTCGTCCCAGCTCATCACCCTGTGGAGCTCCTGTTATGTTTGTTAGATTAGAGCTTGACAGCGGGATCTGCTCGGGGTCCGGGAAGTCTCTCTTGAGTGACATCGAGCCCTTCCAGCTAGACGAGAGCCTGGCAGCGGGATCTGCTCGGGGTCAAGGTAGGTTCTCTCGAGTGACATCCAGCCCTGCCAGCTGGATAAAAGCCTAGTAGCGGGATCTGCTCGGGGTTTGGGTAGACTCTCTCGAGTGATATATAGTCATGCCAGCTAGATAAGAGTCTGGCAGCGGGATCTGCTCGGGGTCGAGGTAGACACTCTCAAGTTACATCCATCCATGCCAGCTAGATGAGAGCCACGCAGCAGGATCTGCTCGGTGTCCGGTAGACTCTCTCAAGTGACATCAAGCCCTGTCAGCTAGGCGAGAGCCTGGCAGCAGGATCTGCTCGGTGTCTAGGTAGACTCTCTCGAGTGACATCCAGCCCTACCATCTTGGCGAGAGCCTGACAGCAGGATCTGTTCGGGGTCCGATTACACTCTATCGAGTGGCATCCAACCATGCCAGCTAGATGAGTGCCTGACAATGGGATCTGCTCGTTGCCCGGGTAGACTCTCTCGAGTGGCATCCATCCTTGCCATTTAGATGAAAGCCTGGCATCGAGATCTTCTCGGGGTCTGGGTAGACTCTCACGAGTGACATCCAGCCCTGCCCGCTAGACGAGAGCCTGATAGTAGGATCTACTTGGGGTGCGGGTAGGCTCTCCTGAGTGACATACAACCCTGACAGCTTGACGAGAGCCTAGTAGCGGGATCTGCTCGGGGACCAAGTAGACTCTCTCGCGTGACATCCAGCCCTGCTAGCTAGATGAGATCCTGGCAGCGGGATCTGCTCGGGGTCCGAGTAGACTCTCTCGAGCGACATCCGGCCCTACCAGCTACATGAAAGCCTGGCAGCGGGATCTACTCGGGGTCTGGGTACACTCTCTTGATTGACATCTAGCCCTGCTAGCTGGATGAGGACCTGGCAGCGGGATCTGCACGGGGTCTACTTCATGAACATGGCCTGTCATAAATTCTATTTCAAAAAGAGCTAAAAGTCCAGGAGATTTCATATTTATAGAAGGGATTTACGTACATGACTTACGGGAAAAAATGATTCAAGTCATCACCGCTCCAGGTATGACTCAGGGTCTTGCCCTCCACATTCCGGAGGCGATACTCTCCTAATTTCAATGCTTCTTTTAAAATGTATGGACCCTCCAAATTAGGGTTGAGTTTCCCAATGACAGCTGATCTTCCTGCTGCATCCACCTTTTTTAGGACCAAGTCCCCCTCCGCGAACTGTTTGATCCAGACATGCTTGTCAAAGTACTTAGTCATTCTTCTTTTCACTTCTTCCTGTTTGATGGCGGAGAGGTCACGCAGCTCCTCCACCATGTCGAGGGAGAGTTGCAAATCCTCCTCATTTTTGACCTGTCATTCTTCCCTGCCTTCCTCCGCCTCGACTACCCGAAGCATCCGTACCTCGAATTCTATTAGAAGCACTGCCTTGCATCTATGGGAGAGCTTGAATGGGGTCTCCCCTATGGCTATGTTGGGGATTGTTCTCATGCTCTAGAGAACCGAAGGGAGCAGCTCCACCCAGCTACCCTTCAAATTTTCCACATTCTTCTTAAGGAGGATCACGATGATCTTGTTTGCCGCCTCCACTTGCCCATTGCTCCTGGGGTTGTGGACCGAGGCAAACCTGAGGTAAATTCCAAGCTGTCCGCAGAAACTAATGAATTAGGTGCTGGCAAACTGAGGCCCATTGTCCGTGATGATGGCCTGCAGCAACTCGTGCCGCCAGATGATCTCCCCCCAAATAAAGTTCTTGAAAACCTTGGAGGTCACCTTGGTCAGTGCCTTCACCTCCAACTGCTTAAAAAATTAATCTATCATGACAAGTAAGAACCTCTTCTGCCCGCTGGCCTGGGGAAAAGGTCCCACCAAATCCGTCCCCCAAATGTCAATGGGATAAGGGGCTGTGATTCTTCTGAGGCGTTGGGCATTTGAAGGGGGGAAAACAACTGGCACTTGTGACACTTCTTTGTGAACTCTACCTCATCGTGGCCTAGGGTAGGCCAGAAGTACCCTTGCTTGACAATCCTTCCTTCTAGGGTCCGACTTCCAGAGTGACTCCCACATTCCCCAGAGTGGACCTCTTCCAAGATCCTCTAGACCTCCCTCTCGGCCACACAACAAGACAACAACCCCGAGAGAGTCTTCCGATACAATTTCCCGTTATGGATGAGATAGTATGCTGACTTGTACTTGAACTTATTTTTGTTCTTCCCTTCCAGATACTCCTTTGTGGAAAGGAATGTGGTGAAAGTATCCATCCACAAAGGGTGTTGAACCGCCTCCATTAATTCTCCCTCTTTGATGGAAGGGCAGAATAGGTCAGTGATGGTTCCCCCCACTTGGGGACCTTGCTTTGCTAGCTGATCAACCTATTCGTTTTCCTCCCTAGGCACGTGCCGGATGGAGAAGGTCTGTGTTGGATCCCTAGTTGATTTGGGCTAGGTCCACTGACTTAGGATGTGACCCATCATGTATAGTCTGGGTCAAGTTTATGTCTTAGAGTCTAGGACAGTCCTCTATCTCAACTTCAAATGGACCAGCCTTCCTCAAGACCATCAGGAACTCCAGATCTATCAGTTTTTCAGACTAAGTGAAATGAGTTCGACGTTCGTCAAACTCAGCTCAACAAAGGGAGTTCTACGCTCGAAGATCGTGAGACAATTCGTAGTGCTGAGCTCGATGAACTATGTTCTTTGTTTGACGAACATCAGGATTCTACTTCAAGCATTATCAGGACTACTTCAGAATTTCTCTAAGTCCAACTTCAAGCTTTGGTCGACGAATTACTTTCTGAGCTCGACGAACTTGGACCTCAAGTTCTCAGATTCTCAGGTCGACGACTTCAGTTCTCAGCTCGACGAATTTAGTTCTCTGCTCAACGAATAAAGATTGTCTGATATTGAAGATTGTCTGTTCAACGAATGAAGACTGTCAGCTCGACGAACTCAGCTCAGCTCGACGAACTCAGCTTAGCTCGACGAACTCAGGCTCAGCTTGACGAACTCAAAACTCAATTCGACGAATTATGTTCTTCGGTCGACGATTCCAAACTAGGTCTTCTTCCGTTCCCGTCTCATTCCATGACGCTGATTCCTGAACATTTAATGGCAGTTCTTCCCAGAATACTACCGTTAGAATGCGAAGTTAATCCTGGATTATTCCATGCCATTTTCCCATGGAAATAGTTGGGGAAATAATTAATTGCTGCTTCCTTTCCAGGCCGTTTGCCATTACTGCTCTATATTCAAAATTCGAATGCTTCTTATGAAACATTGAGATATACAGAAAGAGTGAGTAATACAGTAATATACAACAAAAAGACAGACAGTGATTCAGACAACACAGAAAAAGGAATTCATTCTTGGCCCAGAGAGAAACTGATCAAGAAGAAGAACAAGAAGAACACTACATCAATATCAAGAGTCTTCTTCATCTGCTTTTACTCAGGATAACTTTAAAGACAATACATTCATATCAGTCACAAGAAGTTCCTGGAGACTTTCTCTGGACCAGGAAATCTAGGTCATTGAAGACCTATCACCCTGAAGCAGTGCTCCAGCATTCGTCCTGATTCATTCTACATCTCAGGGGGAGCAAAGCTGCTAAACAACAATCCACAAGTCTTCTCATTTGACTTGAGAAAGAGAAGACCTCATCACCCTCTCACTCCACCTCTGTACAGGGTTTTAATTCCCTTCAAAATTATTCTGGTTGCAAGTTTCCCTCCAAAAGACTTGAGGGTTTGGTTTTTGGGAACCTAATCAAAACCCCATTGGTTCCAGGACACCTGATCAACCCCTTCCTGCAGTGGATTCCTACCAGGGTGGTAGAAGAGTGGACTACCCAGATTTGGGGAACCACTATAAAATTCTTGTGTCGTCTGGTTGCTTTCTTTTCTTTTTGTTTTCTGGCCTTGCTCTGTGAATGTGCGGTGATTAGATAGTTGCTGCATCTTGGTTTATTGTATTTGCTTCCCTACACACACACCTAAAATACAACAACAGTTGTAAAAGTTTTAAAATCACCAACATACTCTATTCACCCCCCTCTAGAGTATATCTATTCTAACTAACACCTTCAGGTGGTATCAAGCATACCTCCTGAACTTTCAATTAGTATCAGAGGCAGGTTGGTTAAATTACCAGACCTTACAGGTTGGTTGCTATTCAACTAATTCAGTGCTCCAGGTTGGTTAACATACCATACCTGATTGGTTGTACAGGCTAACACCTGAACCCAAAGATCCCTTAGTTAGATCTGTTTGTTTTTATTTTGTTATTGGACTTATCCTTCTCACAGACATGGCCCAAAACAAGGATTATACAAGCATCAGACCTCCAGTGTGCAATCTTAATAAGTTTGACATCTGGAAGGCAAGAATTAGATTATATATGAACCCCATTGATGAGGATATTTTTTCTGTCATTTCAACAGGTGTTCCTCCAGCTCCTGCAACTTTTGTCAGCACATCAACTAATCTGAGTGCAGTACCACCTCCAGACAATACTGAAGCCTATAAGAAAGCCAAGATGGCTGATGCAAAGGCTATGAATATTCTGGCCCAAACAATGTCAGATGACATATTTCAGAAGGTGGCTGAGTGCACCTCAGCCAAGGCCATTTGGGACACTCTCAACCAAATGGTAGCAGGCTCAGCTGATGTAAGAAAGGATAGGAGATCCAGTCTCATTTCTCTCTATGAGAATTTAAAAAAGGATGAGACAGAATCTGTGGCTGAGATGTACAATAGATTAAGTTCAATCATCAGTGAACTCAAGACTCTTGACAAGGACATCACCTTAACTGAGGTGAATGACAAGATACTGATGTGTTTCCCTAGTTCATGGGATTCCAGAATCTGGCCAATCAAAGAAGCCAGAAGCCTCAATGAGAATTCAACAGAATCTCTGTTAGGCAAGCTGAAGTCATATGAGCAGCTTGTCAAATCAAGAGAGGTAGCAGAACAGAAGGCAACTACCCCAGTTAGGAAGGAGCACAACTTGGCCTTCAAAGCGTCTGAAGACAATGAAACATCTACATCCAATGAAGAGTTAATGAGTCTTTTTGCCAAAAGATTCTACAAAATGGCAAGAAAGGACTTTAGAAGAAAATCATCCAGGCAGGATGATAAGCCCAAATATGACAAGACACCAACTAAGGAGGTTGTGTGTTTTGGATGCAGAAAGCCTGGGCACTATATTTCAGAATGCCCAGAGAATCAGAAAAAGGACAAGGGCAGGGACAAGGATTCTAGAAGAAAACAAAGAAGCAGACCCTCCTCCAACAAATATAAAAGGAAAGACAAAGGATTTGTTGCTGAGTCCTGGAGTGACACAGAAGAGGAAACATCCTCCTCCAGCTCCAGCGAAGAAGAGGAAGAAGCCAGATCCAAGGAGGTCTGCCTAATGGCAATAGATGCCTCCAGAAGCAACTGTGGATCAGAAGAGGATTCTGAAGATGAAGGTGCCTCAGACTCAGAGGCTGATCAGGTGATTTCTAGTTTTGATTTCAATTCTGACTTATTTAAAGTAGAATTTAAAACTATGTGCATGGATCTAATAAACTCAGAGAAAGAAACAAAAACCTTGAGGACTAGACTAGAAATCCTTGAATCTGTCAGCACAGAAAATAGAAAACTAACTGATCAATTGACACTAGCTAATGAACAGATAATCAAGTTAAAATCTGAATTATGTGAGGCAAAACAACTTGAGCAATCTCTCAATGGGAGAAGCCTCAAGCTGATGGATATCACATGCACAGTAAATGCCAGATTAAATGGCAGGCTGGGCTTGGGTGCTTCATCAAGTTTACCCCCCATAATAAAGAAGAATATACTTTCTACTTCCATAAAGTTTATCACTGATAAGGGTAAAGAGAACCTAATTGAAAAACCCATGTCAGAAAACAAGTCAAATCCCCTAGATAATAGAAACAGAAAACAGAAGAAAGCTGCTAAAAACAAAGTTCGGCAGAATTCGTCGAACTCAGATCGACGAAATCCTGCAAGTTCGTCGAACCCCGATCGACGAACGCTGAACGCAAACTTCAGAAATAATTATTCATCCAACTGCGATCGATGAACTGTGATGGTTCGTCGAGCAGAGGTCGACAAACGTGGGATGCAGAAAATGACCATAGTCATTCTCTGAGTGGAGGTCGACGATCTCATCCCCATTCGTGGAACTCTGGTCGATGAACTCACAATAATTCGTCGATCCCAAAATGACCAAATATAAATCATTTCTCCTATAGAAATTTTAAAGCAGCTAACAAGACATTTAATCCAGTAGCTGATTGGAAAATCCCACCTAGGAGATATCACCCTCTAGGGTATAAGTCTCAACCTACCTTATCAGTCATTTCTAGTTTTACTTTTCAGCCAAACCAAGGACCCAAGGTAACCTGGGTCAAGAATAATTGAGCTTTATTTTTTAATGCAGGTACAGGTGAAGAGCTGTCCAAGGTTAAGTCCGACCTGGTACCTGGACAGTGGCTGCTCCAAGCACATGACTGGCAGCAAAGCAAATCTCTCCAGCTATAAGTCCAAGCTAGGACCAAAGGTGATATTTGGAGACTCAAAGAGTGGTCAGTCAGAAGGATGTGGAAGAGTAAGCATTGGAGCAGTGACCTTCAAAAAGGTGACATATGTAAGAGGACTTAAACATAACCTTATATCCATAAGTCAATTATGTGATAAAGTTTATCAGGTACATTTCAACTCAACCTCTTGCTCTATTATAAATGATAAAAACCACACTGCTTTAATTGGACTTAGACAAGGAAACATATATTTAGTAGATTTCATTTCTGCCACAACTGATATTTGTTTACTCAATATCACTAGTAACCAAAATGAGTTATGGCACAAAAGGCTAGGACATGTAAACCTTAAGAACATATCTAGGTTATCTAAAGACAACCTTGTTAGAGGTTTACCTTCTGGTCCCTACAAGAAGGAAAGTCTATGCAGGGATTGTCAACTAGGCAAGCAAACTAAAACTAGTTTCAAATCCATTAATAAAAGTAATTCACCTAGGATATTGTATCTGCTTCATGTGGATCTTTTTGGACCCATTACAGTACAAAGCCTAGGAGGGAAGTCTTACACCTTAGTCATTGTTGATGATTTCTCCAGATTCAGTTGGGTAGCCTTTCTGAGAGCTAAGTCAGATACATTCAAAGTTCTTACAGATTTTCTCAGGACCATACAGATTGAGTTCTCTACTCATGTTGCATTGATCAGAAGTGATCATGGCACAGAGTTTGAGACTCTTCTTATGCATGAGTTCTGTGAGAAGGAAGGTATCAGATAGTGCTTCTCAGCTCCTAGAACCCCCCAACAAAATGGGGTTGCTGGAAGGAAAAATAGGACACTCATTGAAGCTGCAGGTACATTGTTAGCAGATGCTTACATGCCTCTATCCTTTTGGGCAGAAGCTGTAAAGACAGCTAACTATTTCCTGAACAGATGTCTTATACATAAACTAAAATATAAGACCCCATATGAATTACTTAAAGAAAAGAAACCTAAAATCACTTACTTTAAAGTTTTTGGTTGCATATGTTACATCCACACTAATAACAAAAGATACATTAGAAAATTTGAGGCTAAGGCTGAAGAAGGGATTTTTCTAGAATATTCCCAAGTAAGCAAGGCCTATAGGGTTTTCAACAAATCATCCCTTAAAATTGAAGAATCTGTTCATGTGTCTTTTGATGAAGCTAACATGTCTTATAAGGAGAAAGACATTTCTACCAATAGTTTTTTGCAGGTTTCACCAGTGTGTGAGTCTATGGATGGACTAAACCTTACCCAAGAGGTTCCAACTCATCCCACTCCACAGGCTGCTGAAGATAGTGAAGAAGATGTCCAAGAGGAAGTAACTGAACTTCCATCAACAGCCAGTACCATTCCTCAAGAGAAATTATTTACAGAAGCTGTTACTCAACCAACTCCACCAACTGATCTTGTCATACTTAGAGATCACCCCAGATCTCAAGTGATTGGAGACATTTCAGTTGGTGTATAGACAAGACATCAGCTCAATCAAGACTTGATGCATGCCTGGTTTCTCTATCAAATTGAACCTCTCACCATCCATGAAGCTGAGCAAGATCCCCACAGGATTCTTGCAATGCAAGAGGAACTAAATCAATTTGAGAGATGTAGAGTTTGGGATTTGGTTCCAAGACCCCATAACTACCCAGTTATTGGAACCAAATGTGTCTATAGGAACAAATTGGATGCACAAGGGAACATAGTAAGAAACAAGGCTAGACTTGTTGCTCAAGGCTATAGGCAAGAGGAAGGAATAGACTATGACCAAAACTTTGCCCCTGTTGCAAGGTTGGAGGCCATTAGAATACTCCTAGCCTATGTAGCCTACAAAAAGTTCAAAGTATTTCAGATGGATGTTAAGAGTGCCTTTCTGAATGGTGTACTTTAAGAAGAGGTTTATGTAGAACAACCTCCAAGTTTTATCTCTCTAACTCAACCCTCTTATGTTTACAAATTGCATAAAGCTCTCTATGGTTTAAAGCAAGCTCCAAGAGCTTGGTATGAGACCCTAGCTAGCTTTCTCTTAGAGCATAAATTTTCTAGAGGAAACATTGATAGAACCCTTTTCACTAGACATCATAAGGACCAAATCTTATTGGTACAAATATATGTGGATGACATTATTTTTGGGTCTACTGATCCCAAATTGTGCAAGAGGTTTGCTGACCTCATGCATTCCAAATTTGAGATGAGTAGCATGGGTGAGCTTTCCTACTTCCTTGGTCTCCAAGTGAAGCAGCTCCCTGATGGTATCTTCCTCTCCCAATCTAAGTATGCTAAAGAGCTTATTAAAAAGTTTGGGATGGTTGATGCTTCAGGAATGAAAACACCTATGGCTACCAATGCTGTTGTGGATTCTGATGCAGCAGGGAAACCTGTAGATCAGAAACATTATAGGGCAATTGTTGGATCCCTATTATACTTAACAGCTAGCAGGCCTGACATAATGTTTGCCACATGCCTTTGTGCTAGATTCCAAGTGAATCCTAAAGAATCTCATCTTATTTTTCTAAAAAGGATATTGAGATATATAAAGAGTTGTCCTAGTTTAGGACTCTGGTATCCTGCAGAGTCAGAATTTGAGTTAACTGGATACTCAGATGCTGACTATGTTGGATGTAGAGTGGACAGGAAAAGTACCTCTGGAACTTGCCAGTTCCTGGGTATGAGACTTGTCTCTTGGTTTTGCAAAAAGCAGACATCTGTGTCTACATCAACTACTGAGGCAGAGTATATGGCTGCTGGCAGCTGCTGTTCACAGATGTTATGGATACAGAACCAGCTCCTAGATTATGGTATCAACTTAAATAATTCAACCTTATTTTGTGATAATACAAGTGCTATTGCTATAGCTCAGAATCCAGTTCATCATTCTAGGACTAAACATATTGAAATAAGACATCATTTCATTAGAGATAATGTAGACAAAAAGAAGATTAACTTGATTCATATTCCTACTGATTTACAGAGAGCAGATATTTTCACCAAACCTTTAGATGAGAAAACCCATCTGTTCTTTATAAATCAACTTGGAATGATTAATGGAGAAGAGTTAAATTAATTTCTGTCTGCATTCGACGAATTTTCCAGAGTTCGTCGAACGGAGTTCGACGAATTAGGGAAAGTTTGAGAGATTCTCGTCGAACGGAGATCGATGAATTCTCTGTGTGGAAACAATTTTCGTCGACCGGAGATCGACAAACCTTGCTTCAGAAACCATTTCGTCGAACGGAGTTCGACGAACTGTTTTCAATTCTTCTAAATAAGTTCGACGAACTACTCACCTCTAACTTATTTTGTCGACCTCAGTTCGAAGAACTGTCTCTTTTCGTGGAACGGAGCTTGTCTATTCATATTCCGAAAAACGTATATCTAGGTTTTCTTCGACCTCCGTCCCGCGCTTTCAGTTCCTTTGCTCTTGATCGCCGTTTTCTCTGTGATTTTCTTTGCAGGTCATCAATGGCGATTCCTCCAGGAGCACTTGCGGCGATGAAGTTTGATGCAGCATTCTCCATGGATTTTGAGTCTTTCCAACATTCAGATCCAATCATTCTTTATATCCTGGAATTACTTGAAGAATTGAATCTCAAGGATTTCATGACTCGCAGCATCAAGCTACACTCAACCGAGATAAGAGAATGGGTGTACACTGCAACTGTTTCTGAAGACAGAGATCTGACAGGACATATTGAAAGAGAGAAACAAGGAGATCTTCTGGTGGTAGTAGCCAAGGCCACCATCTTCAGGCAGACAACACCATCAACAACAACAGCAGCAGCAGCACCAGGAATATAAGGAACATGAAGCTGAAAGACCCTATTCTCCTCATGAAGATCCAGAAACAACCAACACAGCCAGAATGGCAAGGTTCCAAGAGCTCATTGGCTTATCTCTAATAAACAAAGCTAAAGCTGAAGGCAAGGACACAACAGGCTTAACTACTATGTCTCAGTACACGAGAGATGAGCTAAAGAGATTTGGGAAAGGAAACAAGCTACTCAATGTTGATGAGTACATGCATCTTCACCCAGAAGTAGTTGTCCCCAGAGCCACTTCACTGAACATCATAGGGGCAGCTGACATGACTATGACCAGGGCTCAAGCTTCAGATCCCAATAGGGAAATCATTTTCAAAAAGCCAGGAGATAAAGCACCAGGAGACAAGCTAAAACAAAAGAAGACAGAGAAGTAATTTTGTGGTATTTTCATTTCTGCTTCTATTTCAGACTATATCTTGCACTAAAACAAAGCTTGTATATATATATATCTGATGCATGTGTTGTAAATTATCTGCCAGATATATTTCTTAATTTTGCTTTGTTTTTCTATTTATTCTTTGCTTGGAGGCTCTGTTAGTGACCTCACCCAAATAGGGGGAGATTGTTGGATCCCTAGTTGATTTGGGCTAGGTCCACTGACTTAGGATGTGACCCATCATGTATAGTCTGGGTCAAGTTTATGACTTAGAGTCTAGGACAGTCCTCTATCTCAACTTCAGATGGACCATCCTTCCTCAAGACCATCAGGAACTCCAGATCTATCAGTTTTTCAGAGTAAGTGAAATGAGTTCGACGTTCGTCGAACTCAGCTCAACAAAGGGAGTTCTGCGCTCGGCGATCATCAGACAATTCGTAGTGTTGAGCTCGACGAACTATGTTCTTTGTTCGACGAACACCGGGATTCTACTTCAAGCATTATCAGGACTACTTCAGAATTTCTCTAAGTCCAACTTTAAGCTTTGGTCGACGAATTACTTTCTGAGCTCGACGAACTTGGACCTCAAGTTCTCAGATTCTCAGGTCGACAACTTCAGTTCTCAGCTCGACGAATTTAGTTCTCTGCTCAACGAATAAAGATTGTCTGATATTGAAGATTGTCTATTCAACGAATGAAGACTGTCAGCTCGACGAACTCAGCTCAGCTCAACGAACTCAGCTTAGCTCGACGAACTCAGGCTCAGCTCGACGAACTCAAAACTCAGTTCGACGAATTATGTTCTTCGGCCGACGATTCCAGACTAGGTCTTCTTCTGTTCCCGTCTCATTCCATGGCGCTGATTCCTGAACATTTAATGGCAGTTCTTCCCAGAATACTACCGTTAGAATGCGAAGTTAATCCTGGATTATTGCATGCCATTTTCCCATGGAAACAGTTGGGGAAATAATTAATTGCTGCTTCCTTTTCAGGCCGTCTGCCATTACTGCTCTATATTCAAAATTTGAATGCTTCTTATGAGACATTGAGATATACAGAAAGAGTGAGTAATACAGTAATATACAACAAAAAGACAGACAGTGATTCAGACAACACAGAAAAAGGAATTCATTCTTGGCCCAGAGAGAAACTGATCAAGAAGAAGAAGAAGAACACTACATTAATATCAAGAGTCTTCTTCATCTACTTTTACTCAGGATAACTTCAAAGACAATACATTCATATCAGTCACAAGAAGTTCCTGGAGACTTTCTCTGGACCAGGAAATCTAGGTCTTTGAAGACCTATCACCCTGAAGCAGTGCTCCAGCATTCTTCCTAATTCATTCTACATCTCAGGGGGAGCAAAGCTGCTAAACAACAATCCACAAGTCTTCTCATTTGACTTGAGAAAGAGAAGACCTCATCACCCTCTCACTCCACCTTTGTACAAGGTTTTAATTCCCTTAAAAATTATTCTGGTTGCAAGTCTCCCTCCAAAAGACTTGAGGGTTTGGTTTTTGGGAACCTAATCAAAACCTCATTGGTGCCAGGACACCTGATCAACCCCTTCCTGCAGTGGATTCCTACCAGGGTGGTAGAAGAGTGGACTACCCAGATTTGGGGAACCACTATAAAATTCTTGTGTCGTCTGGTTGCTTTCTTTTCTTTTTGTTTTCTGGCCTTGCTCTGTGAATGTGCTGTGATTAGATAGTTGCTGCATCTTAGTTTATTGTATTTACTTCCCTACACACACACCTAAAATACAACAACAGTTGTAAAAGTTTTAAAATCACCAACATACTCTATTCACCCCCCCCCCCCTCTAGAGTATATCTGTTCTAACTAACACCTTCAGGTGATATCAAGCATACCTCCTGAACTTTCAGTCTGGAACATACTAATAACCCCCTTCACCTTTGCCAAGTATAATTGGAGAGTCGGCTCCCTTGTCTCAAACTCCCTGCTGATTTGAGAATCCACTACCATGGAGTCGGTGAGGACGTCCACATCAAGCACCCCGAGCTCCCTGGCCAGGCACAATCCTGCTATCAAGGTTTCATATTCTGCCTGGTTGTTTGTGATAGGAAAATAGACCACCATCGTTTGCTCTATCCTCATTCCCTGGGGGCTCTCCAAGATCACCCCCACCCCAAGGAATGCTTACCTGAGGCACCATCCACCATCACCTTCCAAGGAATTAGGTGGGTGAGTTCTGTCTCCACCACCTCGACCATATAGTAAGCTAGAAAGTCGGCCATTTCTTGGGCCTTGAGCGAGAGGTGAGGGACAAAGGAGATCTCGAACTCACCAGCTCCACTAACCACTTTGCACACCTTCTTGAATGCTCCACCCCCTCAAAGATGTTGCGAATGGGGTGGTCAGTCACCACTCAGATGAAGTGTGCCTGAAAATAGGGTCGGAGCCTCCGAGCCGAGATGACCAAAGTGAAGGCTATCTTCTCAAAGATGGTGTAACAGATCTCCGCCTTCCTCAGGACATGATTCACATAGAATATGCGCAGCTTCCTCTTCCTCACTTCCCGAACCAGGATGGAGCTCAAGGCCTCTGCTTCGATCACGAGATACAAAGACAGGTCCTCCCCCTCCTTCGACCCTTCGAGCAAGGGGGCCTTCGTTAACTGCCTCTTCAAGGCCTGGAACGCCTCCCCGTATTCCCAAATCTATTCAAACTTTTTGACTCCCCTCAACGCTTTGAATAAGGGAGAGTACTTCTCTCCAACCCGGGATAGGAAACTGCTTAACCCTGTAAAGTTTCCTATCAGCCAATGCACCTCCTTAGCATTTCGAGGCGACCCCATGTAAGACCCCCCTACCGGATCCCAAAACACGGCATGAAGGGGGGGGGGGGGGGGTCTTATGCCCAGAACAGCCGCCTTGCGGTAGCATTAGCACACGGGCTAACCTGTAGCACAAGACGCCTATTCCGCCGGCTACAATAATATCAATATAACATGCCAACCCAACCAAAATATAAGCAAGAGAAGTCAATCCACACTAAGCATATAAGTCCAAATAGTACAATAAGAGAGAAGCTAAAACATGCTTCTACAATATATCAGAGTACAGCTATCAACTGCTCAAACAGGCTACATCAGAGTCTCACACCACTCACATCAGTAACCGACGGTAGCGACGGTACCGTCCCCTCAGGCCTTGTCGTCCTGGCCTGGCTGTCCTGCTGCATGGTCTGTGGCTGCTCTACCTGCAGGGTGGCCTCCTAAAAAGGAAGATGTAGCAACCGTTAGTCGAAATGACTAACTGGCTTCACATCTGCTCCCCCGGCGACTCCTCGGCATCGGGCGGAGAAAAGGAACAATGGTAGCAAATATATAAGTAAATAAGTAGGTACAAGCAGGTGGTAATAATGCTACTTGATTAACCACTACATAAACTAGCAATTCTATAAGAACTATACAGATCAACAAGTGTAAATAATCTACAACAGATAAGTAACTTAACTTATAAGGATGCCCATACAAGCTTATAAGTTAAGGATCAGTTTGCATAAAGTAACTCATCGTATAGGAGTGCCCATACAAACTTATACGATGAGGATCTTATCGTGCAATGTTATGAAATGGAATGTATGCTATGCAATGACTCACCCATGGTCACACACATGCAACTGCTATGTCGACACGGATTGTAGTTCCCACTTTTCGAGCAGGTAGCTAACCTCTCAGGCATCAGCCGCCATGGCCAGGCGGTGAGAGTAAAGCGGGCGTCTCTACTACTAGGTGGGCCTCCACACTACTTCACCTAGGCCTCCGTACGCCTCAACGCTAAGAACACAACAGCGGAGCCCATGCTTACTTTTGGAACCCCAGTTAGGATTTGGGTAAGGAACACTATTAGGAATATTAGATTGACCCACCATGTATAGTCATGGGTCATAGGATTAGTTCCAGGACAGGTCATTCAGAAGGACTCTCCAGCATTGCAGAAAAGAAGTGAAAGAAATGCAGTTTAGACAAAGTCAGAAAATTAGATCGACGAACGGCGATCTCCGCTCGACGAATGCAGGTAAGATATTCAGCTCGACGATTCCAGCTAAGTTCGACGAATGTCAAACTCAGGTCGATGATTCATGAACTCGACGAAAGTCCAGTTCGACGATTTCTGTGGAATCAGTAACAGTTGGCAGAATTAATCGGGGATTAATTTCAGTCAACATTCTCAGTGAAAATAGCCGTTCAAACGGACAGTTACAGAGGAATTAAGTGAGGATCAATTTCTAAAGCATCTTCACTCTCGGAAATGTTTCTTCCGCCATCAAGGTTAAGGATTTCAAATATAGAAGAAGGATACAGAATAATATAGAAGAAGAGAATAGAATAGAACAGACACACAACAAGGCAGATAGAGAAAAACATATACAGAAAGGGCAATATCTCTACAATAACTAGAAGCCCTAGACCAGAGGAGACAGCAATAAGAAGAAGAAGAAGAACATCCATTCATATCTAGAGTCTTCTTCTTCATCATCACTGCAGGACAACTTCAAGGACAACAAATCTCTATCTGTCAGAAGTTCCTAAAAAGTACTCTGGTCCAGGCCTGAAGATTGAAGGCCTATCACCCTGAAGCAGTGCTCCAGCTTTCCCGATACATTCAAGATCTCAGGGGGAACAAAAGATGCTACCATCAATATCCACATAGTCTTATCTCTGATTATTGACAAAGAAGGCTTCCATCTCTCTTTTCCACCTCCTGTATAAAGGGTTGTCATCTCCCTTCAAAAGTGATTCCTGGTTGCAAGTCTCCTTCCAAAAGACTTGAGTTGGTTTTTGGGGACCTGATCAAAACCTATTGGTGGCAGTCACCTGATCAAAACCTGAGTGGATTCCTACCAGGGTGCTAGAAGAGTGGACTACCCAGATTTTGGGAACCACTATAAGATCATTGTGTATTCTGGTTGCTTGCTCTTCTTTCATTATTTTTGGGTTGTGATATTTATTACTCTAATTAGTTTAGTTAAGATCTGTCCCTTTCAATTGGTATCAGAGCGAGGTTGGTTAAAATACCAGACCTTAGCAGGTTGGTTAAAAATACCACACCTTAGTGGTTGTACAGGCTAACACCTGAACCAAAAGATCCTTTGATAGATCTTAAAAATCTTTAGAGTTTATCATGGCAAAATTTGATGAGTTTTCAAGCACCAGACTGCCCATGTGCAATCTAGATAAGTTTGCACTATGGAAGACAAGGATTAGATTTTATATGGACTCCATTGATGAAAACATCTTTAAATCTATTTTGTCAGGACCAGCTCAATCTCAGCAAACAACACGTCCTGATGCTATTCCATCATCCCAGTGTACACATGCTCAGCAAAAGATGAAGATTGCTGATGCACAAACCATGAACATTCTAGCACAATCAATGTCTGATGACATTTTTGAAGAACTTGCTGAATGTTCATCTGCAAAAGAGATGTGGGACTCCCTCACATCATTGGCTGAAGAAGAAGCAAGAGCAATAGGATTTTGCCTAATGGCAATAGATGCTTCTCGCAACAGCTATGTTGAAGAATCAGAAGAACCAGAATGTGAACCGGAAGAAGAAGATCAGGTAATCTCTACCCTTGATCTTTCATCAGGTATAAAATCTTAGTTCAAAATAATTCGTCGAACGGAGATCGACGAAATCAATTCTATTCGTAGAACTCAGATCGACGATCTCTGAACAAAGATTCTGCTTTGAACTGTTTAGGAATCTGTGCTCGACGAAACAAATTTAATTCGTCGAACAGAGCTCGACGAACTCAATATCATTCGTCAAACTCCGCTAGACGAAAGTACTTTAATTCGTCGAACTCAGAATTTCAAAGCAGAAATTTTTATTCTTTTATTTCTGATTATTTTAAAAGAGAACCAGGACCCAAGGTTTTCTGGGTCCAGCGCTCCTAACATCTTCTTGCAGGAAACGAATTCAGTCCAGCAAATATACAGGCTATATCAGTGGTTGTCAGATTTGGGCAAACAAATGTAAACAAGGAGAGATTGGTTGAATAATGGTTATGCAAAATAAGGGGAGATGCCTCTAAATGAACCTGCAGAAATTCTAGCAGCAACAACAACAACAGATTATAATGATGCATATTTGGATAAGGATCATCAACAGCAACAACAGTTTTTCTTGATCCAGATTTAGGGGGAGAATGTTTTTAATTGTATTTTACTTGTATTTTATCTGTTTTTATGTAAATAGTGTCCTCACCCAAATAGGGGGAGATTTTTGGAACCCCAGTTAGGATTTGGGTAAGGAACACTATTAGGAATATTAGATTGACCCACCATGTATAATCATGGGTCATAGGATTAGTTCCAGGATAGGTCATTCAGAAGGACTCTCCAGCATTGCAGAAAAGAAGTGAAAGAAATGCAGTTTAGACAAAGTCAGAAAATCAGATCGACGATCGTCGAACGCAGTTCGACGAACGGCGATATCCGGTTGACGAATGTAGGCAAGATATTCAGTTCGACGAATGATGAACTCAGGTCAACGATTCATGAAATCGATGAAAGTTCAGTTCGACGATTTCTGTGGAATCAGTAACAGTTGGTAGAATTAATTGGGGATTAATTTCAGTCAACATTCTCAGTGAAAATAGCTGTTCAAACGGATAGTTATAGAGGAATTAAGTGAGGATCAATTTCCAAAGCATCTTCACTCTCGGGAATGTTTCTTCCTCCATCAAGGTTAAGGATTTCAAATATAGAAGAAGGATATAGAACAATATAGAAGAAGAGAATAGAACAGAACAGACACACAACAAGGCAGACAGAGAAAAAATATACAGAAAGTGCAATATCTCTATAGTAACTAGAAGCCCTAGACTAGAGGAGACAGCAATAACAAGAAGAAGAAGAACATCCATTCATATCTAGAGTCTTCTTCTTCATCATCACTGCAGGACAACTTCAAGGACAACAAATCTCTATCTGTCAGAAGTTCCTGAAAAGTACTTTGGTCCAGGCCTTAAGATTGAAGGCCTATCACCCTGAAGCAGTGCTCTAGCTTTCCTAATACATTCAAGATCTTAGGGGAGCAAAAGCTGTTACCATCAATATTCACATAGTCTTCTCTCTGATTGTTGATAAAGAAGACTTCCATCTCTCTTTTCCACCTCCTGTATAAAGGGTTGTCATCTCCCTTCAAAAGTGATTCCTGGTTGCAAGTCTCCTTCCAAAAGACTTGAGTTGGTTTTTGGGTACCTGATCAAAACCCATTGGTGGCAGTCACCTGGTCAAAACCTGAGTGGATTCCTACCAAGGTGGTAGAAGAGTGGACTACCCAGATTTGGGGAAACACTATAAAATACTTGTGTCTTCTGGTTGCTTGCTCTTCTTTCATTATTTTTGTGCTGTGATATTTATTACTCTAATTAGTTTAGTTAAGATCTGTCCCTTTCACGTACTATGGCCCAGCGGGGTCTTGGGTAGATGTGCACCAAGAACACAGCCCGAACTGGCCTTGCGTGACCCGGAAGGGGCCTTAGAAGTAAGCATGAGGACACAGCCCAACCGTTCACATGGCACTAAAGGGGCCCCGGGACGTGAACACCGAGGGCACAGACCAACCGCCCAAAGTCTAACTATCAACTCCCGTCGGTGTAACAACTGGCGAGCCCAAAAACCTGCCACACTATACTTAACCCAGGATTACGACACCGCATGTCGACTCACACTACATGCAATTCCACAACACCGTGGCATGGAAGGGGCTTCGGAAGAAAGCACGAGGACACAACCTAACCATCCATCCATACCCTTAACTCAACACAAACCAAACTAGTGATGGTCAACACCGCACTTACATCCTTTCACAATATTACCCGTAGGGAGACGTCACTCTAAGTATTGGACTACTAAACTCATTCCATTAATCAAACATACTCATGGCCATAGTTTATTCTTCTACATGACTTTCCAAATGATGACAACATAATATAAACATGAAGCGCATATAAAGATCTATCAATCTTTCCAAATGATAACAACATATTATAAACATGATGCGTATATAAAGATCCATCAATCTTTCCAAATGATAACAACATATTATAAACATGATGCGCATATAAAGATCCATCAATCTTTCCAAATGATAACAACATATTATAAACATGATGCGCATAAATAACAGTCTACCAATCTCTATCACGTCAATTCGTTTAAGTAAGCTTGCTTCACAATTTGATTATACGAAATACGATTAATATACATCATCAATCATGCAACTAAAATGATTAATCATAAAAGATTTCATCCAAGACAAGTAACTTACAATATCAATTCCACTGAATCCAAATCCATAATATATTTAAGGACCCCGAATTTAAGTGCTGGGTAAATCTGGACAGCAAATTCGACCGGAGATTATCGAAGCTACAAGAATCCGTTGAAGACGTGTAACCACTCAATTGAAAGGTCTTTTCGTGGGCTACAACTTTCGTATTCAGACCGCAACCCAGATTTTATATTATCCTATTTGAAATCGGACTCGAAACCCGCTGCGTACATGACACAATTTCTGCATGCAGGATTTGCCGAACATCAAATTCGTTCAGACTTTCCTGTGGCTTTAGACTTCTTCTGAAGTCTTGTAACCACTCGTTGGAAAGGTATTTTCAAGGGATTCAACTTTCGTGTTTAGTCAAAAGCCAATATCTGGCCATAAGCTACCTGAAAATGGCCTAGACGTTCGCTGCACGCAGAACAAAGATTCTGCACGCATCTCAAGGCGGAATGAACGACATCGGTTCGTCTTCCTCCTCAAGGCGACCTTCCCAATTCACTCCAGAAATCCTCCTCCCTTATTCAACCTCAATAGGCCAATACTCTTCATGAAACCATCCCCATCATCACATAGAGGAAGGGATTAGTTGAAGAGATCTGAAACCTAGGGCACAAACCCTAGCATGGCCAATGCTAGAAAACTCCTCCTCTCCATCAAGACTCTCTTGAGTCGATGTCTCGCCTAGAAAAATAACTATAGATCTAGCACCAAGGGAGAGTGTAGGAAGCACACCTCGGTTCCAGTGGTACCACCATTTCTAGTCGTGTATCGTGTAGTCCTTCCCGGCGGTATCTTCTCCTTCACGGCGATGGCGGATTTTCCCTCCCTAGAACTTGCTCCTGCAGTTCTCTTTCTACAAAAGTTTTCTCAGAAAATCGGGCTGGAAAGGGAAGTGAAACTGCTAGGGCTTTCTAAGCCCTTTTAAAGTGAAACGCCATTGGTCACGCCAATGGTCACGCCCGTGACATGGGGCATGACCCCTATCAACTACCGAGAATTCGTCGAACTCAACTAGAATCATTGACCGGAGAACACGCCCCGGTCACGCCAATGGTCACGCCTAAGACAGGGGGCGTGTCCCGTGTTCAACTACTCGAGTACTCGTACTCGAGTACTCGACAACTGACTGGATAGTCACGAGTATGGTCACACCCGTGTCGGACTGGTCATGCCCGTGACAAGGGGGCATATCCCATGTTCAACTACTCGAGTACTCGACAGTTACTCGACTACTCGACAACTGACTGGATAGTCACGGGCATGGTCACGCCCATGTCGAACCGGTCACGCCCGTGACAGGGGGCGTGTCCCGTGTTCAACTACTCGAGTACTCGACAGTTACTCGAGTAGTCGACAACAGAATGGATAGTCACGGGCATGGTTATGCCCGTGTCGGACCGGTCATGCCTGTGACAGGGGACGTGTCCCGTGTTCAACTACTTGAGTACTCGATAACTACTCGAGTACTTGACAACTGACTGGATAGTCACGGGCATGGTCATGCCTATGTCGGAACGGTCACGCCCATGACATGGGCGTGAAACTCACTATGTCGAGAATTCACTACCTGTGTCTTGCTCTGGATAACTCGAGGGCTGGTTTCTCCTACATTCCCAAGTGCAGCCCATTTCCAGCACTTCCCCGGACCCAAGTCAGCTCTCCTGACTCAAAAACGCGCACAAGGGGCCTATTGTGAATCGGGACGTTACACCCCAACTCTATGATCACCTTGACCTTGTCAGGATTCGGCTCCACCCCGGTAGGGGTTATAAGGCGGCACAAAGGTCTTCTCTAGATCCTAGAGGTGGGAGTGCATTGCTCGGCTCTTGATCATCAAGTCATCTATATACACCTCGAGGTTTCTCCCCTTCTGGTCATTGAATACCTGATCCATAATTTTATATATGTTGCCCCAACATTCTTCAACACAAAAGGCATCATCTTATAGCAGTAGCACCCATCCCTTGTGATGAAAGACACATCTTTCACATCAGGGTGGGGGGGGGTTGCATCCTAATCTGATGATAACTTGAAAATGCATCTAGAAAACACATTATAGGAAAACTGACAGCTGAGTCTACCAGCACATCGATTCGGGGCAAGGGGTAACAATCCTTAGGGCATGATTTATTAAGTAGAGAAAAATCTACACACATTCTCCACCGCTGTCTCCCTTTTTAACCATGACTACATTGGAGACCAAGTCGGGGTATTGTATTTCAGATACAAAATCAGCCTTGAGGAGCTTGGCCACCTCCTCCCTGATGGGCTCAGCCAGCTTGTCTGCGACGGGCCTCTTCATCTGTTGGATGGGGTGGGCCTCCGGGTCCAGGTTGAGGCAGTGGCAGGCTATGTCCGCATCAATCCATGGCATTTCTGTCGTGCTCCACGCGAAGATGTCCACATTCTTCTGGATGCATGCCAGCATCCTCTCCTGGTCCGTCGGGGTCAGCCCCCTTCTGATTCGCACCTTCTCTACCCTGCTTCCAAGGACGAGAACCTCCATCTGCACTAACTCCTATGTATCTTCCAAGCGGCACTGCTCCCCCCATCCTCCAACGTCCCTCTCCTCTAGGACAAGAACATCCTCAGCTTCAACCGCTTCCTCCACGGCCATCACCTCGACCAGCTCTTCTTGAAATCCACATGCCACCTCCACCTGGGTGCAGCTCTCCTCCAACCCCATCTCTTCGCCACCTTTCTCCTACTCTGCCTCCTCTATCCTCCGCTCCATCTCCTCGGCCCCATACTTCCATGAGATATAGTTCACGGCAGTTACGTAGTACTCCCTTGCCACCTAGGGGTCACCCCGGACCCGGACCTGGATCCATTCAGCGTTAAACTTCAAGCATTAGTGGAAGGATGAGGGAATATAGTAGAAGGTGCTAATGAGGGGCCATCTGAAGATGGCATTGTAGATTCTAGCGTAATACCCCCTCTTCCTTACTCAGGAGGTAACCCGTTCTTATGCACAAAACCGCTGCCTTATGGTGATAATTAGCACACACGGGCTACTCGACATCGCAAGACTCCAATCCTGCTGGCTAGTACGATCATTCAACCTATCGACCAATCGAGAAGAGAAGCAATATAAGCAATTATATATCAAGTCCACATCACAATGTCATCATAATAAAATGAGAGATAAAATAGTCCACACTGAGTACGGAAGGAAAGAGAAAAGGGCTTTTGCCCTGTAAATAACAAATCAAATCTCTCTCTCAAAACAAATCTATACGAAAGCTAAACTATCATCAGTACATGCATCATCACCTGATGTCGGGCTGCAGTAGTAGCAGTAGCAGGTGGTGTCAGCTCCTCATGTCCTGCCACCTCATCCTGTTGCTCTATCTTCTCGAGCTCCTAAAATTATACGGTCACAACCGACCGTTAATCATAAAGACTAAGCCATTTTGTCATCGCCTTAACCCAGTGACTCCTAGGTACCGAGCGGGATGACAAAGCGGAGAACAACAAGGGGTATAAAAGTATAGCAGGTGACAATGGATCTAACCTATCATGGTTATGTAAAGACAAGTATATCTCTACTTTAGCAGTTCTATTAGTACAAGTAATTGAGTGAAAAACAATACTGAAAAGAAGTGTTGTAAGTATATTAAAGTATCGAGCAGAAAAGTAAACTAGCTACTGCTACACTAACATCACAGAAGTACCTTAACTTATATGAATGCTCATACAAAATTATAAGTTAAGGTTTCACAAATTTAACTTATCATATAAAAGAGCCCGTACTAATTTATATGATAAGGATCTATGGTGCGTATGTCCTAAGTGTGTATGTATTGTATGGTATGCGGGTTATGTATCATATAAGTGCAACTCACCCACACGACTCTATTCCCACAGACCTTTAGTTCGCACTTTTTGGAGTTAGCTTAACTCTTAGGTACTACCATTGTGGTACGGCAGTAGTGGAGCGGACATCTCCACTCCTAGGGGGTATACCTACTACTAGGCCTAGACCTTTTGTACGCCTCTGAAAAACACACAAGAGTCACCACGTACTAAACCACTGGCTAACCCACCAGAGTTTTAGGTCGGGTGTGCGTCTTCGGGGATTGTCCTCCAAACCGCAGTATAAATAACCTACTGGCCCGTCAAACTCTCACACCTCACCTGAGTCAACGTACTGCCATTGGTGTGACGATTGGCCCAGTACCGCATGACCCGCCACTGATATGTTTTATGCACATGCAATTTATTTCCAACCAGAGCCTCCAGCTCACAGGACAAAATCCGTCCGATATCCAAATATCCGAGCCTTCAGCTCGCAGGACAAAACCCGTCCTGTAACCAAACATTCGAGCCTCTAGCTCGCGGGACAAAACCCATCCTGTAACCGAACATCCGTGCCTCAGCTCTTAGGATAAAACCTGTCTTGTATCCTCTAACCCTATACGGTTAAGCTTGTCACATCGTTCCCCTAACTTATTAGACTACTCTTGTTTAAGGCTTATTAGGCATAGCAACTTATGGTTAGTCCTTAGACTAACCAAGGGATACTCGGTGAAGGGCTCTCGGGGACACTAGTAACTATGATAGGGTGAAACCCAAAGCTCCCTTTATCAAGGACACTTACTTTTATTAGTGTTTACCCATTATTAATACCCAGCTCTCAATGTTGCTCTTGAGCGAACCTAATGGCTTAAGGTATTATTGGGAGAACGACGGACTTCCGCAGGTCTTCGTTCCAATTACTTTTCATGGACTTTACACTCTAACACTCATTACTATATAGTGACCCACTTGACAACAACCAGGGTTTCATCTTCCTGATACGCTTCTCAATCCAACCACTTATCATATCCCATGTGGGTCCTAGTGTTATGTATTACTTTAACTAAGCGCAACCCATGACCTAATGTTAACCCGTATGAGAAGACTGCCAATTCCTTCGGCAAAATGCCCCTAACTATTTATCATGGGTTTAACATGTAGATAATATTGATCATTCAGAATTTCATCATTATTTTCCAATTGTTTTGGATCATAATTTAAATTAATTAATTGGCATAGGTCACTTTGAACATGAACTACTCTAACCAGTGGTCCATTATGTCTAAATAAATTATCTGAGGTTCAGCTAGGTTAAAAATGTCTGTTCATCAAAAATAATGACTTTGCAAATTGAATTTCCATATATTTTCTTTTTATGATTAAATCCATAAATAATCCATTTTCCATATGAAGTACTTAAAATATACATCCAAAAATTCCTAGAAAATTACTGGTGATCAAAATTGATATATTAATACTCAAGACAAAAATTAACTATTCTAGTAAGTGATTTGACCTAACATAATTTCATATGGACATTATTACCAAAATGCCACTACTAGGGTTTTCAGCATATATGATCATCCAAAAATTCTCAAATAATTACATTGGGTTTTAATCACAGAAATAGGATGTTATAAGTTTTCCATAATTTTTCAACAGTATTTTCCTTTACTTTTAAATTAATTTCCAAAAAAGATAAAATTATAAATCAACTATATACACAAGATATAGTCCTCAAATAGACTTATAACTTTTTCCAGAGATGTAAAATATCCTATTAGAGTATGTATCAAAATTTTATAATTTTATAAGGTTAGTTGACCCACATCTAATTTTTATTTCCAAAAGAGTTTATTTTCCAATAATTCAAAATAATGGGATTTTTGTTACCAAAAATCATACTCTTTCTATCGGAGTTGTAATTCATCCCTATAAGCCTATGTCGAAAATCCCATGGACATTCATTGGGCCAAATGGGCTAACTTCCAATTTTTACATTTGGCACCATATATTTACAAATCTACCTCCATCATGCATGTTGGATTTCCGCAACATATAGAGGTCCAAATGGCCTGAAACTTTTACCATGATCATATCATGACCCAATGGCCATGCCACCCAAATTTGGAGGCATTTGGAAGAGGAAATCTTCCTATATTTCATTTATTTAATAAATGATATTTCTATAAAAATATAGAAAAATACATCCCAAAAATTCTGATTTTTGGACTAGACCCAAGTCTAGCTTATACACATGCATGTCCAAAATTTCATGACATGTGGACTTAGGGTTTGGCTTGGGTCTCATTTAAAAATATTCCCTAGCCTAGGACCAGCCTTAGTAGAATGACCCTACAGGGAGCTATATTGCTCCAAATTTCAAGTTTAAGGTGTCAAATTAAAGGTAAGACCTAGATCTACCTTTTTCATGTTGAGCGTCATTTTGAAAATGCCTATACAAGGCCTAAAATTTACAAGCAAGTTTTTGTTCAAATAGTGAAAGAAAATGAACATTTAAATAAACCTATAGTTTTATTATAAATAATGGATGGCGTCGACTCATCTTCCCCAATGAGCCGATGGTCCAGATTGCCCTGACCTGGGCAACCCATGATCTTGTGTTTCCCGGTATTCTGGCTGCCGCCATTGCCGGTGATTGTCACCATCACCTCCATTGAGGTTATGGCTTGTGTTTCTGGTAGCATGGCCGCCGAAGGCGGCTCCTCTAACGAACCCGAGCAAGGAGAAATGCTCGGCATGCTCCCTCTAATATGGCATTAGGGTCATTTGAGCCTAATATCTCCCCTAATAGAGCTAGACAGCTAGCACAGAAGGAGCGGAGGAGAAACAGACCCTTAGACGAGCTTGACAGTAAGTTTGGTTGTGTTACGCCATGGCCGACCCTTGCTTCGGCTAGCTAGCTCTTTTCCGGATTTCTCCGGCTAATCCTCTGCTTATTAGGGCTCACTGAAGGTGATGATGGAGTGGAATGGAGGTGAGTTTGGCTAATTTAAAGGCTTTGAATTAGGAGGAGTGGCTGGGGATTGCCGGTATCATGATTCCTCATGCCGCCACGTGTCAGTCATATATTGGACCGTCAATCATTGCCATAAATATGTTTTCTTGAAATGATGAATAGATTATATAGTTTTTTATAGAGATAAATGTCTCATCACCATTTTATTCTGAACCTGATTCAGCCCATATACAAGTGAACTGGTCAACCTAAATTTTCAGACTGAAAAATTTTCAAGTATAAAAGCGTTGACTATATTGACACCACTCAACGTCGCGGTTAGTGGTGTCAACACCACTCAACGCCTTCAACACTCTAGAAAAAAGTGTTGAGTGGTGTCGACACCACTCAACGCCATCTACCTAAGTCAAAAGCGTTGAGTGGTGTTGACACAAATTAATGCCGTGTTGAGTGGTGTTGACACCACTCCATGTCGTCAACATTTTAACATCCTTATGTCAAGGCGTTGAGTGGTGTTGAGACCACTCAACGCTGCGTTGAGTGGTGTTGAGACCACTCAATGCCAACATCAACCCGCATCGTCTAAGTAAAATGACATCTAGTGCGTTGTGACCACTCAACGTCACATTGAGTGGCATCGAGTTCATTCGACGCTTTGTCGAATGGCGTCGAGATCACTCAACGTCTAAAATTTCCCGAGTGTTTCTAAGTTAAATTCGTCGAGATCACTCGAAGCCTTTTCAAATGGCGTCGAAATCACACGACGCCTAAAGTTTCTCTAGTATTTTCTTAGTTAAATTCGTTGGGTGGAGTCGCGTTCACTCGACTCACTCGATGCATCTCGATCCTGAGTCAATTCTCTTGACTCAAAATATGTGTGAGGGGTATAGCATGAAATGGGATCTTACATCTGGGGGCATCCACGATAACGAACCTGTAGTTTCGGGACTGCCCCCAGAGTAACATGGAGGCTCACTCCTCCTTCCACCTCCTTCCTCTCCCCGGAGAATCCGAACAAGAGCCCATAAGAGGCCAGCATCCTTTTAGCCTCCATCTTCATTGTGTCAAATGCCTTCTTGAAGATGATGTTGACGGAGCACTTATTATCGAAGGGAATCCTGGAGATATTGAAGTTCTCTATCGCGGTCTGGATTACTAACGTGCTGCAGAAGGGGCCTTCATGATCTGGCATATCACTCCTAGAGAAGGTGATCCTCTCCTCCGGGGGTGGGGTCTGCTATATGGAGCCAATACTCCTTCAGTACATGTTATCGAGGGTTGACTTTCGGGAGGCCTCAACCCCCACCCCCCATCAATGGATCACTCTGATCCCTCCTCGGGTTCCAACATCTGCACGGTCTTCACAACAATCCTCCTCCACCCGAGGCAGGACTTCCTCAATCTGCACCTCCCGGAAGTCTATTTATAGGTTTCTGAAAATGTCCTGCAAATAGCCAACATCCAATATTTTGAACAGCTATGTGTATCCCAACTGGGTCTGCTAACAACGTAACTCCGCTATTCTGGAGTGTTATGGGCACCCCAACAAGGGCATCAAGGTAATTTTTCCTTTGGACCCCAAGGGGCGTGTTTCTGAGACACGGGGTCATCTCACCTCAACTTTCCACCCTACTAGGGGGATGCGGCATGCCTCCTGCAGCTCACCTTCCATCCTTAGGCAAGCGTGAGCCGGTCCTCCATGGCTCACCAACCCTATTTGAAGGCGGGCTAGCGACAAGTTTGCCTAGGCGAGAGCGGGTTGGATGGGGTGGCTCGCGCAACTCGCCCCGACTGGTCTTGGTGAGAGCGAGCCAACCATCTAGATTTGCCCACCGGCTGTTCTGATGCGGGCCGGTTGATCTGGCTCGCTTGCCTAGCCTGGTGAACCCACTCGGAGAACACTGGGTTGTATAATATTGGTTTGTTGTATTACTTGGAGAATGATATTATCAATGTAAAATATAATTGATAAAGATACCACTGTCTAATTGTGATACATAAGAAATGAGGGTTGGTTATTATGATGTTGCATATCTGTAGCAGGAAGCTTAATATTCATAGTTTGTGAATGACTTGGTCTAGAACTATATTTTTTGATTGAGATAATGATGTTTCTATTGGAATAACTGATTCATGTGAAATAATAGGTGGTGGTGAGGATGAAGCTGATACATCTTTCTTTGAACCAGGCATGATAATTTGTCCAGTCTTCTTAGAGAACAAGGCTATAGAAAGTCTTTTTCTAAGGGGAATGTTTACTCCTTTTGATTTACACAAAGTGGGATAGTGTTGTTTGAGTATCTAACTCATAAATGTCATGTAGACATTGTCCTTTTGACTATACATATGACCTATAAGATGTAAAATACACTTGCTCTAGTTGATTTTATTCCCCAGTACCAGGGCCCCCATCAAATGCAGCCGGACCTTAGGGACAACATCATGTGCTGAAATTTTTCAAATTAGTACTTTTCCCACCAAATCAGCTAAAAACTTGTATTCCTCAGAAAAGTCTTGCCTTTTAAGATGAATTGGTTTGTCCTTAGTAAAATTCATCTTCTTCAATGCTTCCTTTATCTCTTCCTTTGAAAGCTATGCTTCATCTTCACCAAATGGCAGTTTAAATGTTCTTTGTATTAGTTCTGCAGTTATATGGACATCTGACCCACTGATCTGCCCAATTATTATTCCATCTTCGTCAATTACAACATTATTCATCAACTCAGTAAGCTCTGTAGGATATAACAAACCTCCTGTAGTAATTAACTTATTAAATCTGACATTAGTGAAGAGTTATAGAACTCCCTTAAAGGAATCTGCCACAGTTACAAAGGATTCAAGATCAATACAAAACCCTAAGTTTGTCTTATTCCCCATTTTAATACCTACCAAAAGACATAAAGAAAATAGGTGAGAGCAATTATAAAGAGAATAAAGCTGTGAAGATGAAGAGTTTTGAGTTAATAGGAAGTTTAAATAAGTAGATAAAATGTCAACAAATTCGGGCATAAATTTCAGAGCATATTTACTCAGTCGACGTTACATTGACTTCTATTTGATGTATTATGGGAAATTGTGCATAGTCGACGCATGCGTTGATTTATGTAAGAAATGGACAAAGACCTAAATAAACCGCAAACTTTATTGCACCAAAAAATATAAAGATTACATAGCTTTGCCCCCTTATTTATAGAAATTGGGGGAGATGAGAGAATACAACAAACGATGTGGTAATAAATATAATCCACGCGGCTTATGCAGTTTGACAATGTCAAACCGCACACTATACAAAAGAATAACAAACCACCCAATAACACTAAGGGAAACCGCCAGTCTGCCAAGGAAGGCCGTTGGGCTAGCCGCCATAACTCAACTACTGGTTACCACCATGCCACAGTTGCGGCTAATCAATAGACCATTGCTGCGGGTTGCCACCTGACTGAAACTGGGGCTTGCCACCAGACCGCTGTTGCCGTTAACCATCAGACTGCTGTTGCGGCAAGCCTCCAGACCACAACTGCGGGTTGCCACCAGGCTGCAGTTGAGGCTAAACACCAAACCACAAGAAGAAGATCACTATCAGACCGCTGCATCAACCCGCCAGACAACCAGACTACCTGAACTAGCATCTAGGACTAACCGCCAGATTGCACGAGCTACTAACCACCGGACTAAAGAGACAAATCCCCAATTTATAACACTTCCCCTCAAGTTGGAGTGTATATGTCAACCATGCCCAGCTTGCTACAAACATCTGATGCGAAAACTAGTTTTGTGAAGAAGTCTGCAGGTTCTTTTTCAGAATGACGAAGGGAGTACAGATCTGATTCTACAATACCTCTTCTCTAATGAAATGACAATCCATCTCAATGTGCTTTGTCTTCTCATGAAAGACAGGATTCTTTGATATGTAAATGGCGTCTTTATTATCATATCACGTAGGAAGAGGATGGTAGTAGACTTCTCCCAAGTCAAGCATAAGTGGTCGTAGCCACTTTAACTCAAAGGTAGCGGAGGCAATGCTCCTATACTCTGCTTCAGCGCTTGACCTTGAAACCACTGCCTGCTTCTTGCTCTTCCAGCTAACAAGGTTTTCTCCTACAAAGGTGCAAAATCCTGACATAGACTTTCTATCATCCTTGTTATCAGCATAGCTGGCATCCAAATATGCTTCAATCCTTAGGTGACCACTCTTCTGAAACAATAAGACCTTTCCTGGAGATCCTTTCACATACTCCAGAATCTTCATGGCATGGCGAAGATGACACTCTCTAGGATTTTGCATAAATGGACTGACCTTTCCAACTGCATAACAGATATATGGTCTAGTAATAATCAAATAAATGAGTTTGCCTACAAGTTGCCTGCATATAGTGAAATCTGGAAGAAGTGGAGAATCGTCAGCCCACCCTTTATCATCTCCAAACGCCATCGGGCAACGAGCGGGTTTCGTGCCAAGAAGACCGGTTTCTTTTAAGAGATCTAGTGTATAATTTCGCTGTGAAATAACGACCGAGTTCCTCTTTCACGAAATCTCAATTCCTAGAAATTACTTCGGAGTTCCCATATCCTTAGTTACAAAATGATGCTGAAGATGTCATTTGGCTAGATCAATGCCTTCTTTATCATCCCCAGTCAAAAGAATATCAACGACATGGATAGCAAGAACCATAAGGCCTTTAGTAGTCTTGCGTATAAATAGAGAATGATCAACAGAGCTTCGATTGAACCCAATAAGAGAAACAACTCCACTAAACTTGTCAAACCAAGCTCGTGGACTCTGCTTTAAGCCATAAATTGCTTTCCAAAGTTGGCACACCTGAGACTCCCCCTGAACAACATACCCTGGAGGTTGCTTCATGTAAACAACCTCTTGCAAATCTCCATAGAGGAGAGCATTCTTCACATCTAACTGAGACATCTCCCAGTCTTGATAAACAGCTACTAAGAAGATAACACGTATTGTGCTGATGCGAGCAAAAGAAGAAAAAATATCAAAGAACTCCACCCCAAATGTCTGAGTAAACCCTTTGGCAACAAGCCTTAACTTATAGAGATCAATAGAGCCATATGGAAGGTACGTAACCACAATGACTCAACGACAACTAACAATATCAATACCCAAATGTGGTGGAATAAGATTTCAAGTGCCTCTCTCAGTTAATGTGTTCATTTCTTCATCCATAGCAGCCTTCCACTGAGGACTGGAAAGAGCCTCTTGATACGTCACTGGGATGACAGTAGAAGAGATAGCAAGAGCAAAACGCTTGCCATTCAGGGAAAGCTGAGCATAAGAGACAATAACATTAATGGGATGTTGAGTAGATTGCCAAACACCCTTCCGCGGGGCAATGTGAAGATCAAGATCATTGTTGACTAGAGGAGGGAAAACATTGTCAGAAGAAAGAGGATACCCTAGAATAGGCACAAAAGGCCCCAAGGGCAACACATCAGGCTCCATAGAATGAGATGTGGAAACAAGAGCAGAGGTGGAAAGAACTGGCTCTGACAGAGGTGCCGAGATTAGATGATGGGAAGAAGAAATATTATAGGGCAAAAGAGAGGAAGTAGGAGAGAAATATCTGTATTTTCAAAAAATATAACATCAGTGAAAACGTATTATTTGCGCAGAAGAGGAACAATACAACGATAACCCTTTTCAGTAGGACAATAACCAAGGAATATGCGTTTAATAGATCTAGGAGAAGGTATCTGAACAAATGGCGTACATCAAAAAAATTTTAGTGGTAACAGAAATGGTTCGACCTCAGGGTACAAAATAGAAAAAGGAGTCTTTCCCTGAATAATAGATGAGGGAATATGGTTGTTGAGATAGCAATAGAGGAGAACAGTATGACCCCAATAAGACCGAGGGACATTCATTTGTATTGAAAGGCTGCGAGCAACATCCAAGAGATGACAATTCTTTCATTCAGCAACGCCATTCTATTGAGAGGTATGGGGACAAGTTATTTAATGAATCAAGCCATGGCTCACACAAAAATCATAGAATTGACGGCTTATATATTCCTTGGCATTATCAGTATGAATAACCTGATTAGGCACACGAAACTGTGTGGAGATCTCATTATAAAATATAGTGAACACAGAGAACAGCTCAGAACAATCCTTCAAGAGATACAGCCAAGTGCACATGGAGAAATCATCAATAAATGTAACAAAGTATAAGCTGCCTCTACCAACAGTGGCAGTAGGAGAAGGACCCCAGATATCAGAGTGAATGAGTTCAAAAGGACGTGTAGAACAACATCCCGTTTGAGCTGGGAAAGAGGAGCAATGATGTTTGCCCAACTCTCAGGCCTCACAATTCAAAGGAAAATCCTTTGAAGGATGTTCTAGAAAAAGTTGATGAATGAGGCGAGAAGGAGGATGACCAAGATGACGATACCAATGTTGAAAAGACGAAGAAGCAGAAAAAGCAACATCTTGATCAAGAAAAAAGAGACCACCACTTGTAATTTCAGTAGCAATCGTAGCTTTGGAGTCAGAATCGGAGAAAGAACAAGCGGTGCCATTAAAAGTAACCGTGCAATTCATCTGAGTGCAAAGACCATGAACAGAGAGAAAATTAAACAGGAAAGTGGGGATAAATAGAGTATCTTCGAGCACCAAATATGAGGAGAGATGCACAGTCCCACTACCATAAACAGGAGCAGAAGTCCCATCTACAATAAAAACAGGAGATAAACTGTTCTTGGAAGTCAAAGAGGAGAACAAACACGAGTTTCTGGTCGTGTGACAAGTGGTACCAGAGTCAATAAGCCACTTAACAGAGGAGGCCACAAGAGCATGAGCTGTAGAGTAGAGAAGAGAAACCATCTTCAAGGGGAAAGAAACCAGAAAGAAAAAATATCTAACCGCACGCTTAGAAACAAACCGGACAAGAACAAGATGGCAAACTAGTCTTAAAAAGAAACCGACCACAATAAAGAGATCGACAGAAAAAGTAAACCGCACGGGTTAAGGAGAAGCCAAAAACAACAACGCAGTGAAGAAACCACGCGGACCAAAAAACTCGCGAACAAATCACAGGAACAACCCGACCAAGAATATGTCGTAGAAAGAAGCAGAGACCGCACGGTCACATTATCAACACACCAGCGTCAAGAAACAAGCTATGACCAAATTGTAGGACTCGCAACAAAGAAGAAACAAGCCGCAGGAAGATATCACGCAGGGAGAAAGAAGAGAAGAAAGAGCAAAGAGCCAAGAAGTCAGGTGAACAGAACATGTCACAACAAAGGGTGACTAACAAAGGCGACAAGAGAAAAAGAAGCTGCACAGTAAGCCGCACGAACACCACAAGCTGCATAGACAAGAGACTAGCAAAGAATTCGCGCCAATAAGAAGAAAGAGAAGAGCAAGAGTCCACTCGGTCAATGTGAAAACACACCAGTGGCAACGAAGAATCTGCAACCAAAAGGCGGAACTCACAACAGAGAAGAGAAACCGCACGAACACAATAAGTCAGAAAGAAGTGCGGTTAGCAAGGAAATCCGGGCGAACAGAAAAGCCCAGAAGGAAGCAAGTTGCAAGCACAGTGAGAGGCATGGGAGAGATGGCAAGGGAAAGAGGCTGGACGATGCTGGTGGAAGAGGCCACGCTGTTAAACCAACAATCCACGATATTTCTGAAGCACAGAATAGGTTACCTCTGATAACATGTAAGAAATGGACACAGAGTTATATAAACCGCAAACTTTAATTCTCCAAAAAGATAGAGATTGCATAAGTATGCCTCCTTTTTTATAGAAACAAGGGGAGATGAGAGAATATAATAAATGATGTGGGACTAAATACAATCTGTGCGGCTTATGCGGTTTGATAATATCAAACTACACACTATACAAAATAATAACAAACCACCCTACAACACCAAGGTAAACTGCCAGTCCGCCAAGGAAGGCTACTATGCTAGCTGCCAGACCACAACTATGGGTTGCCACTAGCTTGCAGTTGAGTCTAATCTACATACCGTTGCTACGGGTTGCCACCTGACCTCAACTGCGGGTTGCCACCAGGTCGTAATTGCGGCTAGCCATGAAACTGCTGTTGTGGAAAGCTGCCAGACCGCAACTGCGGGATTCCACCAGGCCGCAGTTGCGGCTAAACACCAAACCACCAGCATAGGATCACTACCAGACCGCTGCACCAACCCGCCAGATAACCAGACTACCTGAACTAGCCATCAAGACTAAATGCCAGACTGCCAGAGCTGCTAACCGCCCAACTAGAGAGACAAACCGCCAAATTCAAACAATTTATATCAATGTAGCATTGATTAGATCCAAAACTCTATACAGTCATCGTCTCTAGATGCTGCATTGAATATGAATTGATGTTTCGTTGACTTGTATTCAACGTTACATTGAGTATAGACTTAAGTTATTATGTCTTTACTGGTTTTCCCAAAAATAAATTTTATCCTAAACCCTAAACGTTGAAAAAGTATTTGTGCTAGATCTCATCATGATGAAAATATCAGCCCTCTGATTTTTAGAAGACACATATTCTAGGGAAATATTCCCTTTTTCCACAGTCTTTGAGAAAGTGATGCTTAATTTGTGTGTTTTGTCCCGATGTACAAGACAAGATTGGAGGAAATTGAGATAGCACTTGAGTTGTCACAAAATATTGTTGAATTAGTGAACTTTAGATCATAATCAAGCAATTAAGTTTGTATCCACAAAATTTGTGAACAACTATTTCTAGCAGCAATATACTCATCATCTACTATAGAAGTGGAGGCAAATGTTTGCTTTTTACTAAACCAAGATATCAATCAAGCACCTAGAAATTGATATGTTCCCGAGGTACTTTTTCTATCCAATTTACATCCAATATAATCATCATCAGAATATCTATAAAGTTTAAATTCTAATTTTGTTGGATACCATAATCTCATTTCAAGTGTACCCTTAAAATATCTCAAAATTCTCTTTATTGAATTTAGATGTGATTCCTTAGGATTAACCTAAAATCTTGCACAGACACATGTGTAAATTTTTATATTTGGCTTGCTGGCTAGAAGATAAAGAAGAGATCCAATGATTGCTCTATATATTTTCATATCAACAGATCTACCATATATATCTTTATCTAGAATATCATTAGTAACCATGAGAGTTTTCATGATAGAGGAAGTTTCAATTCCCAATTTTTTTATCAATTCCTCTGTGTATTTAGATTGGGATATAAAAATTCTTTTATCACTTTGCTTCATTTATAGTCCAAGGATTAAAAATAATTCTCCCATGCTACACATTTCAAACCTGTACTGCATCAGATAAGCAAATCATTTATAAACTTCGGGGTCTGGTGAGCCAAAAATAATGTCATCAACATAAGTTTGGACAATGAGCAGCTTTTACTTTTGTGTATTTGTGAAAATTATTTTATCTATCTTTCCTCTTGTGAAAGATTGATTTAAGAGAAAAGTGGAAAAGGTCTCATACCAAGTTATTAGAGCTTACTTTAGACCACATAGTGCTTTACTTAGTTTATATACATATGATGGTGAAGTTGGATTGACAAAACATAGTGGTTGTTTGACATAAATCTCTTCTTGAACAGTGTCATTGATAAAAGCACTTTTAACATCCATCTGGTATACTTTGATTCTCTTATATGCTGCATAGGAAAAAAACAACCTAATTTCTTCCAGACTTTTAACTAGTGCAAATGTCTGATTATAGTCAATTCCTTCATCTTACATGTAACCTTGGGAAACAAGTCTATCATTATTTCTGACTATCACTCCACTTAAATCAAGTTTATTTCCGAATACCCACTTAGTTCCAATGATTGGGTATTTTTTGTTATTTCAACTAATGTCCAAACTTTATTTCTCTCAAATTATACAAGCTCTTCTTGCATAACAACAATCCAATGTAGATCATTAACTACTTCTTCAAATTTCTTTGGTTCATATTGTGATAGAAAGTACTACATCATGACATCTTTTGATAATTGTTTCCTAATTTTCAATCCTTGATTCAAATCTCCAACTGCTTGAGTTGGTGGATGATCTCTGAGAATTAATCTCTTTAGATCTATTCTTGCTTGAACAATCTGAGGATGATCTTCTTGTTGTTCTTCTTTTTCTTTTGCATGTTGGAAATCCGCCTCCTGCTCATTAATCTGATTCGTGATTGCAGGTGGACTAATGATTCCTTCAACAGGTACTTTGTCATCTGAGCTTTCTATAACACTTTCCAACAGATGATTATGCTTCTCGGATGATTTTTTAGAATTCTCCTCAATCCTTGACTATTTAAACTGAACATTCAGAGGAATTTGTTCCTATAAAAATCTTTGGTGGAAGTTTTCTCCCCCTTGAAAAAAGAAAGATTTACTTAAAATATTACATGCATATATTCCTCTATTTTAAGAGTCCTTTTATAGTAACACATTTAGGATTTGCTTGATAAGGAATACCCTAAGAATATTCCATCATCAGCCTTCTTATCAAATTTAGCAAGATTGTTTTTTCCATTATTAAGAATATAACATGCACAACCAAATATTCTAAAATATGAGACTATAGGTATTTTACCCTGTAGAAGCTCATAAGGAGTCATCAACTTAGTTTTTTGAATGAGACTTCTGTTGAGAACATAATTAGCAGTATTGACTGCTTCAGCCCAAAAGGACCTAGGCAGATTTGACTCTACTAATAAGTTTCTTTCATATTCAATAAGTGTTCTATTTTTCCTTTCAGCCACTCCACTTTTTTGAGGAGTTCAAGGAGATGAAAAGTTTTGTCTTATTCCTTCATCATCACAGAATGTATAGATTAATTAATTTTCAAACTCTGTGTCATGATCACTTCTAATCAAATACATTTTAGTATTAAGTTCATATTGAATATGTATGTTGAATCTTGAGAGAATTAAGGAGGTATCAGACTTAGCTCTTAGGAAGAATACCCAAATAAATCTTGAAAAATTATCCATTATAACCAAAGTATTAGACTTAACTTCTAAACTCGGAGTAGTAAGAGGATCAAATAAATCCATATGCAGTAGATATAAATTTCTTGGAGAATCATTCTTACCAATTGGTTTGAATGAATATTTAATTTGTTTTCCCTACTGGCATGCTTTACAAGGATTAAGTTTTTTATACTTACATTTTGGTAAGTCTCTAACTAGATTATCCTTTATAAGCTTAACTATGATCTTATGATTAAGATGACCAAGCCTCTTGTACCAAAGCTCATTCATGTCTATTTCAGCATTAAACAGGCATAATTCATTTTTGTTTGAGCTAAAGTTAACTACATAAATATTACCTTTTCTAAGACCAGATAACACTATAGTATTTATTTTAGAGTTGACTATTTGGCATAAGTTGTGTGTGTATACATCTCTATATTCACCATCATATAGCTAGCTGATACTGATAATATTATGCTGAAGTCCTTCAACATAAACAACTTTGGAGAAGGTGTTATCTCCAATTTTGATCATACCATAACCTTTGGTGTGATCATAATTAGAATCACCAAAAATTACCTTGGGATCATTTTTGTTACTCTTTCAGGATCATTGTTTTAATTTATGATAAGTTGAATCTCATTAGCTTTTGAAAAAGGTACATGATTTTTCCATGATGGTGTATTGGTGATTGTTACTTTCCTATGTGGATCTGCACCTACACCAACATGATTGAACCTTTTCTTAAGGATCCCTATAATATTTTTAAGATGTTCACTCCTTCCATTTAAGAAGACTTCAAAGGATTTTACCTTTGATAGCCCTTATTTTTAATAAAGTATTTACTTCTACTAAACCAACTACTTAATTCTTCAGTTTTTCTACCTCATTTTCCAACAATTTATCATATTTAGACTATTCTTTGTCACATAGATAATTCTTAATTAACTCGATCTTTTTATTTTCTCAACTGCTTAATTTTCTTCTTTGATTCTAATTGATCTTTACAAAACTATTTAAAACATATCTTAAATTCTTCTGAAGATAAATAATTATCATTAAAATAACATACCCTGTTTCCTTTATTATCTGAATGAGTTTCCAAAGCCATCAAACAGGATTCTTCAGCGACAACTTCTTCTTTACTACTTGATGAAAAATTGACTATGAACTAGTATCACTCCAGGTTTCAGCAATGAATCCTTTTCACTTTTTCTTATATATTTACTTTAGATATTTCTTCTTCTAAACCTTTTTATTTGATCTATCTTTCTATTATTCTGGAATTTCAGTTGCTATGCCTCTAGGTTTTCTACATGTAAACAAATTAACTCCTTATTTGGAGTTTTATCAAACTTTGGCAAATTCAAACTCCTATCGCTTCTTCTGAATTTTTTTTATCTTAACCCACTTTTAAAATATCCTGGCTAGGAGATTGAACATTTCCTGTTCTGTAATCGAGGGTTCATCATCAGTAGAGTGGAGAGCAAGAGATTTCTCTCAAGGTGTATTAACATTTTCATTTGCTTCAGATTCTGCTCTACTCTTTAGAAGAAGTTCATAAAACTTAAGTTTGCCTATGAAGGAATCTAGAGTAAACTCCCTATGACATCTAGATTCTCTAAAAGCCTAAATTCTAGAATCCCATGTACTTGGTGTACAACCCCATATTCGCTGAGTAGGACCAAGATGCTCTAAGGATCAGGGTGGGGATTGATATGGACTTATAATTAGATCAAGTAAGAAAGCGTGCAGGATCAAGTAAGAAAGCGTGAGGGAGTCCTCTTGCCATAAGTAGTTGGGAGGGCTCTCGCCCAGAGGTTGAGTAGTGCCATTTTGTCAAACACCAGTACGTCGATCTCAATCTATCAAGCTGGAGGAGTGGTTCGTCGAACGCCAATTCATCGAGCTCAAATCGTCGAGCAGGGCCTTCGGCTTAATGTTATTATCGTCGAATGCGGATCTAAGGCTCAAGCCATGGCGGAATTAGGGCAGGAGGGAAGGCTCCCGCCCCGGGCATGTGCCGGGGCTCGCGCGTCAAGATAGTGGAAGCCTATTAGACCTTGGCGTTGAGTGATGCTTATCCACTCAACGCTCCCGCCAGCCCTTGGCGTTGAGTGATGCTTCTCCACTCAGCGCTCTTCCATCCCTTGGCGTTGAGTGATGCTTGGAGTTGAGTGATGCTTCTCAACTCAATGCTCCGACAGCCTTTGGCAATGAGTGATGGTTCTCCACTCAATGCTCCTCCATCCCTTGGCGTTGAGTGATGCTTCTCCACTCAATGCTCCAGCAGCCTTTGGCATTGAGTGATGCTTCTCCACTCAACGCTCCAACAGCCTTTGGCATTAAGTGATGCTACTCCACTCAATGCTCCCGCCATCCTTTGGCGTTGAGTGATGCTTCTCCGCTCAATGCTCCCGCCAGCCTTTGGTGTTAAGTGATGCTTCTCCACTCAACTCTCCCGTCAGCCTTTGGTTCCCGCCCAGGGTAGGCATGAAGGCTTACGCTCGGGGCAAGTCGGGTTCCCGTAGAGCTCAGTAGGAAGAGCTTCCGCCAGGCGGGACCCAGACCTGAAATTATCTAAATACCCCTGGTCTGCATTTAGCTCCTCAGAACAGCAGAGTTTGGTTATTGACAGACTAGTCTAGGGGCATTTTAGCAATTTTAGGCCAGCAGAAGTACGTTTTTGCAGGCCTGATATTGAAAATCTATAAATAAAACCACCGGATACTTCAAAAGGAGGACTCTATCATACTCTCATTTTGCCTTCTAAAGCATTCTGAGGTACTCCTAGACCAGCAATTGGCTTTGGAGGGTAAGCGCTCAGAGGAATTTTGAGTTAGTGGAGGTACCTCCCAACTGAGGCTTAGGGTCAGTTTCTAGTTCTTTGTGGCTAGTCTTGGGTCGAGGTTTAGGAGAAGTAGGTGTCGGCCATACCCCAAGGTCCGAACTCTCATTGAGGCCAGTTTTTGTCTTCAACATTTTCTGGTGCGGTGAGTGTGGAATGTGGCTGATACAAGAAAATCTCAAGTCAAGTATTATGGCTGGAGGTGAAGGAGAAGGAGCTGGCTTGGGACGCTCTCCCTCTTGGGGAAGTGGGGTGACGTTGGGGATGTTGGAGGACTTCCGGCGAGAAGTCTTGTAGACCATCCACTTGGCCTTCTCGGCAAGAGGCGACTGGGAGACTCCTCGGGTCCCGTTGGCGGCTGCTCCGTCCTTGGGCGAGAAGGCTCCCGGACAGCGCCCTGAGAAGGAGGTTCCGGGAAAGGCGGCGAAAAGGGATGTCCCCAGGAGTGAGCTATTCCCGGGACAAACCAATGCGGAGAGGGCGAGCGAGCCGAGGTCGAGCGAAGAGCCCTCTCGGCAGGCAGGGGCGGGAGCCCCTTTAGTGCGCTCATCATATCAGCTCCGGTTCCGGAGGGGTTTCGGGAGCGAGACATGACATACTATACGTGATGCGATGACCCCATGCAGCATGTGCAGTGGTTTGAAGATGCCATCTCCATCAGGCAAATGTCGGATGCCTTCAACTATAGGCTCTTCACAATCACTCTAAAGGATAAGAACAGGCCCTCGTTCTCACCAGTTGCCCGCAAGTTCGATTTATTGCTTCGAAGATCTGCGACGCAGTTTCTTGTTGAGGTTCTCAACATCCAAGAAGAGGAAGAAGGGAGCAGAGTGCTTGTTCACCATCAAGCAGACGTCAGAGGAGATGCTGGGATGCTATATCGACAGGTTTTAGGAGGAGATCCTACAGGTGCAGGAGATGTCGGGGTACACGGTGATGCTTGCCTTCACCCTCAGGTTAAGGCAAGCTTCTTTATTATGGAGATGAAGAGGGTTACCCCCTCGCCTTCGAGGATTTGATGCAGAGGTTGGTTAAGGAGATCGAGATCGAGGAGGCCAACCCGTCGTTTGCTAGGAGGTTGGCCAAGTTGGCAGAGGAGGATGGAAAAGAGCGGGGAGTAGGGAGGAAGAGAGAGTAGAGGGAGCATAGAGAAGAGAGAAGGAGAGAGTAATCTCGAGGACAGGGGTAGCAGTAAGGTTGGGGGCCAAGAGAGTCGAACAATAGGTTGGGCTGGAGGACCCAGGTGGGTCACCTTCAGGGGCAGGTGGTGATTTCCAATGTAGGGACAACCACCGCGAGCAAAGGAGGTTCAACCAGCCGGCCTAGAGGCAGGGATAGTGGGTCCCTCTCCTGCCACAGCAGGAAGCAATAGAGATAGTGAGGGGAAGAGGAGGAAGGAGAGGAGCTCGGCAAGTATTAAGGAGGAGAGAAGGCAGGGTGGTGTTGCACTTCTGTGACTTTCACCAGGAGGAAGATCATGCAACGGCCACCTGCACGGAGTTTCTGGAGATGAGGGGGGCAAGGGGGCAGGCCCAGCAGCAATCCCCCGTGAGTATTTAGGAAGTTCTGCCAGGAGGAGTAGAGGATAGGTGTGAGGACTGGGTGGACGTGGGGACCTGGGGAGGGATTGGGGTGATCCATGGGGGTGTGGGGATCGAAGCCACCCCTAAGGGGAGATTTCAGACCATGTTTCGAAGGAGCGTCACCTTGACCTCCCAACCCCCCCCCCCCCCCCCCCCCAACAGGAGGAAAAGATCACATTCTCGGTGAAAGACATGCCTGACTATGAAGACCCATTCTATGATGCCTTGGTGATCCAGTCGGCAATGGATAATTTCACAGTCTGCCGAATTCTGGTGGACAACGGGAGCAGAAGGAAGTTGATGGAGGGGTAGTGCTGCATTTTACGTTGGGGGGTATCGAGGAACTGTCGGTTCATCATCGTTGATGCTCCGAGTAGCTAAAATGCAATATTTGGGCGTCCTCTCATCAGCGCCTTTCGTTGTGTCCCCTCCTGATTCCATCAGTGACTAAAGTTCAGCAGTAGAGGAGTGCATGTCATGATCAGGGGGATCTTAAGGTGGCAAAGCTGTTCCACGTGACTGTCGTTAATACCATATCTTGGATGGCGGAGGCGGATAAGCTAGGAAAGGAGATGGAGAGAAAATATGAAGCTCTAGGGGAAGGAGAGATGGGCCTGGGTGAGGCCAGGGAGAAGGTTGGAGAGGAAGCTACGATGAAGGGAGTAGTGAGCCTAGATGAGGCTGGGGATGAGGTTGAGGAGGAGGTTGTGGAGAAAGAAGGGGAGAGCCTAAGTGAAGCGGTAGATAATGCAGCGGGGGAGCAAGGGGTAGAGGGAGAAGCAGAGGGGGAGTCCCAGAGGGGATATGTAGTGGAGTTGTCTGTAGGAGGCCTGTTGGAGGCAATGGGGATTGAGGTGTAGAAGGTGACGAGGAGCTGGGAGGAGAGGAGGAAAGGGCCGGCAGGGAGCAGTATCGGCTGGAGCCGGCGGAGGAAGTCGTGGAGATGGAGGTCACCAGCAAGGCGGGGAAGGTAAAGAAGGTGAGGATCAACGGGGGCTTGTGTCCCGAAGACCAAACAAGGATGCGGGAGTGCATCCAAAAGAATGTTGACATCTTTGCCTGGAGAGCGGCGGACATGTCGGGCATTGACGCTGACTTGGCCTACCACCGCTTGAACCTAGACTCGAATACGCGCCCCATTCGTCAGAAGATGAGGACCATCTCCACCAAGTTTGAGGATCCCATCTGTGAGGAGGTGAAGAAGCTTCTCGACGCAGGTTTAATTTCAAAGATCTAGTACCTAGGCTGGGTCTCCAATGTGGTAATGGTAAAGAAGGGTGATGGAAGGTGGCGCATGTGTGTAGACTTTTCTTTATTGAATAAATCATGCCCTAAGGATTGCTAGCCACTACCTCGGATCAACGCGCTGGTTGATTCAGCCATCGGCTTTTCTGTTATGAGTTTTTTGGATGCTTTAGATATAAAATGATGCCCTTCGGGCTAAAGAATTTGGGGGCTACGTACCAGCAAATGATGGATCGGTGTTTAGAAACCAAAGAGGAAGGAACCTGGAGGTCTACGTCAATGACCTCATGATAAAGAGCAGGGATGTGGAGTCACACTTGCTTGACTTGGAGGAGACATTCGTGACCCTGCGGAGGTTCAAGATGAGGCAAAACTACCAAAAGTGTGTCCTTGGGGCAAGCCGAAGCAAGTTCCTCGGACACGTTCAAACCCAGGCAGGGGTCGAGCCTAACCCGGATAAGGTGAAGGCCATCGTGGAGTTGGAATCGAGCTCAGCGAGTTCGATGTCTCTTTCATGTCGAGGCTCTCCGTCAACATATAGGTGGTGGAGGACTTCCTGGATGACTACATCATAGAGCTAGAAGAGGAGGTAGCGCTGCCAAACGAAGAGTGGAGGATGTACGTTGACAGAGCTTCAGGGAAACATTCCCTTAGGGGAGGGGTAGTGTTGTTGAGTCTCCAGGGGGTCACAATATAGCAAGCAGTAGTGCTGCAATTCCCAGTGACCAATAACGAGACGGAATATGAGGCCGTCATAGCTGGGTTGCGGTTGGCTAAGGTGCTCGAGATTCACGATGTGGAAGCGTTCACAAATTCACTGGTGGTGGAATCTCAAATCAGGGGGGAATATGAAGCTATGGAGCCGACACTCCAGAGGAACTTGGCCAAGGCGATGGTGATCATTCGAGGGTTCCGAGCCTTCTCAATTCAGTATGTGCCCAGGGTAAAGAATAAAGCGGCGGACTGATTGGCCAAGCTTGGACCCCGAGGGGGGGACCTTGACCGAGCTATTTCATCCGGAAATTGAGGAGGGGGAGCTGAGGGAAGTGGATCGGCAACCCTCATTGGTGGATCCCTTCATGACCTTCTTCGCCATGGGCAACCTCCCCTAAGGGGTCAAGGAGACAAAGGGATTTCGTTATAAGGCCGCCCACTATCTCATGCATGAAGCGACCTTACATCGAAAGATGTTATCAGGCCTTCTGGCGCGATGTGTGGTGGAGGAAGAGATGCCAAGGATTTTGGAGGAGGCGTACTCTGGGCAGTGTGGAAGCCACTCAGGAGATAGAATGCTGGAGGAAAGGGAGGTCAGACATGGATACTTAGGCCCACCCTGAGGAAGGATGGGACAGAGTTTGCGAGGAGGTGCCAAAAGTGCCAGCTCTACGCCCCCTCCAGCTCCTACCCGCTCTGCGGCTTCGAAGCATCACGACGTCATTGCCCTTCTCCATTTGGGGAATGGACCTAGTTGGTCCGTTCCTCCGGCGGGTGGGAAGAGAAGTGATATAAAATTATTAAGCGGAGAAGGGGTTATGCGTGGAGAAGACAAAGTTAAGGGAGGAGAAGGTGAAAGTGTAGTTGTGAGATGTTCTCCGATTCTATATACGATGAAGGCAAGTATACCTTGTCGCATATAGTATAGGATATTAAGTTCAATATCAAGGTCGTATTACCCGGGGCGAATTGATTACTTATACTTCAAGGAGTTACTATTATCTTATTAATTAAAAGTTGTTTTGGGGTTGCGTACTAAATTAGAGAAGTGAGAATGTTTTACTTGCAAATTAGAGAAAAGCTAAATGATAATTAAGTGATAGTACTCGATCGAGAATCACCTCGGCTTAAGTTGATCAAAAGATGCAATAATAATTTTTTTAAAATAATAAGGCAAGAGACCTTGACCGCGGAGGTTCTAAAAGCAAGAACATGCTTCTCTCAAAGTCATGCCCATCTGAGTTTAGGAAGGTATGACCGAACTTTTGTCCGAATCGGAGGCCTAAAACCCGCTTTATGCTGCGAACCCCTCTATTAGATTTTACTCCAATCCGGGAGAATTGAACGTCTGCCTCTCTCGAGGGGTGCGAACAACTCCTTTTACTCTTGAGTGCTCATTTCAAACTTTCGGCCTCTCGGCTAGCCCAGAATGAAAGCAAAGTTGGAGAGTATATATCGATGATATACCTCCAACCCGTGATAAATCAAGATTAATTCAATGCTAAACCCTAAAAAGAAAAGTTAAGATTCAAAGCATCATAACCTAATCACTCCAACCATGGATCATCAAGATCGAGTACATAGAGGATTAGTTAATCATGGTGAGGTGGAAGAGGGGGGATGAGTAGTAAAGCATAAAGACACAAAGTAGTAAAGAGAAGAAAACAAGAGCACTTTTATTAAAATTAAAGCGAGCTTACTGCATGAAAATGAACGAGATTACAAGTGCATGGAATTGAAAATCCTATTCTGGCCCTATCATTAGCAACTAAAGCATTAACAAAAGCTATAACAAAAGCATAACTAAACTAGAAAAATACAAAGTAAGAGAGGGAGAAAGAGGGGAAAATCATAAAAGGAACATTAAACAAAGGGGCAGAACCTCCCCCTCTCATCCAAAAAGTGATCCTGAACCCTTGGGGAAGGGCTCAATTTATAGATTTTTTCGGAATGGGTCACGCCCCCCTGACACGCCCTGGTCGGGCGTGTACCTGGGGCGTGACACGGTCGGTGCGACTTTTCGTGCTGAAATTAATTGCTGGAGTTGATGGGCGTGGTTGTTGAAGTACACGCCCATTTGTCACGCCCGGGTCGGGCGTGACCCGGGGGCGTGACACATTCGGTACGACGGTGGAGCGGGAAAAACGAGCGCGTTGCGGCGATTCCTCGGAACCTGGGGACACGCCTCTAGAACACGCTCATGTCGGATGTGACACGGGCGTGACAGAGGGTGTGTACACTAAGTTTCCACGGAATGCAGTTTCGGACCAATTGCTTCATTCCTCTAGGTTACATGCCCTAGGTACACGCCCGGGTACGTCGTGACCTTGGGGCGTGTCACAGCAAAATTCGGCTGAAAGCCGTGAAAACCTGCAAAAAGCAGAAAAACGCATTTGCGACAAAAATATATACAAAGGGGAATCAAAATAAGCACTTTACAGGACATGATTTGCTTTAAAACCCTGAAAATATCCAAATAAAATTGACTACAAACCGTATTATCAAATTCCCCCAAGCTTAAGTTTTGCTTGTCCCCAAGCAAATATATATAAACTAGCTAATCATAAAAAGTGACTAATTCAAAAAGTTTTAATCATGCTTACACAAGTACTATGCGAAATTTCAGGTAGGGAGAATGTAAAATGTAAATCTAAAACAATTATTTTGGTATGGTTTAACTTTTATAAACTTTACTTAACGAAAATAAATCATCCAGAATTTTGACGAGATTCTTTAAATAGATTTAAGCAAGGCAACGAAAATGAAAAGAACGTATTGAGTTGTTACTAGATCCAAGCAACGCATTTATAATTATATCAGTTAAATAATAAAAATCTAAGTTTAAATCCAGAACTAAAACTGATTTACTTTTCTTATTTTCGTAGCTATTAAATAAGATTTAAAAAGACGTGAATCAAAAGAACTTAATAGCACCGAAACGTTTGGTTTAGGATCATGAATAGGAGTGAAATTCAAAGATAAACATGGAGGCTTAAAATCACACTAAACCAAAACAAAGAGTTTCAAAAAATATTTAATTTAAACAAAAAATATATATATTTTTCTTTCTTTTTCTTCTTTATTATTATTTATTTTTTTTCTTCATTTTTTTCTTTTTTTTCAAAACAAAGGCCATAAAATTTTTTTTTCTTTCATTTTGAATTGGCCAAATAAAATCAAACATTGCTTTTGAGCACACTTTTTTAAACAATTTCTGCAAAGATAACACAAAATTTCCTATCCTGATTATGAAAATTTTTGAATGAAACTCAAAAAAAAAATTAGCGTGATTAGATAGGTAGGAATTTTGGCTTTGGTGAACATGAAATGCTATGTGGAGTTATCAAACGAAATTGGAAAAAGGGCTCGAAAGCGGCTAACTGGTGGTAAAAGATTTTAGGTTGGCAGGAAAACTCAAACATAAACAAAAACGGCCTAAATCATTTTCACGCTTTTTAAATTTATTTAAAACATAGATTTGAAAATTTTCAAAAAGCAAGTCCTAGATAATAAAAGAAGATTTATGAAATTGTCTTGAAAATAGAAATAATAGGTGACTTGGATCGTTCATATCTACTACGTTATTCAAAAGTTGTCCTTACAAAAATTATCTACAAACGAAAAGAAAAATAGTGGATGATGAATTTTAGAGAAAGTAAAGAAAATAAAGAACGGAAAACCATAATAGAAATGCGCGTTTTAGAGAAATATTTCACCTTAACATGCTACCGTGAATTAGAAACACAGCATGGCCAACATTTTACTTGTGAAATATGATTAAAAAAATTATTAGAAAAATTATAATTAACTACGTTGTTTATAAAGAATTTTGAGAAAAACAAAACACAAACATGTGTACTATTGAAATACCAAAATGCAGTTATATATATTTTTTGGATTTTTGGATTTTTTGGATTTTTGAAGAATATTTACAAAAAGTAAAAGGAATTACAAAAAGCAAAAAGGAGGAAGTCCTCCCCCAAGCTTAAAATCTACATTGTCCTCAATGGAGAAGGAGGTTAGAGAACGAGAGAAAATTAAAGTACAGAAATGAAAGACAGAATTGAAAAACAGGTACTTCCCTGGTTTTATTTTACAGCGAAAGCTGAGTGATGCCGCTCCCCCATGCTTGTGCTTTGAATCTTCAGGAAAGGTCTTCTGTTGGACTTTGTGATGGATTTAGCAGTATTGGCGGCGGTGATTTTAGAAGCCGCAACTAGTGGAGCCGTTCGGGGAAAAAAGTGTAAAATAAAGAAAACAGAAAAAAGATTTGGGTTGTCTCCCAAGAGCGCCCTTCGTTTATAAAGGTCGTTTGAGCTCGACCAAAAGAATATTGTCCAACAATAAGAAGTCTTAAATTATTACAATCCAAATGAAGGAGAAATGAAATAGTTCATGAGTTTGATATCAGTAATTGTTCCGTCACAGTAGGAAGTAAATCGTTAGGCAAATAGAGTTTTAATCGCTGACCATTTACCTTGAATTCACCCTTATCCGGGTGCGAAATGAGAACCGTCCCATATGGCCAAGCCTCTTTAACAATAAAGGGGCCGGATCATCACGATTTTAATTTACCTGGAAAGAGGCGAAGCCGAGAGTTATAAAGAAGGACGAGATCGCCCGGCGAAAAAGATTTAGGAAATTTAATATTTTTGTCATGGTAGAACTTTGTTTGCTCTTTATAAAGCCTAGTACTCTCGAAAGCGTTCTCCCTCCATTCGTCGAGTTCATTGAGCTGAAATTTACGGTGTTCGGCGGTTAGGGTGGGATCTAGATTTAATGTTTTGAGGGCCCAAAACGCACGGTGCTCTAACTCAACTGGAAGGTGACAAGCCTTACCATAAACCAATCGGTATGGCATGCAGCCGATGGCTGTCTTATATGTTGTTCGATAGGACCATAGGGCATCATCTAGTTTTAGTGCCCAATCCTTCCTGTTTAAGGATACGGTTTTCTCTAAAATACGTTTCAATACTCGATTAACAATCTTGACTTGACCGCTCGTCTGGGGGTGATAGGAGGTGGAACGTTTGTGCGTTACTCCATATTTTGCCAAAATTTTGGCAAACTGGCTATTGCAGAAATGGGTTCCCCTATCACTAATTATTGTGCATGGCGTGCCAAATCGAGAGAATAATTTTTTTAGAAATTTTACAACAACTCGTGCATCGTTGGTGGGGAGAGCTTGCGCTTCCATCCACCTTGATACATAGTCGACATCTACGAGAATGTATTTATTTTGATAAGAGGGGGGAAGGGGGCCAATGAAGTCGATGCCCCAAAGATCGAAGATTTCACATTCGAGGAAAATATTTTGAGGCATCTCGTCCCACCGTGAGATATTGCCTGCCCGCTGGCAACTATCTCAAGTACTCACTAGGGTTTGAGCATCCTTGAATAGCATGGGCCAATAGAAACCCGCCTCCAGCACCTTTCTTGCGGTGCAGTTCGCTTGATAATGACCACCTGTTGGTCCTTCATGGCAATGTCACAAAATTTGCACTCCTTCCTCACTCGAAACACAATGTCGCACTACCTGATCCGCACAGATTCTGAATAAGAAAGGGTCTTCCCAAAAGTAATTCTTTAAATCAGAAAAGAATTTCTTCTTTTTCTGGCATGAGAATTCCTTTGGCAAGACCCGAGCCACTAAATAATTGGCAAAGTCGGCGAACCAGGGCACGGGATAATCTTTTGAATTTTCGAGAGCGAAGAGGCGCTCTTCAGGGAATTTATCGTTAATGTCGGCTTCCACTAATATTTCGCTGGCAGGGTTTTCTAAACGAGATAAATGTTCTGCCGCCAAATTTTCGGCCCCTCTTTTGTCCTGGATTTCTAAATCAAACTCCTGCAAGAGGAGGATCCATCGCAAAAGGCGGGGCTTTGTGTCCGCTTTGCTAAATAAAAAACGAAGAGTTGAGTGATCCGTAAAGAGGATTACTTTGGAGAGGGTGATATAAGACCTAAACTTATCAAAGGCAAAAACAATTGCTAGGAGATCTTTCTCGGTGGTGGTGTAGTTGGCCTGTGTAGACGTGAGTGTCTTGCTTGCATAATAAATCGGGTGGAAGAATTTATCCACCCGCTGGCCTAATACCGCGCCCACCGCAGTATCACTAGCATCGCACATGATTTCGAAAGGGAGCGACCAATCCGGAGCAACTAGAATTGGAGAGTTTACTAATTTTTCTTTTATTAAATTTAAAGCAAGAAGACAATCGTTGTTAAAAATGAAAGGTGACTCTTTCTCGAGAAGATGGGTTTTCGGCTTTGTTATTTTGGAGAAATTTTGGATAAAATGCCGATAAAATCCCGCGTGCCCAAGAAAACTACGAATGGCTTTAATATTCGTTGGAGGGGGGAGCTTTTCAATAATTTCGATCTTGGCCCGGTCGACCTCGATCCCCTTGCCTGAAATCTTATGGCCGAGGACCAATCCCTCTCGGACCATAAAATGGCATTTCTCCCAGTTGAGGGCTAAGTTAGTTTCCTCACAATGAACGAACACACGCTCGAGATTTTTTAAACAATTTCCAAAAGAATTACCAAACACCGAGAAGTCGTCCATAAAAACCTCCATCACTTCTTCTACCAATTCATATCGCTAGCATACATCGCTGAAATGTAGCCGACACATTACATAAACCAAATGGCATCCGTCTATAAGCAAAGGTGCCAAAGGGATAGGTAAAGGTAGTCTTCTCCTGGTCTTTAGGTGAAATAGGGATTTGGAGGTACCCCGAGAGACTGTCGAGAAATCAGTAGAAGGAGTGACGGGCAAGTCATTCTAAAATTTGGTCGATAAAGGGAAGCGGGAAGTGGTCTTTTCGGGTGGCATCATTGAGTTTGCGGTAATCAATGCACATTTGCCAACCCGTAATAGTACGGGTTGGAATTAATTCATTATTTTCATTGGCCACTACCGTGACCCCGCCTTTCTTTGGCACGACCTGTACTGGGCTTACCGAAGTACTATCGGAGATGGGATAGATAATTCCAGCATCTAGAAGTTTAATAACCTCAGCCTTCACGACGTCCTTCATGTTTGGATTTAAACGTCGTTGGGGCTGGATAGTACTACGAAAGTTATTATCTAATAAAATCTTGTGTGTACAGAATGATTGGCTAATCCCCTTAATATCGGATAATTGCCACGCAATTGCATGACGGTGATTTTGCAAAACTAGAGTCAACTCAGAAATTTCTGAGTTGCTCAGATCCGAGGAGATAATAACAGTATCTTAGAGTCATTTTCGAGGAAAAGATACTGCAGATGAGGGGGAAGTTTCTTAAGCTCCAATATGGGAGGTTCCTCGTAAGAGGTTTTGAATTTTGTGGTGTCCATGGGAGGTGATTCGGGTAGGGTAGTGCGAGAGACTTCCTCTAAGCAGAAGAGCTCAGTGATAAGAGATTCATCAAATGATGAAGAAACTAATTCAAAAGGCACAAAAAATTCATTTTCGAAGAACTCCTGTAGATAAATGCAGGAATCATCTTGCTCTAGGGTGTTGCGCATGGAGGGATTAATGTTGAAAGTGATTTCATCATCTCCAACCCGAAGGAGGAGCTTTCCATCACTAACATCAATAATAGCGCGGGAGGTGGCAAGGAAGGGGCGTCCGAGTATCAGGGGTACATCGACATCCTCTTCAATGTCTAGGATGACAAAATCCACCGGAAAGATGAATTTGTCCACCTTGACCAAGACATCCTCAACAATCCCTATCGGATATTTCACAGAACGATCGGCTAGCTGTATGCTCATACGAGTGGGGTTCGGAGATCCTAGACCTAATTTTTTAAAAAGCTTGGGGGAGGACTTCCTAGACCTAATTTTTTAAAAAGCGAAAAGGGCATGAGATTTATGCTTGCTCCCAAGTCCGCCAACGCATGTTTGACCAACGAATTACCGAATAGGCATGGGATGGAGAACCTTCCCGGGTCATTCACTTTGCGGGGTAATTTGTTGAGCACAACCTCGGAGCATTCTGCATTTAAGGAAATATGCGGAATATCCTCGAGCGTTTTCTTATTTGATAGGAGCTCCTTGAGATATTTCGCGTATTTCGGAATTTGAGAGATAGCCTCGCAGAACGGCACGTTTATATGAATTTTTTTTAGAACTTCTAAAATTTTTTTGTAACTTTGTTCAGCGCGTTCATTTTTAAGTTTCGACGGATACGGTAATTTTGAATTAGACGCATGTGGCGTAGGCGTAGTAGGCAAATTTGAAGCTAAAATAACATGAGGAGAGAAAGGAGAAGGGAGAGGTACCATAGGTTCGCTTGGTATAACAACTTCTTTTCCACTGCGGAGGGTAATGGAGTTTGCACTTTCTCTTGGATTTTGCTCGGTATTGCCTGGAAAAGCTCCTTGTTGCCGATCGGAGATTATCTTGGCTAGCTGTCCCACTTGGTTTTCCAAGTTTTTGATGGACCCGACAATATTCCTGATATTTGTTTCATTTGTAGCAACATATTTTGCAAAGACCTCTTCTAATGAAGAGGGCTTTGCCTGTTGCGGTTGGAAACCAGGTGGATTTAAATTTAAGGGGGGAGCTAGATTAAATGTTTGGCTATGATTATGAGGGGGTTATGGGGGCGTTGAGCATTTCCTTGGTTGCTCCATGAGAAATTCAGATGGCTCCTATAACCCGCATTGTAAGTGTTATTGTACGGTGCATTGTTCGGGTTATAGGAGGGCCGAGGAACATTTCCCATGAAGTCAACATGCTCTTTTGTAAAAGCAGAGTTATTATAATTATTAAACCAAGGAGGAGTGGTGGAGGAAGCAGTTATCTCCGCCACCTGCTTCGTTAACCGCTCAACTTGGAGGGCAAGATTCGAAGTATCATCAATTTCAAAGACTCTCGCTAGTTTGTTAGCCCGCACACGGGCGCATTCCATTGATATGAATTCATAGCCATTTCCTCAAAAAGTTCCTGAGCGGCCTCTGGGGTTTTGTTATTTAGTGTTCCCCCAGCGGCCGCGTCAATCATTTGCCTTGTTAAGGAATTTATGCCGTTATAAAATATTTGCACTTGTTGCCAAATTGGAAGCGCGTGGTGTGGGCACCTTCGCAATAGCTCCTTGAAGCGCTCCCATGTATCGTAGAGAGTCTCTGAGTCTATTTGTATGAAGGATGCAATATCCGTGCGCAATTTGGCGGTCTTCGCAGGCGGGAAATACTTGGTAAGAAATTTCCCTGCCATCTCGGCCCACGTGGTGATGGACCCTCTAGGAAGAGAGCTCAGCCACTGCTTGGCCTTTGACCGTAAAGAGAAAGGGAAGAGATGTAATCGAATGGCATCATCTGAGACTCCATTGATTTTAAAAGTATCACAGATTTCTAGAAAATTTGCAATGTGACAATTTGGATCCTCATCTGGGAGACCATCGAAGGTTACCGACTGCTGCACCATTTGGATGATGCTGGACTTGATCTCAAAGTTATTGGTCGCCACTGTGGGGAGAACAATACTTGATTGTGTACCCTACAGGTTCGGCCTCGCATAATAAGACATAGTCCTTTGTTGGGCCTCATTTGGGTTGGGCAGATTAGGTTCCATCGTTTCTGTGGCAGTGTCCCCGATCGACTCTTTGATGCCTAAAAGCGATTCCTGGTCACGAGAACGGAGGCGACGCCAAGCGGTGCTCTCTATCTCAGGATCAAAAGGAATAATCGATGAGCTTTCTCGGGTCATACACTTAAAAAGAGAGAAAGAGGGGGAGAGATAAAACTGTTACGAGAGTGAGAGAAAAGGAAAAATGATAAAATTAATAGCTATCCTTTTTTCAAAATATCAAAACATTGCTCCCCGGCAACGACACCAAAAACTTTATATAAAATTATTAAGCGGAGAAGGGGTTATGCGTGGAGAAGACAAAGTTAAGGGAGGAGAAGGTGAAAGTGTAGTTGTGAGATGTTCTCCGATTCTATATTCGATGAAGGCAAGTATACCTTGTCGCATATAGTATAGGATATTAAGTTCAATATCAAGGTCGTATTACCCGGGGCGAATTGAGTCCTTCTACTTCAAGGAGTTACTATTATCTTATCAATTAAAAGTTGTTTTGGGGTTGCTTACTAAATTAGAGAAGTGAGAATGTTTTACTTGTAAATTAGAGAAAAGCTAAATGATAATTAAGCGATAGTAGTCCATCGAGAATCACCTCGGCTTAAGTTGATCAAAAGATGCAATAATAAACTTTTTAAAATAATAAGGAAAGTGACCTTGACTGCGGAGGTTCTAAAAGCAAGAACATGCTTCTCTCAAAGTCATGCCCATCTGAGTTTAGGAAGGTCTGACCGAACTTTCGTCCGAATCAGAGGCCTAAAACCTGCTTTATGCTGCAAACCCCTCTATTGGATTTTACTCCAATCCGGGAGAATTGAACGTCTGCCTCTCTCAAGGGGTGCGGACAACTCTCTTTACTCTTGAGTGCTCATTTCAAACTTTCGGCCTCTCGGCTAGCCCAGAATTAAAGCAAAGGTGGAGAGTATATATCGATGATATACCTCCAACCCGTGATAAATCAAGAGTAATTCAAGGGTAAACCCTAAAAAGAAAAGGTAAGATTCAAAGCATCATAACCTAATCATTCGAACCTCGGATCGTCAAGATCGAGTACATGGAGGATTGGTTAATCATGGTGAGGTGGAAGAGGGGTGATGAGTAGTAAAGCATAAACACACAAAGTAGTAAAGAGAATAAAATAAGAGCACTTTTATTAAAATTATAGCGAGCTTACAACGTGAAAATGAACGAGATTATAAGTGCATGGAATTAAAAATCCTATTCTGGCCCTATCATTAGCAACTAAAGCATTAACAAAAGCTATTACAAAAGCTTAACTAAACTAGAAAAATACAAAGTAAGAGAGAGAGAAAGAGGGGAAAAGCATAAAAAGGAAAATTAAACAAAGGGGCAGAACCTCCCCCTCTCAGCTAAAAAGTGATCCTGAACCCTAGGGGAAGGGCTCAATTTATAGATTTTTTTCGGGATGGGTCACGCCCCCCTGACACTCCCTGGTCGGGAGTATACCTGGGGCGTGACACGGTCGGTGCGTCTTTTTCGTGCTGAAATTAATTGTTGGAGTTGACGGGCGTGGTTGTTGAAGTACATGCCCATATATCACGCCCGGGTCGGGCGTGACCCGGGGGCGTGACACATTCGGTGCGACGGTGGAGCGGGAAAAACGAGTGCGTTGCGGCGATTCCTCGGAACCTAGGGACACGCCTCTGGAACACTCCCGTATCGAATATGACAAGGGCGTGACAGAGGGTGTGTACACTAAGTTTCCACGGAATGTAGTTTCAGACCAATTGCTTCATTCCTCTGGGTTACACGCCTTAGTTACACGCCCGGGTAGGGCGTGACCTTGGGGCGTGTCACAGCAAAATTCGGCTGAAAGACGTGAAAACCTGCAAAAAGAAGAAAAACACATTAGCGACAAAAATATATACAAAGGGGAATAAAAATAAGCACTTTACAGGACATGATTTGCTTTAAAACCCTGAAAATACCCTAATAAGATTGACTGCAAACTGTATTATCAAGAAGGTTTTACTTGGTCATGATCGACTATTTTTCAAAATGGCTGGAGGTCAAGGCGCTAGCCAAGGTAACCTCAAAAGTCATCAGGAACTTCGTCTGGGGACAGATCATCTGCAGGCAAGGTTTGCCTCAGTCCATTGTCATGGACAATGGTCCAAAGTTTACATGCGAGGTGTTCATATGCTTCTGCACTCAGCTGGGTGTTGGCCTCAGGTTTGCCTCCAATCACCACCCCAGGAGAAACGGCTAGGTGGAGGCGGCAAACAAAATTATAGTGAACCTGGTTAAGAAGAAAGTGGAGAACCTAAGAGGGAACTGGGTGAAGCAGCTCCCCTTGGTGTTGTGGGCTCTGCGAACAACCTCAAACACGGCCACTAGTAAAACTCCCTTCAACCTCTCGCATAGTTTTGAGGCGGTCCTACCTGTGGAATTTGAGGTTCAATCACCACGGGTCGCGGCCGCAGGTAGAGGAGGCGAGGCATGGAGGGAAGGGAATGAAGCGGAGCTACAACTCTCATTAAACATGGTGGAGGAACATCGTGACGTGGCCGCAGTCAGGAAGGAGGAGATCAATCGAAGGATAGCCAAGTACTTCGACAAGCATGTCAGGATAAAGCAGTTTAAGGAAGGGGACTTAGTCTTGAAGAAGGTCGACACCACGGTAAAGTCGGCGGCCGTTGGTAAGCTCAACCCCAACTGGGAAGGACCCTACATTGTAGAAAGGGCCCTAGGGTCAGGGGGATACCACCTTCAGAATGTGGAAGGGGAATCCATGAGTCATGCTTGGAGCGGAGAGGACCTGAAGCGCTTCTACCCTTAGTGGGGGGCAAGATTGTAAATTTTATTTTGTAATAATAAATTCATCACATTTTCTCATGATTGGTTTCTTCTGAGCATTAGAAAAAAAGGTTGGAAGTTAGCAAGACCCCGAGAGGATCCCGCTGCTCAGGCTCCCACTAGCTGGCAGGTCTAGAAGGCACACTCAGCCTCGGGTAGACCCGCTGCCAGGCTCTCACTAGCTGGCAGGGCCGTAGGCTTGCCTGGGTGGTAAGGGAATACCTCGAGTGGTGATTCCGCTGCACAGACTCTCCTAGCTAGCAGGGCTGAAAGGCACGCTCGGCCCGGGGTAGACTCGCTATCCAGGATCTCATTAGTTTGGCTGGGTTGTAGGCACACCTGGGGGAAAGGAAAGGAGTTCGAAGAAAGAGTTGGAAAACTAAGCAAGACCCCAAGAGGATCCCGCTAGTCAGTCCCCACTAGCTGGAAGGTTTGGAGGGCGCACTTGGCCACGGCTAGACCCGCTGCTAGGCTCTCACTAGCTGGCAGGGTCGTAGGCTCACCTGGGGGGTAAGGGAATACCTCAAGTGCTGATTCTGTTGTGCAGACTCTCCTAGCTGGCAGAGCTGGAAGGCATGCTCGGCCTCGGATAGACTCGCTGTCCAGGCTCTCATTAGCTGGGTATGGATTTATGAACACCTGGGTGGAAAGGAAAGAAGTTCGAAGAAAGAGTTGGAAAACTAACTAAGAACATGAGAGGATCCTGCTGCTCAAACTCCCACTAGCTGGCAGGTCCGCAAGGCAAACTTGGCCCCGGGAAGACCCGATGTCAGGCTCTCACTTGCTAGCAAGGCCACATGCTCGCCTGGTTGGTAAGGGAATACCTCGAGTGGTGATTCCACTGCGTAGACTCTCCTAGCTGACAGGACTGGAAGGCACGCTCGGCCTCGGGTAGACTCGTTGTCCAAGCGCTCATTAGCTGGGCAGGGCTGTAGGCACACCTGGGGTGGAGGAAAGGAGTTCGAGTAAGAGTTGGGAAACTAAGCAAGACTCCGAGAGGATCTCGCTGCTCAGGCTCCCACTAGCTGGCAGGTCTGGAAGGCGCACTCGGCCCCGGGTAGACCCGCTGCCAGGCTCTAACTTGCTGGTAGGGCCGTAGGCTCACCTGGGGTGTAAGGGAATACCTCGAGTGGTGATTCTTCTGCGTAGACTTTCCTAGCTGGCAGGGCTGGAAGGTACGTTCGGCCCTGGGTATACTCGTTGTCCAGGCTCTCATTAGTTGGGAAGGGTTATAAGCACACCTGGGGGAAAGAAAAGGAGTTCGAAGAAAGAGTTGGGAAACTAAGAAAGATCCCGAGAGGATCCCGCTGCTCAGGCTCCCAATAGCTAACAGGTCTGGAAGGCGCACTCGGCCTCGGGTAGACCCGCTGCCAGGCTCTCACTACCTGGCAGGGTCGTAGGCTCCCCTGGGGTATAAGAGAATACCTCGAGTGGTGATTCCGTTGTGCAGACTATCCTAGCTAGCAGGGCTGGAAGGCACACTCGGCCGCGAGTAGACTCGCTATCCAGGCTCTCGTTAGCTGGGCAGGGCCGAAGGCACGCCTGGGGGGAAAGGAAAGCAGTTCGAAGAAATAGTTGGCAAACTAAGCAAGACCCCAAGAGAATCCCACTGCACAGGCTCCCACTAGCTGGCAGGTCTGAAAGGTGCACTAGGCCCCGGGTAAACACGCTATGAGGCTATCACTAGCCGGCAGGGCCTTAGGCTTGCATGTGGGGGTAAGGGAATACCACCAGTGGTGATTCCGTTGCGCAAGATCTCATAGCTGGCAGGGTTGGAAGGGACGCTTGGCCCCGGGTAGACTCGCTGTCCAGGCTCTCATTAGCTGGGCAGGGCTGTAGGCACACCTGGGGGGAAAGGAATGGAGCTCGAGGAAAGAATTGAGAAACTAAACACGACACCGAGTAGACCCGCTGCCAGGCTCTCATTAGCTGGCCGGACTGTACGATCTCTCATGAGGAAGAAGGAAAAAGGAGATTATTTACTTAAGTGGGCCCGGGTGGACCCGATAAATAGGTTTACATCAAGCAGACAAGGCTGTTTAAATAATGACGGAGTCATGAAGCCCTTGCTACCAGGTTTATAAACAACTAACTTCAGTCCTAAGTAGGGATGGGATGTCTCAAACCCCTCCTGGCAGGGCCCTCAGTATAAACCTCCCGGTAGGGCTCTCGGCTAGAATCCCGGCAGGGCCCTCAGCATAACACTCATGGCAGGGCTATCAGTCAAGCTTTCGGCAAGGTTCTTAGCATAATTCTCCCAGTGAGACTCTGGGCCAGGCTTTCGGTAGGGCTCTTGACACGCCATCTCACCAGGGATCCCGACAAGAACCTCGTAGCGGGGTTCCCGACATAGTCCTGTTAGCAAGGCTCTCGTCAAGCCCCTTCTCGTAGGTTTTTCTTGGCCAACTCTTTAAACGGAAGGTGGTCATCACCTAAGATCTGAAGAGCCTAGGGTTGGCGCAAAGGTAACAAGAATTCCAGCGATAGAGCAAATTTTCCAACACAATATAAAAAGAGTTAAGTATCAGTGGGGGAATCGCAACACTTACAAAAGTTACAATCGTTAAGTTCACAAAAATGAATGTAAAAAAAGCAAAGCAAGATTACAACGAAGGCTATTGAGTTGTTTCGCTGGAGCTCCCGCTGGAGGTTCTGCTGGAGTTTCCGCTTGCAGTATAGCCGGAGGATTCGCCGGTCGAGCTTTCGTTGGTTTCCACGTTCAGGACAAGCTGTGCCGCATCGTTGGTCGGAGATTCGTCCTATCCTGCAAGTTTGGGGATGTGCTCGAACAACCATGGCAGGATCCCTCGCATCGTGAGGGTATCGCCTCCTTCGTTCATGAGCGCCAACACCTGCAACACCTCAATGACCATCTTGGTGGTGTCCTGCACGTTCTCTTGAATGATCACTCTGATTTTGTATACGGAGTGGTGGCGACGTTTGAGCCTCTCCTCCCGCGATGGCCAGACCTGGGCCAGGGCCAGGGCCTCCTCCATCTGCTTCACCTTGGCCTACAACAGTTGGTTCTCTCCCTCGATGCGGGCCACTCTCGCACGAGAAAGCTCGGCTTTCGTGAAATCCTGCAAGAGGGTCCGGTTAAGCGAAGAGTATATATATGGAAAATATTAAAGGAGAACGAGAAATATTGAAAGATCCTACTTACCTCGTTGGACGGGCGAGTGGATAAATGTTGTTGAGCGGCAGCCAGGTCGGGCTTCAGGGTATCTGCTTCCGCCGTTGTGGCATCCCTCGCCCTCACTATGTCAGCGAGGTTGCGCTCTATGGTAAGGGTGCTGCGCCCAGCCATGTGAGAGAGATGGATCGAGAGAAGTTGGGCTTGGGCTACATCGAACACGAGGTCCCGGGATGTCCTACAGTCAAACATGCCGGCATCCTCTCGATTGTAGAGGTCGTTTCCTAGCACGAAGGCGTGGCCGCTTCTTGAGTCTCGCTCCTTCCAGAAAGGAAGAAGGGTGGAAACAGCGATGTGGTTGGTGGTATGATCCTATTGGAGCAAAGGCATCCCCTATGTATCATTGTACTTATCACTGAAGCCGAAATTTCAGTGCCCTCCTGGAACTGGCATGCGAGTGGACTCGGCCAGAGTCTCTGCGGCAGGCGGAGGGACACCCGTCTCGCCAGCAGCTAAAGAGGTTTCGGCGGGGGTCTCCGCGGCTGGCCAGGCGGAGATCATCTCGCCCGCAACAGAAGGGGTATCCGCGGGGATCTCAGCGGGAGCCAGTGCGACTGAATTGCCCCTATCCGCGGCCAACGACTTCTATTTTTTGAGAGGAGGGGCCGAGTGGGAGCCAAGTTTCCGCATCAGGGCACTGGGCATGGAATAAGTTCTCGGCTCCTCCCGGCATTCGGCTGCAGCGGACTTGGCGAGAGCCAACGGGATGGTGAGTGTCCCAGTTTCATCAAAAGGCTGCTGTAGGGGAATGTCTCACTCACTTGCGAGGCTCATAGTGGATTAGCCCCATCTCTTGAAACGAAAGGTTACAAGTTTAGTCTGGAAAGTAACCTTTGTTGGGTTGTACCGGTTGGAGGGAATCCAGGTCTCGCCGCAGGAATGGGACGTCAAAAAACTTGGTCCCGAATAATTCGACGAGGTCGCCCTCGCGCCCCCCGAGAGCGGGAGGCTTGTAGGTCGCGTCGTCATATTGAACTAGCGCAAGCGGAATGTTTCCAAAATCACCAGAGACAAAGACGAATCTCTGTCCCCGGTGATGGTTCTTGTTGGTGAGACTGCTTGTCTTCACCAATTGTCCAGAGAAGAAGACACCCCGCCCTTCGCGCGAAAGTTGAATAGCTTCCGGAAGATGGGTAGGCTAAATTCTATCCCTTCTGCTCGTATCTAGCAGATAAAAGCCACCAGAATCGAGACGAAGTTTAGGTTGAGCTGGGCCGGCACCACCCCATAATACTGGAGGGCCTGGCGCACTTCCAGCCAGAGGGGGAGGCGGAAGACCACCTCGAAGTGCTCCAGGGGAATGGCGAGCTCCCCGGCCGGCGCGAGGTTAACTCTATAGTCATTCCCAAGGTTCCGCACAGTGAACCCGGTGGGGATGAAGTTGGTGACTATCATGGTGTACTACTCCAGGGTCAGCCGATAAGGGGGAAAGGCGTGGTCCAGGAAGGCTTGCGCACACTTGGAACAACCTTTGCTCTTGCCTGGCATCTTGAAGAGAAAATGTTGGGGAGGCGAGAGCCTTTGCGCCGCAGGGATTGGCGAAAATAGTTGACAGGGGGACGAAGGTTCGGGAGGAAGGAAGTAAATGCCAGGAGTAAATGAGCTAGGTGGATCATCCTATTTATAGAAGACAAGCAGTTGTGCACGGGCCCCGTGAGGGGTGACATTTTCTATGGGGGCAACATTTATCATAGATGCGACATTTGTCGTGGGGGCGACATTTGTCGTGGGGGCGAAATATTTCGTGTGGGAGACATTGGTTGGGGGCGGCAAAATTGGTCGAGGGCGGCGACATTGGTCGGGGGGCGGCGACATTGGTCGGGGGCGGCGAGATTGATCGGGGGCGCCCACATTGGTCGGGGGCGGCGACATTGGTTGGGGACGGCGACATTGGTCGGCGATGGCGACATTGCTCGGTGGCGGCGACACTGGTCGTGGGCGCCGACATTGGACGTGGATGACGACATTACTCACTAACGATAATGCACCCAATCTCTTGTAAAAAGTGAAGCAGATGCTTATTGCATGTGGGTGCTTGGGTCAAATCAGTTGCTGTTATTGTTTTTTGTGTTAATATGGGATGCTATTAGTAATGAGTTGAAGCAGCATAGTTTAAACAGGGAAATGACATTGAGTCAAAGCAAAAGAAGTGCTATGAAAAGAGACATACATGTTTACAGCCGGCAAAACAATAATTTTCCACTGTAAAATGCCATGTAAAAGTCAGGAAGCAAATTTTTGTTGACAAATATGCTATTAAAATGGAGACGCATTTTGAAAATTATGGTTGAGGAGGTAAACAAAATAGAAGATGTCCTGGTAGATTGTAAAAGAGAAACGCTAAAAAAACACAAACCTGAAAGGATGCTATCGTCGAAGAGGCGTTGTTGAGGAGTCAATGTTGTGGTTTTGTGGTCGAGGAAGCTTGCGAGGGGGTTGAGTAATCTACCTGCAGTTGTAGCAAAGAGCTTGACTGATAAATGGATATAAAATAAAAATCTGAAATAGAAAAAATGAAATTTGAACTATATATGATCATTGCATCGCTGCACAATGTTTATGCTCGAGAATCAACCTGAAAGCAGCTGGTCGAAATGTTAGATATATACAGTCGTGATAGATTTTAAAAGCTAATTTCTAATTAAGGATGCACAACTTAGAAAACTGAATGGAAGAAATTCCAGAAATGTTTTTTTCAAAATCATGTACAATATTTGATGTTTTTTTGTTGGAGACCTGGAATGCGGCTTGACTGGCAAACATATATAAATTGGAAATTTGAAATATAAAACTGATTTCTGAAATATGATCATTGCACACACATAAAATTTGAAGAAAGCAAAGACTGAAATCAGCCAGCAGCCCAAGGAAGCAAACACCTATTCAGAAACCTATAACTTATTCATTATGTGTAATACTGTTTTGGAGGACTCAAAGTTAAACAAAATAGAAGAGGCGCTGGTATATTTTAAAAGCGGAGCGCTAAATAAACACTAATCGGAAAGGACGCTATCGTCAAAGAGGCGTTGTCGAGAAGTTTATGTTGAGATTTTGCAGTTGAGGAAGCTTGCGAAAAGGTTGAGTAATGTACCTCCAGTCGTGTAAAGAGTTTAATTATCATTTTGCAGGTTAATTATATCATCACAAAGAGAGATGGATTCTAGTAATCTAAGACATATATAATTATAATTTGAAATTGCAGATGCATATGTGGGAGCATGGATCCGAGTACATCAAAGGCCCAGCATCACTGAAAGGGGCACAACCAATCGGAATGCTGAAGCTCCCCTGCTACTGTTGCTACAATGGTTGGAATAACTACATCAACTATTCCCGAGCAAAAAGATTTTTCAAATGTCTTAACTCTTTTTAATACAAAAAAGATCAATCAAACTTGTCAATTTTGATTGGATTAATCGGGTCCGTAATATTGAAATGCCAAACTGTTCAGGCAAAAAAGAGCACTTGCTGCTCCAATGTGAATTTGATGTTTTCAACCTCAAAATATATTGTATAAAAATAGATTGTAAGCAACTGAAGCATCATGCAATAACTAATTTAGCAGCACTATTAAACTCCTGAGAAAGAAAGAACCTTTTCAAATTCTTGTTGTTTCCCATCATGCTCCACCAAAGCAATACGAAAACCTTTCTTTTTCATGGCTTTTCATGGCCATGTATATCATTCGAGCACAATCTGGATGAGCAACCTTCATAGAAAATCATGTTAGTTCAATTCCATCAACTAATATAGAATACTACAAAGCAAGAATGATGCATCAGCCACTCTCTTTTGTTAGAAGCTGCATATTGAAGAGTAATGTATAGATGTCTGCTAATGGAAGAAAAAGGCAACACTTGCATTTATGGATGTGATTTGAGTTAAAGAATGAAGCAATTGCATGAGATTTGAGTAAAACTTTTTACGGGAGCACAAACTCTATATATGCATTTAACAAATATGAATCCCGATTTCTTGCTTGATGGCGCTTTCACATAAGATTTAGTGAGAATTAATGAGCAAAATAAACATTTGAAACTCCAGGTGTATTAGAATCCCAAACATGGCATTCAGTCGCCTAAATCATTGCCAAATTGTCACTGGAAAAACCATTTCCAAATAAATGAAGTCATTCTTGCACTTCATTCATTGCACTTCACTGGCTAATTGTTATAATTCATAGTGGCATGAAACTCTAAGGCTATTCTGATGAAAGCTATTCCCAAATTTTTTAGATAATTCTAATTGTTACCATAGCCAAGCTATTTCCAGACTTTAAAAACTACACTTCATTCACTGCACTTCGCTTGGCTATTCTGATGGAAGCTATTCCCAGATTTTTTAGATAATTCTAATTGTTACCAAGTGTAAAATCTGAAAGGAAGCTGTGAAGCACAAACTTAAAAAACTGCTAAAGATTGGCAATGAGAACACAAAAACCTCACTGAAACCACGGGACCCCAGTTGCTGCATCGGCAAGAATACGCGCAACATCTGCAAGAATCTGTAGGAATACCTTAGTGGATTTAGAAATGGCGAAGGAATAAAAGTATAAAAGGAACTTCAACCCATACATAAGAATAAAACCCAAACAGGGAACTTCAACCCACACAGTCATGTACTAAAATGCAATGGGAATAGGTTTATAACCCAAATAACAGCTTAAACATGAACAAAGCTTGCATAAGTTCTTGATACAGAGCTTGCATAATAGGAAGGAGTAGTCGCACCTAGAGGGCAGTTCGAAGATATCTGGGAGGATGTGGATCTGGAGGGCAGTTTGAAGAAGCCATGGAGAAAATGGTAGCATCAAGCACTTGAGTAGAAGTTGGAAAACTGAGAAGGGGGAAAATTGTAGGGAAGTGTCTCCATGAAACATTAGCAGGGCATCATCGCCAGAAGATGCCATATCGAGCGGCTTCCGAGCATAAAGGTGCGTCAGGGCTTGCGACGGGCCAGAGGGAAATCACGTGGAAGAAATCGCGTGGAAGAAGCTTGCGGCCGCGACCGGCTTGCGACGATGATGGTCTTGCGACGGCGATGGTCTTGCGACGGTGACGGACTTGTGACGGGCTTGTGAATGACGACATAGGTCTTGCGAGCGACGGCGTAGGGCTTGCATAAAGAGGAGAAGATGTTTGATTTCTCGGCGGGGAGCGAAGAGGGTGCCATCGTAGAAGGTTGTGGTTTAGGGATGATTGATTTCGCGGCGGAGGAGGAATGGTGATGCCCTGTGAGTAGAACTGACAATGAAATCATAGTATCAGGATTTTGAGGGGGAGAACAGTTCAAGAAAGGAGGATTTAAAATCTAAATTAATTCCAAAGCAAGCCAAAAGACCCAAATACCCCACAATTTTCACACAACCTGATTTTATAAGGGCATTTTGGGATTAAAATGTTACACATTTTGTAACATAGCTCCTTGCTAATAGTGTAAAGATACGGTAATTATGAGTTTTCTTTAAAATATGGCGGGAGAACGGTCAACGGGTCTACAAATTCGGACGTCTTGACTCCTCAATTTCCGTCATGTCCCGTCAGCTCTCCTTGGACCGATAGGAGGCAAGAACATCCAGGGAGGGCTAGGAAAAAGACAAACAATCTCAGTGCGAAAGAAGTATTGAGCAAGGCATATGAATTAGCCATTCTCAAAGTGTCAAAGAACATTGATATAAAAGGTCTCTCGCCGGGCGAGAGTACCCAAACGACAATACCAAGAATGATAATAAAAATGATGATAATAACAAATAACCCTTATGATATTTGTCTGATGCCAAAAGGCGCAAGGTGTACAAAGGAGAAGGGTAGGCTGGGAGGATGAGAAAATAAGAGGTTAGCCCCAAGGGATCAGTACAGCACCCACCGCCAACGGCCTAGTTCTCGCCTGCCAGACCTTGGAGGGTCTTGCGGGTCAAAGAAAGCAGTCAGGGTGGTTAGCCCCTGGTTGGCCAGGCAAAGCTGATCTCGAATCTGCGTGACGTGTCTGCCAGGGGAGGTTTCAACGGAAAGTGTATCATGGGATTTCGTCCCGCCAAGGAGTTAGGCGCAGTCCCGCTCAACGATCGCCAGCCGCAGCTCCATCATCTCGTGGATCCTTATCACCGCTGCGGAGATAGCTCGTTGATGCCACATGAGCTTCGACAGGACTCCCACAATCCTTTAACTCCACGCCTTGACACTTCCAGAGGCCTCTAGAAAGTCCTCCATCTCCCTGGTGGAGGAGAGGGACGAGTCTTCTTCTTCTTCTTCTTCCTCTTCATCTTAATCTCCATCCACTTCCACTTCTTGCTCCTTCAGCTCTGGAGGACAAATTTTTATTAGAATAGGAGAGGAGTGAAGTAAAAGATGGGTGGTTCTCACATACCTAGGTAGCGATGGATATGCTCCCCTGATGGTTGACGAGAAGGGATGGGCTGGCCCTCTAAACTCTTTCCGAATAGTAGATGGAGCGGCTTGCCCTGGCCCGGGCTAAATGTCCTACGCTCAGGGGTCTCGATCTCGCCTAGGGGGAACAGAGATGGCCTCTCTCACCGGGAGCTGTGATCTCGGCGTGAGAACGATTGGCTCAGAGATAACACCTCTGGCAAGGATGGCGTGATTGGCCGACGGATCGGCGCGATCGGCCGGGAATTTGGCATGGCAGCCCCCAAGACTGGAAGTGTAGCCCCCGAAGCGGACAGTGGACCCTTATTGTGGAGATGGGTCACCTCTATGTCCGCCAATGGAGAGTCGGTGACATCTCTTGGTACCGTCCCCTGCGAGAAGAGTGGTACTTCAATATGCAGCCACGTTCAAGATTTTTAACATTATGCGCTAACAGGAAGGGCAAAATACGAGAAGGGTACCTCCGGTAGAGAAGAAGGGACCTCATCACGGTCAGGAGTTGGGTAGGCGGTGCTCGGTTCTCCATCGACAGGTCTTGCCTGACGGACTTGGCCTTCTTATTTTTCTTCTTTGGGCAGGAGATCTCGCCGGTTGGTTTCTCGTCGGATGTCTTCTCGCTAGAGGATTTCTCCCCCACTACCTTCTCGCCAGCGGGCCTGTTGCACATCAACCAAGCGACAACCTTGGCACAGTTAGCGCGAGCCTGCGCCTGTGTCGTAGCGAGGCGGGCCTGGAGCTCTGCCGAGAGCGGCTTCTAAATGTTTTTAGCACGCATTTTCATGACACAACAGAGGCTCAAGCAGAGAGTAATTATGCAGAGGTGGCCTGAGGGACAAACTCACCTGTGTATTTAGAGGACGAAGGTGGGGTCTACAGAAATATTCCCTGCCAGGTCAGCCTTTACTCACCGAATATTTAGGGTTGGACGAGTATTTCCGAGCGAAAGTCTAGCTCGCAAAGAGCGGGGATTGTGTATAACCCCATATTCGCTGAGTAGGACCAAGATCCTCCAAGGACCAGGGTTAGGCTTGATATGGACTTATAATTTGATCAAGTAAGAAAGCATGTGGGATTAAGTAAGAACGCTTACGGGAGTCGTCTCGGTATAAATAGCCAGGGAGGGCTCTCGCCCAGAGGTTGAGTAGTGCAATTTTGTTGAACACCAGTACATCGAGCTCAATTTGTCAAGTTGGAGGCATGGTTCGTCGAATGCCAATTCATCGAGCTCAACTAGTCAAGCTAGGCCTTTGGCTTAAGGTTATGATCATCGAACGCAGATCTAAGGCTCAGGCCATGGCGGAATCAGGGTGGCGGGAAGGCTCCCTCCCCGGGCTGGTGCTGGGGCTCGTGCCTTAGGATAGTGGAAGCCTATTGGCCCTTGGCGTTGAGTGATGCTTCTCCACTCAATGCTCCCGCAAGCCCTTGGCGTTGAGTGATTCTTCTCCACTCAGCGCTCTACCAACCCTTAGCATTGAGTGATACTTGGCATTGATTGATGCTTCTCCACTCAATACTCTGGCAGCCTTTGGCGTTGAGTGATGCTTCTCCACTCAATGCTCCTCCAGCCCTGGGTGTTGAGTGATGCTTCTTCACTCAATTCTCCAGCAGCTTTTGACGTTGAGTGATGCTTCTCCACTCAACGCTCATGCAGCCTTTGGCATTGAGTGATGCTTCTCCACTCAACACTCCCTCCAGCCTTTGGGGTTGAGTGATGCTTCTCCACTTAACGGTTGATGCAATTCTTTTTTCTCTAAATAAAAACTATGTGGATAGGCATAAACTAGATTGATTTTAAACTCAGGCAAGTGCACCTATCGATCATAGTATAGGAGAAATCTACATCTTGTGTCGTATTCCACAGGGTTTTTTCAAGTACTCGTACTCAATCTCACTTTATTATCATACCTATAAATAAAATTGATTGCTACCCTAAATTAACCTAACTAGGACTACTTGGATAAAGATACATTGGAGGATTAAGGATAGTAAAAAGCAGAAAATCTAAGAATAATCACATGAGAATAATTACTCATTAATTCAATTCTATGTAATCACATAATAACAAGATTATCAAATTCGTTGTATTATAAGGATTAAACATTTATCGAAATCTCCCTCGAGCAATTCAATACCTAAACTTAACTTGAGTAAATTTTCTCTCGAACAATTCACAATACTCAAATTTGCATTAATAATAAGAAACCCTATCTAATACATAGATTCATGAAATCCTATCTCTAAGATACCATGAGTCCAATTATCTGTATTACCATTATCCAAACAACATATCTCTTGATCGTGCAATTTGAAATACAAAGAGAAAGAACATTAGAACATGAACATATAAACATCATCACAAACATCCAATTTCTCAATCTAGAAGTTTGTGATTTAAATAAAACAAGTTCTAACTTCAAGTCTAATATCAATCTCATTGTTAGAAAGCATACATACGAATAAAATACCACAAATCTGATATAAAAACTAACATACATGATTACCAAATTTTTCAAAAAAATAAGCCTCATGCAAAATGTAAAAATAAAGTTAGATCCACTAAGAGAAGGGGAAGATTAAAGAGATACATGAAGATTAAAACCATACGAATTATCTCCTTCAATCTCCCCTCCGGCAAATGCTCCACTTTCGTTCTCCATAAGTTCTCCAAGTTCTTCAATCCAAAAGTCCCTATTCTATTTTTCCTACAGGTTTTTATAGTCTCCTTGCAAACAGGGTTGAACACGGGTTCCAACACAGCCATGTCACAGGCCGTGTGGTCGGCCTATGACATGAAAAGATGTGTCTGGTCGTGGGCCATGTCATTTTACACAGCTAAGAACACGGTCGTGTTGTTCTTCGTGGCCTTACACACGGCTTGGTTCAGCAGAACAGCGGGCCTGATAAGGACACGGGTAGGTACACGGTCGTGTGCCTACACGTGTAGTGCTCTAACCTCTCTTCCAATCCTTGTGATCTTTCCAAATAAGGACACGGGTAGTGACATGGGCGTGTTCCTACCCGTGTGTGCCCAATTCCTGTCCTGCCCTCAGTCATGTTGGATCCATGAACACCTATGTTTGCTCCAAGACATTTAGTTCCAAGGACTTACAATACCTGCATTAAGAAGATGAATGAATAAATAAATATCTTAGTATAGTAAATAAAGGAAACTCCATATTGTGCTCTTCTATTCGTGATAATACTAATTCTTAACTACTTTCGCACAATTATGACGATTCGAGGTATACAATAATGGACATGATTACAAATATGATAGTAAAAAGGACATGTATAATTGTACTCAACCCCCAGACTTAAGTGTTTGTTTGTCCCTAAGCAAACTAATTCAAACACTTCGGTTACCAACAATTAATTTTTTTCTTCCACAGGTTGGTTGCTATGAATTCAAAGAAAAAATTTGATATTGTAATTGTGTAGGAAATAGTATAGCAGACTTCTCTAAATATAACTTTATCTTACAATTCCTCTCATATATCTCTTAACTATTTTTCACTCTTCCATAGAAATAAAATTACAGTCATTCAAAACAAATGTGAGGAGAAAATAACAATCTCAATAAGGTAGGCATTAGCGTTTCAAGACTTATAAGTACCAATATTGATAGCCATAAGCTTGCCTTCTCACACCATCTCCACGACACTAGTTAAGATTAGATAGGTTGGATCCTTATGACTTGTATTATGATGTTACCTTTTGGATTAGGATAAAAGATTATGGGTGGGATAATCGAAGATAAATTTGATGATTCATATCATACCTACATAACGATTGAGGCTCTTGCTTTGTAATTACCTTCACATACATCAGTACTATAAAAGCAGCCCCAGACATTATAATTATTATACTTCCCATATTTTTTCTTTCTTTTTCTTTCTTTCTTCTGATGGATACTCTATATTTTATTTGTTTTTTTATCCAAGGGTCCATAGTAGGGATAATTCTGAGTGGTTGTACACGCACTCAGGCCATATATCACTATATTTTTTTCAAGTGTCCATAGTAGGGATCATTCCAAGTGGGTGTACATGCACTCAAGCCACATATCACTATGAACAAACTCATTCCATGAAGGTATCAATGATAGATGTGCTAATAGGTAAGGATTTTTGGCCTTGGTAAATTTTAGTAGTACAGTATTGAAAGAAAGGGGGATTAGGTCCAACTTGGGTGCGCAAGGGTATACTGTTTAGAGTTTTGTCCATGCAAGGCTCAAGCTATCCAATGGGAGGCCTAAGTCATTTCCGCCCTAACTAATTAACTTATGTGAATGTTCTGAGGGTCGCTAGGGGAAGTTCTGGAGACCAATAATGGGTATTCTTCATTTTGAGCACCTAATACAAAATTATCAAAATGTTACACTCATCAACTCAATTTATTATAGATAATTATATTTTCTAAAATAGAGTGATTATTAGTTAATAATATAGAGGACTAATCCTAAAAATAAGTTATATAGAGAAAATTAAACTAATGAATTTCTATACATAGTTACTAATCAACAAATTTGTCCACTCAATGATTCTACTTTAATTCATTTTGATCAGCTTGCGAAAGCAAATTAACGAGTTATAATCTCAAATGAGTGAATTAATGAAAGCTTAAAAGAAAACTTACAAACAATTTGATTTGGGGGGGGTTAACAATAATGAGTACTATGCTAGCAAAAATATAACCAATTATAATCATGTCCAACACTGAAATATTAGAATTGAATTACATCCACCACCAGCCTTAAAACTTGTAATTTCCTCAATGCAACGTAGAGAACGGAGAAAACAAAGACACACCAATATGTAAAGAACTGATTATCAATAAAATAAAAGAGTCTCCTTTAAATTACATCATAGATGAGTACAGGAAAGCAAACCATAGAACATCTAAAGTGATATGACTAGATATATAAAAAAATACAGAGAAATCAAAAATAATAAGCTGGTGAAGTAGAATCTGAAGGATCTTCGGGGAGGTGAGAGGAGTCGGGAGCTACCGGAGCTGGAGGAGAGATCCTCAAGTGGTCCCTGATCTGAGCTATGGCGTCCTCTGTCCGCCTCTATGATTCCTCAATACGCTATAAGTGCAGTGAGAACTCGGTATCATAAAAGTGTTGGAAGTCTCGCGAATACTGCGAGAGCGATCGAGGAGGAGGGGCAGAAGACTCTCCTAATTATAAGTAGAGTGGTTTGGAGGAACCAGAGGCTCATCGAGGTCATGATCGACATCGGCGTCATCATCGTCATCATGAGCAAACTGAGGTCCGCGCCTCACAATGGAATAAATGGGTCCACCCTAACCCTGACGTGTAGTGACAAGGCGGAGAGATCGGAGCGAAGCCATCGTGATAGGGAAAGTCTTCACTTCCACGGTCATTGTGGGAAGGGATGAAAAGAAGTTCATGTTCTTAGCCAGGCGCGTAATGTAGGGTGCTACACAAATAGACCCAATATGTGAGTTATCATCCTGGTGAAGAATGAACTGCGCTAACATAAAACCCAGATGAATATGGTGGCGTGATGAGATGCTATAGAGATACACATGTCCTGCCTACTCATGACACCGGAGCTTTCACCCCAGCCGCTCAAGGTGTGACTCAGCAGATGATGTATGTAGTGGAGAGCGGGAGAACTCAATTTTGAGGCCTTAGACCTCTTGGCCTCATATGGAGATAGATCGAAGGAGTGTCGAGCCCAAATATTGGCGCCGTGATCACGAGAAGGGACGTCAAAGTGAAGGTAAGATTAGGCTGTACTATAGAGGAACCAGTCCTCATACACCCCAAACTATTGGGTGAACTGGAGAAGAGAAAGGGTATAAGTAGTACCCACTACTCGAAATGAAATGACCCCCTCTTGTATGTTGGTCTGCTCAGTGAAAGTCGTCCTAAGGTTTAAATAGAAGGAAAACATGAACTCTAATGTGAGATCCTTAAATCCAAATTCCTCAATACAAAAAATTGCTCCCACCCCGCTACAAAAATTAACTCGCGAACTTCCGCAGATAAATGAATCTCCTCTAACACACTCCAGTCGATTGTTCGAATGTCTTGAAATTTTTTGGACTGGAGGCGATTATAACGGTTAATATGCGACGGATCTGTAAAATCCTGTGGCGTAGCAGCGTCGTGCCTTTCTGTTGATAATGTTGTGATATTTGGGCGATGACGGCGTCCCCCTTGAGCACATCCCGTTGACATGATCTGCAGCCAAGTGGAAGGATTTTTTTTAGAAATGATGCGATTCTTTTTGCTCCAGCAACGATGCTAAAAACTTGATGCGATTTGTTTTGCTCTATCTAAAAACTATGTGGATGGGCATAAACTAGATTGATTTTAATCTCAGGCAAGTGGACCTATCGATCATAGTATAAGAAAAATCTACATCTCGTGTCGTATTCCATAGGGTCTTTTCAAGTACTCGTACTCACTCTCACTCTATTATCATACCTATAATTAAAATTGATTGCTACCCTAAATTAACCTAACTAGGACTACTTGGATAAAGATGCATTGGAGGATTAAGGATAGTAAAAAGCAGAAAATCTAAGAATAATCACATGAGAATAATTACTCATTAATTCAATTCTATGTAATCACGTAATAACAAGATTATCAAATTCGTTATATTGTAAGGATTAAACATTTATCGAAATCTCTCTCGAGCAATTCAATACCTACACTTAAGTTGAGTAAATTTTCTCTCAAACAATTCACAATACTCAAATTTGCATTAATAAAAAGAAACCCTATCTAATACATAGATTCATGAAATCCTATCTCTAAGATACCATGAGTCCAATTATCTGTATTACCATTATCCAAACAACATATCTCTCGATCGTGCAATTTGAAATACAAAGAGAAAGAATATTAGAACATTAACATATAAACATCATCACAAACATCCAATTTCTCAATCTAGAAGTTTGGGATTCAAATAAAACAAGTTCTAATTCTAAGTCTAATATCAATCTCATTGTTAGAAAGCATACATACGAATAAAATACCACAAATTTGATATAAAAACTAACATACATGATTACCGAATTGTTCAAAAAAATAAGTCTCATGCGAAATGTAAAAATAAAGTTGGATCCACTAAGAGAAGGGGAAGATTAAAAGAGATACATGAAGATTAAAACCATACAAATTATCTCCTTCGACCTCCCCTCCTCCGAATGCTCCACTTTCGTCCTAAAAAAGTTCTCCAAGTTCTTCAATCCAAAAGTCCCTATTCTATTTTTCCTACAGGTTTTTATAGTCTCCTTACAAATAGGGTCGAACACGGGTTCCAACACGGCCGTGTCACAGGCCGTGTGGGCAGTTCTAAGGCAGTTTAACACGAAACGATGTGTCTAGTCGTTGGCCGTGTCATTTTACACTGCTGAGAACACGGCCGTGTTGTTCTTCATGGCTCCACACACGGCTTAGTTCATCAGAGCAGCAGTCCTGATATGGATACGGGTAGGGACACGGCAGTGTGCCAACCCGTGTAGTGCTCTGACTTCTCTTCCAATCCTTGTGATCTTTCCCGATAAGGACACGGGTAGTGACATGGATGTGTTCCTACCCATGTGTGCCCAATTTCAGTCATGCCCTCAGTCATGTTGGATCCGTGAACACCTCTGTTTGCTCCAAGACTTTTAGTTCCAAGGACTTGCAATACCGGCATTAAGAAGATGAATGAATAAATAAATAAATAGCTTAGTACAGGAAATAAAGGAAACTCCATACTGTGCTCTTCTATTCGCGATAATACAAATTCTTAACTATTTTCGCACAATTATGACGATTGGAGGTATACAATAATGGACATGATTACAAATATGATAGTAAAAAGGACATTTATAATTATACTCATCAACGATCCTACAAGCCTTTGGGGTTGAGTGATGCTTCTCCACTCAACGCTCCCATCAGCCTGTGGTTCCTGCACTGGGTAGGCATGAGGGTTTGCACTCGGGACATTCGGGTTCCCACAGAGCTCAACAGGAGAGGCTTCCGCTGGGTGGGACCTAGACCTGAAATTATCTAAATACCCCTGGTCTTCATTTAGATCCTCAGAACAATAGAGTTTGGTTATTGGCCGACCAGTCTAGGGGCATTTTATTAATTTTAGGCCAGCAGAAGTACATTTTTTGCAGATCTGATATTGAAAATCTATAAATAAACCAACATGATACCTAAGAAGGAGGAATCTCTCAAACTCTCATTTTACCTTCTAGAGCTTTCTGAGGTACGCCTAGCCCAGCAATTGGCTTTGGAGGGGAAGCGCTCAGAGAACTTTCGGGGTTAGTGAAGGGACCTCCCAGCTCAGTCATAGGGTCAGTTTCCAGTTATTTGTGGCTAATCTTGGGTCGAGGTTTTGGAGAAGTAGGTGTCAGCCACACCCCAAGGTCCAAACTCTCGTTTAGGCTAGTTTTTGGCTTCAAAACTTGGGAAGCATAAAGTAACTTATCATTTATCTGAGTAAGTAAAATATCCTTATCCAATCCTTTAAGTTCATTAATGATTACACTAAATCTATCATACATTTCTTCTACAGATTCATCAGCTTTCTTTTGAAAATTTTCATACTTAGAAATTAGAACTGATCTTCTGTCTTTTCTCACATCAGAACTTCCATCAACAATCCTGTATAATAATTCCTAGATCTCCTTTGTTGATTGACATACTACTACTTTCTAGAAAACATCATCAAATATTGATGAAACTAATATATTCATAGCTTTAGAATCCCAGTCTTTTATTATCTTTTCCTCATCTGACCACTTACATCTAGGCACTGGTTCTAAAGTAATATTTCCTTCTGCATCTATCATGTAAGGCATAGGTACTCCTGTCAAAATTAAACCAAAAATATCTTCATCAATAGAATCCATATATAACTTAATTCTAGTTTTACGGAGTGTAAACTTTTTAAGATTATATACTGGAGGACTTGTAGATGCAAATCCTTTGAAAGTATTAGAAGTCATTTAGAAAAATAGATTAATATATATACTAATGTAATGGTTATGTTCTTTATAATCAAGATGTTAACCTATTCTTGATTAACCACTTTTAGGTTCACCCTATATTGATTAACGAGCCTCTGATACCAATTGAAAGGGGAGAACAATTTACAAAATCCTCAGAGTTTTCTCTAGAGGGGGGAATATAGATTAAAATTTATTTCTATCTTAACTATTGTTTTCACAGAATTTGCATTTGCACAGATTTTTTACCAGATGTTAAATTAAATAATTATAATCACGACACATCAAATAATACATCACAAAAGATGAACAATCACAAAAAATATAAGAATTATAGTGGTTCCCCAAAATTTAGGTACATCCACTCTTCTACCCCCTTAGTAAGAATTCACTATCATTAGGCCTGTGTCTTTTGATATGGAGACTCTTAGAACCAATCTCTAGATCTTTTGATAAGGAGATCATGATCTAATACAGCCTGAGTATTTTCATAAGGAGACTCTCAAAACCATAAATTGAATCCCTCAAAGAGGGATTCTTAAAACTCTTTCCACAAACAGAAAAAGAGTCATAATCAGAGATTAGTAAAAGATATGAAGATATGATGCTCATCTTGATAAGTCCTCTTAGTAGGAATTCTAAAGACTTTATTGCAGTAAGTAAATTGATCTCCAGAACTATAATAAATCCTTGATTGAGAAGATCTCAAGAATTATAATCCCTTTTATCCAGATAATCCTTTATTATTCACTGAATCTGTTGTAGCAATTGATAAGCCTTTCAGAGGAAGAAGACTGGATTATCTATGCATATTTAAGAATAGGATGAAGATCGACTGATTCTTAGAAGATCTTCTATTGCAGAAGATGAATGATTGTCTTCCTAATCTTCTCTGTCGATTCTCAACTTGCAAATCAAAATCTATTTTTGTGTGAATTGATTAATATATCTGATTGATTATTGATTGATTTCTCAACCATGTATATATATATATATATATATATATATATACATCTGGCAGAGAACAACAATCTTCCAACATCTCCAAGAAAAGGTTATTCAAATTAAATATTTCTTGAATAAAGTCTGAATTAATCCCTAGAAAAATTTCGTTCAGAACACTAATCGGCGTAACGTCAAATTCATATAGTTGTGGCGTCAAACTCTAGCTTCATTCTGACTATTTGTCAACTTAACTCTTTAGTCGGCATTACGTTGACAACATATCAAAGTATGTGTCAATATAAACATCGAAGTAACGTCGAATTATCTTATTATATTGCTTTGACTAATAATTAAAGTAGCGTCGATATTGATTCGAAGTTGCATCGACTTCTAGTCGACGTACGATGGATTTTCTTAACTTTCCTCTAAAATTCAATATGCCTTTTGCATGTCCATTATTCCACTGATATTTTAGGTCTTCTAAAACCATATTACTCTTTATATACATAAAATGATTAGTATAAATCACTTAAAATATAATTTGTTAACATATTTAACCTAGAATGTAAAATCACTTAAAATATTATTTGTTAAGATAAATCATAAGAGTTTCTCAAATGTGTGCGCCTCCTCCATGCATGCGTTCCTTCCTTGCATGCTCTCGCGCATGTCCCTTCCTCGCGTTCTCTTGTTCGCGCCTCCTCCTTACATGCACTTATGCGCGCCCCTTACATGCGCGTCCTTTCCTTACGCACACCTCTTCCTTGCAAGCTCTTATGCGGATCTCTTCCTAGCACGCGCCTCCAGCATGCTTCTATATGCTCTACTCTCTAGTCTGCTACTGCATGCGCCTGATCTTAACGGCTGAAGTCCATTTAGACCGCCAAAGACAATCTAGACCACTGAAGTCCGTCTAAACTGTCAAAGTCTGTCTAGACTGCATAGTCTATCTTAACTATCGAGGCCACCCGCAAGATTTATCAAGCTCCTTGAAGGTCGTAGTAGGTCTAATAATTGCCTTTTGTCATCAGCTGCCCGCATAGCGCCCGAGCAAACAGTAAACCTCCTTAGTATCGGCACACCAAGCCCACCAGAGCTCACAATGTTTATGTACCCGTCACTGCTAGTAGTTTACAAGAACAACTTCAGAGCCATCGAAGGACTGCTCAACTACATTTAGGCATACAATATGCTCAGTGTTTCCAACACCCTCAACTCAACAACAAGCTCACCAGTCCACAACAAGACAACTATTCCAGATTCTTTTAAGCACAATAGGAGACAAGCCACAAAGGATAAGGAGCACTGAACGTGCCGCTTGAGCTCCTAATCAGTAGACATCATTACGAGTCTAACAAGTTGTTCTCACTTCTTGGCACCGACAGAGGACCTCAAAGCGCGGTAAGCATATCGCTACCCACAACGCATGAAGAAATACTTAGCTCTATGAGTGGTGGCCTGCCACACTTTCAGCCCTTCCCTCTCAGTCCAAATAGTTATAACGAGAGGCAGCTTGTCACCTTCAAGTTCTTTTAAAAACTCCCTATATAGAAACCAACAAATAGTGGAGGTTTGATCGACCTGCACCAGCCATGTGGTTTTTCACCAAGTTGACGGGTTTTTAACCTTAAAAAATTTCTTTTTCCAGCCTTCTACTTTTTATGACTATTTGCATGCTCGACCGCTCCTGGGCTAAAATGGTTTAATTTAATTTGGTCTTCTGAAGCATTGAGTGATGCGTAAAAAGAATATTGTCTTGATTATATCATGCCTTCAATTTTTTCTTGTAATGTGCAATGAAATTGATTGAACAAAATATGTGTAAGAATGTTTAGAATGCCTCTAAGTATGAGTAATGTTTTATATTTGATAATGATTCATTCACTCACTTATTTTGATAACCTACATCTATGTTTAATCTTATACTTGCCTGATTATATAGTGTAATAATATAACTTATTGAATTATATAAAAACATTTCCTACATAATATTGAATTGTTTATTATAATTCTTTGTTTTTTATGCACTTGTTATTAAAGAAATATGGTTGAAAAATACTAAAATTTCTTTGTTTGTAAAACAAGTGAATTTGGAGTCCCTGGTCACAAAAAAATCAAAATAAATAAAAAATTATATGGCAAGGAAAACTCCATCAAATACTACTCACTCTCCTGATAAGTCTTAATAAGTATTGTGGGGTTAAGCACCTTGAAAAAATTATAAACTGTCATGTGCAAATAAAAATTACATCACTTATATTAATAAAAAAATTATGTGCAATGAAATTTATCACTACAACATTTTTGGTCTTTAGCAACATTTGAAAATTGTTTCCTAAAACCACAAAGCGTTGCCAAAACATTTAAAACTGTTGCCATAGGGGTGTATGCCTATGCCCGCATTACCAAAGAGCTAAGGCAACAATTTTCACATGTTTAGGCAACATCACTTGAAACTGTTGTATATATCCCTAGTAAAGGAAACAATTTTTACATATACCTATTGTAACAATTTCAAAATGTTTAGAGTTACATTTAATAAATGTTGCCAAAACTATTTAATTAATAAAAAAAATATAAATTTTAAAAAAACATGAAAATAAATTAAAACTTCAAAAACAAACAGGTTTTATCATGAGACATTTTTTATAACGCATAAATATATAACAATTTAACAAGACAAATATTTTCATCTAGAATATTAATTTTGCAGCTGTTTTATCATTAAATTAACATGTCATTAGTAGCATCATAATTTACCAAAAAAAACATCAAAATAATTAAATATTACAGTACACAAACAAAGTTATCTAAATCAACTTAAACATCAAATGATCTTCATGATATGGGGTCATCGATCATATTGCAACTCCTCATTTGTCTTCCCGGCCATCATCAAGAACTTTCTGGCCAAAGTAAAATAATATATATAAATATAATGACATAAAGATCAATATATAAATAAAAAATTGTAACCATATAAAAGTATTTTAATATATTGTATGAAACTTTACAACATTATACCTCTCCATAGTTTGGAACGTGTGTTGATGTAGAAGAATATGCATGCGGTAGCCCGTGTAACATCTCATGTTACTTCTAGACCCCTTAACTTAGATTGGGTTAGGCATGGGGTGGGTGTTAGGAAAAATTAGCTAGGTTTGACCCTAGGTAGTGGGTTGTAGCCATGTGGGGCCCACTATAGGGCCAAGTCAAACTAAGTCAAACTAGCCTAAATATGAACCCTAGCCACACCATGACCCACCACAGTGCCCTAACCCTAAAATAATCTAAGTGGACCCTAGGGCATGTCATTAGGTCAACCCTTGTCCCTAGTTGACCAAAGTCAACCATGGCCCTAATTTGGTCAAACATGTACCTATAGGCCCAATCAGCCCAAGTAGGGCACCATATTGACCCAACCCAAGTTGGATGGTGCCATTAGACCCATGACCATACAGTGGGGTCAGCCCACTCATCACGATTGACCAAGTCAACTCAAGTCAACCTAGTCAACATAATTGACCTAAAGGAGAAAATGAGGGCTAAGCCCGCTACCCTTGGGCCAAGCCCACCCAACATGGCCCATTATCTGCCCAAGGTGTCAAAGACCAGCCCTACTCCTCTGGTTTTGGAGAGAGAGTGCATGCATGGGGGCATTTTGGAGAATTTACCCAAAAGAGGAGAGTGAAGATGAGAAAAGAGCTAGAGGCCACTTGGCCTTGGCTCCATCAGCCCAAAAGCTTGCTGGCCGGCCACCCAAGGAATTCCAGAGAATTTTGCAGCATGGTGGCCACTTGGCACGAAGGGTGAAGCCTCCAAAGCCGCAAACCGAGCTCACCTTGGTTGTATTTCCCTATACAGCCACTTCTAGCTCAAACCGACCACACCATCAGCTTTAGTGAATGTAATCGAGTGGAGAATGAGTTTGGAGCAAAGCTTTTGGTGATGAAATGGGATTTTGAGCAGGAGATCGCCAGAGCAGCTCAACCATGGCCAATCGCCGCCAACTTCGCCGTCGTGCCACCATTCGGGTCTGTTTTGCCTCCCCTCTACTCGTACTAGCTTTCTAGATCCTTTATGAGAGACATCAGGCTCAATTGAGCCCGATACCATGTGACGGAAGGGAGAATTTTCCGAGCTTTTCTTCTTGCTTGGGTTCACCGGAGGAGCCAATTCCGGCGGCCTCATCGTCGTGAATCGCTAGCTACCACCTTAGTGAAGGTAGTGGCGACATCCGCCGGTGGTGGTGGTGGCTCAGCTGGCCGGAAACAGCCAGCAAAAGTGGCCCAGCCAGAATTGATCCCAGCCGTTGGCTGATTGGGGACGATGACCAGATCCCGTCTATCTTGCATTAAGATTCGTGCAACCCGATATTTATTAAATTAAATAAACTATAGTATATATATGCATTTTGTCACACTTATTCAGTAATATTGCATGGCTATTTTAGGCCTCTAAGATGCATTTCAAGGACATGAACCTTAAATGAAATTTGTAGCTTAATGTTTTACTTTAATTTGGAACCTTAAACATCAAATTTGGTAGAGTAGATTGAGCTATAGGCCAGTTTTCCTAGGACTGGTCCTAGGCAAGGGTAGAATTTCAAATTGATGCCCAAGCCAAACCAGTAATCAAACTGACCGCAAATTTTGGGCGTGCATGATTTGGGCATAATTAGCCCCTGCCAAAAATTGAGAATTTTTGGGAAAATATTTTCTATAGTTTTTCCCTAAATATCAAAAAGTAAATAAATGAAAATTTTGGAGTGTTATGGCTCCAAATGGCCCCATATTTTGGTGGCATGTCCTTGGGGACTATACATGTGCATGGTACAAATTTCAGCACATTTGGACCAATGCATGTTGGGTAAACTCACTTGCATGTGTTGATTATACATATGCTTGGGGTGCAAATAGCCAATTTTGAAATATTGTGTATTAGGCCTATTTGGAACATCCAAAAATCATGATATTGATTTCAGACGCTCATTAGGGTGAATTATACCCCACATTGTAATAATGTGATTTTTGGAAGCAAAAATACCATTATTTGAAATTTTTGGAATAATAGAACTTTTGAAAAATAATTGTAAAAATAGGTTCATCATTGAGATAAAATCCCCAATTTTTGTCAAGGTCAATATATTGCTAGATTTAAGTACTGAAAATTTTTATGTCTCTGTTTGATGAATTTTGATAGGTGTTATGTGGAAATTACATTTTTACCCTCATTTTACTTAATTAGCAAATTGGTGAAAATACTTACTAGAAAATTTTGGAAAATTTCTTGGTGATATATCTGAGCATGAATAACCTTGTATGATTTTCTTAGCCTTTTTGGATGAATCAGTAATTTTTAAAACCTTATAATGCCATTTTGGTAAATTATTAAGAATTGAAATTGGTTGGCCATTACATTATAGAGATTGATGAAACTCTGCCATTAGCCTTAAATTAATGATATATATGCTCTGTAATGTTCCTAGAATTTGTAGTAATGTATTCCTTATACTTCATTTGTAAAATGACAATTGTGTGAGTTTTGTATTAATTAAGGAATAAATTGAAATATTCAAAGGAAAATTATAAATTTTGGTAGGCAGCTATATTTTACGAAGATGCAACTCAGGAAAAATTCCTTAGGTCAGTCGATTATGATTTGTAGAACTTTATGTATTAAATGACCTAGGAGATTAATTAAATGATTTAATTAGAGGCTTTAGTGACTTAAGAAAAATTATGAAAATCAACATGCTCACTTCATTAGTCCATACCATTCTAGGATAAATAATTCGGGGTAGGTGGCCCAAAGAATTGGAAGTTCTATTTCGGGATGGTATTAGGTCATGGGTTGCGCAAAGTGTAAGTAGGTTATACTATAATGACAACAGTGGGATCGATCAACGAATGAGCTAGAGACTTCAATTGGAATATGACTCTGGTGGGTAGAGTTGTCTTAGTGACGAGAGTAAAAGTGCAAGCCCTTGGATAGCAACTGGAGTGGAGGCCAGCGGATGACCGTCGCCATTTTGAGAACATCTTAAGACATTAGGATCATTCAAGATAATAACGAGAAATGGGGGTGAATTTCGGGTAGCCATCAACTAAAGTAAATATCCTTGAGAAAGGGAGCTTTGGGCGTAATCCCATCATAGTTCCTATTGCCCCCGAGAGCCCTTCACCGGGTATACCCTAGGCAGTCCTGGGATTAACCTTAAATCACTAAGTATAATAATCCGTAGACAAGCGTAGCCTAATAGGTTAAGACATTATGGTTCATTCTCGCCCGTGACAGGTTTGAGGGATTTTGAATAAAGGCACTATTGTGTGTTCTCACCTGAGATGGGTTGGAGGGATATATGTTGCAGGCTCACCCGTGAAGGGTTTGAGGGATTCAGGACAGGTTGGTCCTGCGAGCTGGAGGCTCGGGATGAAATGTTTGCATGTGCATAAATTTAGTGGCAGGTCATGCGGTACTGGTCGTTCGTCACACCGATGGAAGTACGGTAAACCAGGCGGGTGTGAGGGTTAGAGGGGCCAGTGGGTTGTTTTACACTACAGTCTGGAGGATGACCCCCGATAACGTATACCCGACCCAACAAGACTGACGGGTTGTCAGCAAAGTACATACGCATGGACTCTAGAGTGCACCTTGGACGTGTACAGAGGCGTATGAGAGGGGTCTAAGGTCTGGTAGATTGAATACCTTCCTAGAAGTGGAGATGCCCGCTCCACTGCTGCCGTAGCCATAGCGGTGGTACCAGAGAGTGAAGCTAGCTCTCAAAAAGTGGGAACTAAAGGTCTGTGATCACAGAGTCGTTGTGTGTGAGTTGCACTTGCCTGTGCATAAATTGCATCATAAATATTCATTCATATTAGGTCATACGCTTCATAGATCCTTATCATATAAATTAGTATGGGCTCTTTTATATGATAACTAAAATTTCATGGAAACCGTAACTTATAAATTTGTATGGGCATTTTTATAAGTTAAGGTACAATTTGTGATGGTAGAGTAGTGGAAGCATAGTTTTACTTTCCTGCTCTTACATTCAGTTCTTTACTTACTTTACTGTACTGCGTTTTACTTCACTTGTCTTACTTACTTTAGTTTTATATTTTACTTACTGCACTTGTACTTCTTACATAGAACTGCTAGAGTAAAACTACTATTACTCCTCATATACTTGTTAGTAGAGTGCCACTGCAACCTGTTTACACTTGTTACCCCTGGTTGTCCTCCGCTTCGTCCTCCCGCACGGTTCCTAGGAGTTGCGGGGCGAGGTGTGGAGGAAACGACTTAGTCTTTTTGACTAATGGTCAGTGACCAAACTATTTTTAGGATCTCGAGAAGATGGAGCACCAGCACGACCGGCAGGACGAGATGACAGGACGTGAGGAGCTGATACCACTACCTACTACTACTACTGCAGAGTTGCCTCAGGTGGGATGACTTGGTGATGATATTTATCTTCCGCTGTTTAGAGTTGAGAGAGAGAGATTTTGATATGATGTACTGGGCATAAGCCCTTTTTACTTCTGTACTCATATGGACTGATGTATTTCCTTTTCATATATTCATATATATTTACTGTGACTATAGACTAACGGTGGTTTACTTTTACCGCTATACTTTTGTTTCTCATATTGTCCTACAGGCTATATGATCGTACTAGCCGGCAAAATCAGCGTGTTGCGTTGTCGACTAACCCGTGCGTTAGTGCCACCGTAAGACGGCGGTTCTGGGCATAAGATCGAGTGCCTCATTGGTAAGGGGAGGGTTCTTACAAACTGGTATCACTTGACCGAACGATCATATGAGAAAGAAGTCCACAACACTGGACCACCCCGCGCGAGCATTAGTTTGCGGACAAACTATGTAGCGGAAGCAATGGTGTGTCCATGTGTAAAAAATCACAGAAAATAGTCCATTTAAATAATGAGTTAGGCCAATCCAATTAGGACAGCACCTTAGTTTGACTTACCAAGAGGATTTCGTAGTGTATCTAAGTCTAAAATCGACCTTGGAGTTAGATTGGTTAAGGTATGAGGATACCCAAATTCACCAAGGGAACAATTTGACGCAAGGGTCACTCTTAAGGCTTAAATTCTGATGTCCCTACTACACCTATCGAGTAATATTATCACTTCTTACCCAAGCTGATAGGACCGCCTTAAGGAGAATTGATGCATATAATCTATTAGTGGAATAGTAGGGTACTCGTAAACTTAACCCTCATACTGATGACTTGATTATGTTGAGACAACCACAGTGGCAAATATCAAAGGTAGAATCAGAATTCAAGTCTCAGAAGAAACCCATTTTGGTTGGGTCACATGTTGACCTCGAGAAGATTGTCGTATAAGTAATCTTAAGGGCTAAAGGTATATAGCATATCAATTAGTCTCAAGGTGGAACTCCAGGTCTAAGATTGTTAGACCTAAGGATTGAGTTCACATATAAGAGGAATGCACTATAAATATTAAGGGAATTTAGCCCGAAAGGTATGGGGGCTAATCCTTTTGTTTATTGGGCTAAATTGGTAACGACTTGAATTTCTCTAGAACCAGTTTATAAAACTTGTGTCACAAACATAGTGATCTAGAAGACTTGATTAATTCAAATGTTGCTCAAGTAAGATGAGGTTTCGTATTCGCATAATCGGTAAGATAATCAACCCTCCCTAGAATTTTGAGATATACATAGAGGGTTTCCCTCTTGGATATATTACAACCCTAGAACAAGGAAAGTCTCCATGAGAAGTTACAAACTTTCGCGGGCTTGTGAATCAGATCATTACTTGATACAACTTTAAGAGAGATTGTAATTTCATCAATGCATAATGACATGCTATATCCCAAAGATCGAAACAAGTTTCGTATAATGCACAAGAATTCGAACAAATGGCCTTTCGATAAACTAAAATCAAGCAGTAACGACGACACAAGGTTTTATGTATAATTTAAGGAATATGTTACCACAACAAAACACGTTCCTAGATGCCCCAACACCTTAACCCAATTGACGTGACAAATGATTAATAATTATATCATCGGTTAAGGATTTGATTACTGAACTCAGATATATTGCAAGAGAAAACCAATGTGAATTGAGAATTCAGTATAAGTCGGAATGATAGTTGGAAATTCTGCATAGTTGTCGCTCTTAGGAAAGTGACTATGACTTTCACATATTAAATGTATAGAATTGGGGGAAGTGGAAATGATGATGGATCTCTACAATCCGCGCCTACCTGACATGCTCAGGTCATAATGCTAGAAACGTACAGATCGAGATAGAGTAACATCATGGTAATGCGAAGGAGTGATTACGGGACTTAACTATGACGTGATTGGAGACCATCAAATAAGGATTCAAATATTTGGGTAATTATATCTATAACACTGGGGGTATAACGATCCCAGAAAACTTAAAGTCAAGTGAAAAATCAAAATTGGAAGATGTATATTATAGGTATGATCCTTTGGGATGTGACTCTGATGATCACAAGAACCAAAACAAAAGTGTTCGATGATGATTTACATATGGTGCGTTCTCTCAAAGAATCAATTCTTTTCAAATTTAAATGGTTTACTTAACCTTATACTTTGGGAGATAGTTTAAGGTAATTAGAAATCTTGATAAGATAATGTCTTGCGTTTAGAATATAATTGTTAAGTTACTATGGTTAGGTATGATTTAGTACTACCATGTTTGATCCTAAAAGGGGCTGGGATTTGGAGAATTAAACACAATGATGAAATATCATTACTATTCATGCTTACATGATGTAGCCAGTCACATGATCATAATGGTGAACTATAACCTTGAATGATTCAAATTAAGCAAAAGTCATCATATTGGAACTTAAGAATTGAAAGAAGGTAACGTTGTGATAAATAGGATTAATCTCATATGGCATGACATTGAAAATGCCAACGACTTAATGTAACAGCCCAAGTTGTTAGGGTACGATGCGTACTCTTGTATCATCCCGTAACTTCACCTCCTGTTTTGTGATATATGTTGTGG